>NQII01001930.1:101208-278885 GCA_002778355.1 Clitarchus hookeri | reverse complement strand
ATATATATATATGGAGTTGCAAACTGATGCCATTATGTCATGTTTTTTTTTTTTTACTTTCGTTTGCATGGTGTTATTTTGCGTACTTTCGAATCACAAGATGATAATACAATAAGGAAATAAGACGTAACACTTGAAATGCTGAGTCACCAAAAGAAATACAGATGTCAAGAACAGAACTGCAGCCTCCAGATACTTTCCAGCCCACTGGTGATTTATTTTATAGGCTATTTGCGATTAAGTGAGCACTAGCCACTAACATAAATATTTTATTGCAACCTCTAACGTTAACTTTTCAGTGTGGTGAAATTTACACTCTGTGTACGCTGTTCGCCAATCACAGCACTTTTGAAATCAACCTTTAAGAAAAAAGATCACTCTTTGTAACTGCATGCATTTTTTAACATAAACACTTCCTGGTATATGCCTGCAACATAATGTTGATGGCTGAGTTAGGAAAATAACTACGTTTGAACGTTTTAATGGACTTGCGATGTAACGACTTTTTTTTTTGCACACTGGCATGATGGTAACCGTCTTGTGCTCTAACAGTTTCCTAGTGCCGCTTGGCCGGAATGAATCGCTAGGTCCAATACAATTTTCGTTTGTACGTGTGGCGCCAAGACAATCTGCAAAGGGAAATGATAAACTAAAGCAGGACCTGCATACATTTTCTGTGTGAATTGATCACACAGGGCTCATGATGAATTAAAAAACTCTTGAATGTTTGAAGTCAATTTAGAACATTTGTGCATCCTTCCGCCCCTAAAGACTTGGTATAGAATTATTGATTTGATCGCATAGTGCTGATTACACCACTCTTACTCTAATGCACACGACATAAACTAAGCGGATTACACTTGCCATTAACGCACGAAGTTTCCTAAGTCGCTGCTAAATACGACGGTGTTTACGTTACGTTGTATGTAGTCGCAGGCAGGAAGTATTGTCATTGGTTTACATTTTTTTTTAAGCCGGCCTTCATTAGCCTGAGGCGTGTAAAGTGACTTGAGACCACTTGTCACCAAGATTGTCATTCCAACCGACTTGGCGTTTCTGCCAACAGGACTTTATGAAGGCGGAGCTTTATTCTCTTCATTTGTTCAGGGACTGTGTATGAACATTGCATTTGACCGCCATTTTGAGGCCCTGGGTGGTCGACATCTTCCAGTAGGCAACTTTTTATCATTTTCGTTAAATTTCGTAGTAGACACCACCGTTGAAGCTGAACAGTCTTGCCAGGACGATCGAAGTTATCCTCCAGCAATCACTCGTGAGGAACAGATTCTCCGCCATCTTGGATTTACGCATATTCCTCCAAAACATAATTTCCAGAATCAATTTTTAGGAACCAAGCTTGCCAATGCACAGTGGAACGTCATAGCAGTTATTTAGAAGTACTTCTTCTGTTTCTCCCGTTACTCGTTTACACACGGCTCTCAAGACCTCAATGTTAACAGCCGCCCAAATCTCTCTACTCCAACCCTACATCGTAATCCAAGGTTCCCGCGTTATTTAGTAATTATTTTGGCCCACGTGGTATAATACGGATGTAACTGAAACCGCACAATCCTAAAAAATTCTGTTAATTAGACCATTACGCCATGCCAAACTTTGACTCGTAATATTCAATCATAAAGTTAAAATACGGAGATTTGTAAAAAAAAAAAAAACCCCAAGATGCATGGGATTTCTCTACCTTACGGGAAACCTTTCCTGGCCATATTGGATTTTTGTTTTTTTCTAGTTGTTTTTTTTTTTAAGAATTTGTTTACCTTACACTGCAGTATAGGCAATACAAGGTAACTGTGAACTCATAATTACGTCGCAATTTTAATTCTGTAAAAATTAGGGAAAATAAATATTGTGACGTAATTATGAGTTCGTAGTTACTTTGTATTATCTGTGCTGCAGTGTAAGGTTAATATATATAGTCTATTCGCTTTTCTTCACACTTTTTGAATCAAACCTTTGAAAGATCACCACCCCATGTATGACGTGTTTGGTTATTGCCTAAATATGCCAATATCACAAGAGTTTTGTACCTCTGTTAACAAGAAACTATTTTATTTTTCGTTAAATCGAAGTTGTACCTGTATTTTAATTATAAATTATAATATTTCGTTTACAATAAATATTACTAAAACCAGTGAGAACATGTGTGTTGGGAGCGCCTAGTAAGAAATAGTTCTCATGCAAAATATCGTTACAACTGAGTGCGCACGAATTCAATTCGTTGTCCTTTGGTGTAATTTTATGGACTTGGTTAAGCTTAGTTTGCACGAGGCGGAGGAATATCCTGGAAATAGAACTTCAACAGGTCTTCAGAAAAGTGTGAAGTAAACGCGAATGGATTATAGCTAGTTGGGTGTAGTGGCACTTTCAGAATTTTCTTATTTAAAAACACAAGCTATGAAACCAAGAATCAAATATGGCGGGGGGAGGTTTCCCTTCGCGGGAGACGTTCAGCTAAGGAACGACCATAGGATCGACGTGCGGCGGAAGTGTAAAGCTCAGTTCACGGTGGAAAACGTGTACGTATCAAAATGAAAGTAGGTATAGTGTATAGCACGGTTCACGGTCACTATTACAGTCCGGCTTTTTACGTACACGATGGCCATGGACCGTGTTATAAATTAAACCTACTTTCATTTCGATACGTACACTTTGGTTATGCGCACGTTTTTAATCGCGAACTGAGCTTGAGACGTGCTGACTAGCTCTTGAGGCTTTACTTTCCCGCTTATAGCTAGCTCATTTACGTGATGGTCGCTAGCCGGTCGTAGCTGAGTTGGTATTGGCAAATAATCTATTCACGGTTACTTCACACTTATCTGAAGACCTGTTGAAATTCTGTTTCCAGGATATTCCTCCGCCTCGTGCAAACTAAGCTTAACCAATTCCATAAAATTACACCAAAGGACAACGAATTGAATTCGTGGGCACTCAGTTGTAACGATATTTTGCATGAGAACTATTTCTTACTAGGCGCTCCCAACACACATGTTCTCACTGGTTTTAGTAATATTTATTATTAATGAAATATTATAATTTATAATTAAAATACAGGTTAAACTTCGATTTAACGAAAGATAAAATATTTTCTTGTTGACAGAGGTACAAAACTCTTGTGATATTGGCATATTTAAGAAATAACCATTCACGTTATAGATGAGGTCATTTTACAAAGGTTTGATTCAAACAGCGTGGAGAAACCGCGAGTAGTATGTGTAGGGGACCACTACACTTGTTGACAGGGAAACTTGCGTGCCACCTCGTTTGTAGTCTCCGCGACGTAGACTGGCTCCCGGCAAGCGGGAAGGGAATGACGATCGCGCCTCTGGTCGCGGGGGCCGTGACCCAGCGTGGACTCGAAGCCGCGTCCTCGGGCTCCCCGCGGGGCGCCCCTGCCGGAACCGGACTTTCCCGGCGGGCGGGCGACGCGAACACGGAAGGGAAAGTGCTTACTTCGGTTCCGGCGTGTAGGGACGGCGCGAGCGCCCCGCCACGCCACGCACGGACGCCTCACTCCGGCGCGGCGCTGAGTTCAGAGCTCACCCTCGGCGCATTGGCGTGGCGGCTCCTTTAATGTCGCCCTACACGTTCCCTAATTGGCTGCGCGGGGAGCTATTAAGAGGCTGTATCACGCCTTATGCAGAAATTGCTCGTTGTAGTTTCATGACAGAAGAGTCAGGGTCATTACTGAAAAAGTTGCATTATATAGGCGGTTCACGGTAAAGTGAGCACTTCTGAGGCCCTAGTTACTTTTTCCTTTCAACCAATTTTCATCCTTTGACCACCTTTTTAAAATAATTATTGCCATATAAGTAATAAACACAGTGTGTGTATTCTACCGCACTCGGAAGTTAACGTCCAAGGCTAAAATAAAATATATGTATTGACTACTATTCCAAATGAGAGGGCTTTCAAAAGTATTCACTTTACCGTGAATAACCTACAGAAGCATTACGTTTCATGTTCCTGTGCAAATTTCCGTACCTGATTGTTAATACGTTGCCCGTGGTTGTGATTAAAAGGTGAAGATGAATTAAAATAAAAAGTTATGTATTAAGTTAATTGTTGTTTAAATATGCATTCATAGTTCATATATTATCCCGGTAATGATGGGCAAGGTAATTAGCTAAGCATCTATTGTGGCAGTTTTCAATAAAGCCTCCTAAATTTTAATTAGGAAGATAGAAGAAATAAAATTCAATATGATGGGTACGCGGGCTCTTAGCGGGGTCTTGAGAGCCGATGAGGGTGAAGCGAGGTGAGTATGGAGCAACGCCGGAATACAAGAGCGGGGGAAACGGGAGATACTCGAGAAAACCCCGCCGACCAGTGGCATCGTCCGGCACGATTCCCACATGCGAAAATCCGGGGAGCGATCCCGCCGGGAACGGAACCCGATTAGCCTTGGTGGGAAGCGAGTAGTTTAACCACTACACCACTGCGGCCCCCTGCAAGGATGTGGTAACGGGGCTTTGTGTCTGATTGGCCACTGTTTGCCGCGTTAGGTTACCCGTTGACTGGGCTGCCGGCTGGCAAGTAGGTTACCAGACGCAGATTGGCGAATGGCGTTCCGACATGTTGGCTGGCCAGTGACGTCATGTTGCTGGCACGTGCAGCTGGAGTTGACGGAATAAGCGGCTGCCTCGCCTCTGTATTCGCAAGTGCTCTGTGCGCTCGCAGTTGTTCGCGGCCGCTGGCAACTGCATGTTTACCTCAGTTTATTTCTTCCCATAGACGGAAGATGAGGCATCAGCATAGACTCTCGATTTATCTGCAGAACTGTAAATCAAAGAAAAAAAATCGCGTTGAAACCCGTAGAGCAGTATTTCCCAAAGTATGGGTCGCGGCCCACTGGTGGGTCGCAGACTAAAATTTGGTGGACCCCGAAAAAATATAATTTCATACATAAACATATGCATGAGTTATAAATGTTATAATTTAGGACCTACACACATGCAATGCAACTGTCAATCAGACGTAAAATATTACGCGGAGTACGCAGTGAATGCTACCCCCACCGCCGCGCCGCCACCCCCGTGGCCACCACTCGCGGCCAAAATTATTTTTAAACTAAATTAGTAATATAACACATCGTGTAATGCTGTTTGATTAGGTATCTTTTGCATTAAAATTAAATCATTAATACCTCAACTTTTTTAACTATTTTATTAATCCTACTACCATTCACTTCCTTGCGCTACGTGAGAAATACAACGTGAACATGAGGGAACAGCGAAACGGTACGTTTCTCGCATAAGGCATTAAATTTTTTGTAGTGGGTCGCGGTTGATAGAACTTTGGGAATCACTGCCGTAGAGGGAAAATGAGGTAGCGTGCGTATGTGAACTGCAGCAGCATTCTCAGTGTCCCGTCAATAGACCGCTTTTCTACCAACAACACTATCAGAAACAACGGGGCAGGTTTTGATGTTAGAACAATGTTGATGTAGACACGTGTTTTGAGATGTATGTACACTTTAGTTTTAAATGCAGCAACAATGTATTCAAGATTGCCATGAAAGTATTTTATTCGTATAAAATAATGCGTGTAAATGTAAACAGTCGTGTTCGTCGCCGTTGACCATGCGACTTTGACAGTCGTACTGGGTCGATGTGAAAGTCGATGTCGGGGCATGCGCAGGAAAGACGAAAGTCGGCCTGTTTCTCTCGTCTCTAGTCTATAGTTAAAACAGGCACGGGAACTGTTTGTTTGCGTTGTGCTTTTCAACAGGCTCCTGTCTTCACGCACAGAAATAAATTTAGCGCCAGTTGAGTGCATCCTGGTTGTATTATATAACCTGGGGCAGAGGAAGCCTACTGACATGAAGGGCGCCGCCTACGGAGTCTGCAGCCACACAGTTTAAATGGATGAATAAATGTTAAATAGATTCATTCTCAGTACATTAATTTTTAAGGTAACCGTTTCAAACCAAAAAAGTATTCTGGATGACATTTTTTTAAGGAATACTGGCACGTTAAGAAAACTGGGCAATTTTAATGTTTTAATATTTTTTTCTAACCTTTAACATTAAAAATTACATTTTACATGATAATAATGAATAACATTTCTTTTTGTAGATTTCACATCGTGGCAGTATTCTCTGACAAAGTTGCGTTTAGTGTTTTTTGTTTGAAACGGTTATCTTTAAAACTGATGCATTGAGGAAGAATTTCTCTAACATAAGACTTCCCATTTAAACTCTGTGACTGGAGGCATGTTAGGCAGAGCACTGTATATATATATATATATATATATATATATGTGCATGTATGTATAGGCTGTTCATGGTAATGTAAGCACTTTTGAGGCCCTAGTTACTTTTTCCTTTCAGCTATTTTTTAACTTCCGACCACCTTTTCAAATTAAAATATGACAATGTAAGTAAGCACAGTGTGTATGTTCCACCGCGCTCGGAAGTTAACGACTACGGCTAAAATAAAGTATACTTATTGACTATTATTCCAAATGAGATGGTTTCTAAAAGTGCTCACTTTACCGCGAATAGCGTGTTGTGTTGTACGCACACACACACTCTCGATCACTATATCCGCGCGTCAGCTAAGTGAAAGCATGGAATTAGAAACCAAGCTCGTCAAAGCACAGACACGTCGCAACTTTTTCTCCCGTTAATCGTTTCACATGCGTATCCGCAATGAAAGGTTATAGTCTATTCGCCGTTTCTTCACACTTTTCGAATCAAACCTGTAAAAATTCGCCCCTTGTATGCCGTGTTTGGTTGCTACCTAAATGTATCACGCATTACAAGCTTTTTATACTTCCGTTAACATTAAAATACCTTATTTTCGGTAGCATTGAACTTTTACGTATATTTTACCCATAAATTATGATAGTCATTTTATTATTAAAATTACATAAATACAAGTTCATAATTCAGTCGTTATGTCTGTTCTGCTGTGTAAGGTAAATAGCTGGTTGGGCATAGGCGCACTTTCGGAATTTTCTTTGTAAAAAATACAATCAAGCTAGAAAAACGAAGAGTCCAATATGGTGGGGGAGGCTTCCCTTAAGCAGGGCTTGCAGTAGTGATGAGTGAACCGTGGGCCGCGTATAGCGTATACGTGGCCGGAGTATCGGAGCGCAGAGCGATGTTTACAAGGACACCGCGCCGCGCCGGAGAGAAGGGAGAACCGGCTGCGGCACTTTCTCCGTCCACGCTTCCGTTCCGGAAGTGACGCAAGGCGCATCCCGCCCCGCCCGCCACGCCGGGTCGTTTTCACACCTGCCCTCCCCGCACTTCCTTCCGCATCGNCACAACTCTTACCCTCGCCGTTGTGCCGTGACACGAGTGTGTGCGTGTTCATTCCCGCTTTCGTCCAGCGATTCTTGTATACGCTCTCCACTATTAATGGAGCACGTTTCAAAGCCATGCTAACCTGCGTCGCCAGCCATTTTGAATTTTTTAAAAATATTAACTTCTTCCTAATTATTACTCAGGATAATTTATTGTAAAGTGCGACGATATAAAATTACTTTACCCTTCGTTATAGACATAACACGTGAACTAATAACGCATATGTGCGCAACAGTTAACTTAATACAAAATTTTATATATTAATTCATTCTCACCTTTTGACGACAACCAGAGAACGCCTATTAACAATCACGTACAAACATTTCCACATTGCTGTGTGTCACCCTTTTTACATAAATGATTCCTATTAGTGTCATAACAGGAAATGTTTCATTATAGAAGCATTACATTTCATAGTTATGTGCAAGTTGTTGTACGTGGTTGTTAATAGGTGTCCTCTGTTTGTCATTAAAAGGTGACAATTAATTAATAAATAAAATTTGGTATTAATTTAATTGTTTGATAAATGTGCATTAATAGTCCATATATTATCCCCGTTATGATGGGTAAGGTAATTAGCTAAGCATATATTGTCGCATTTTAAAATAAATCCTCCTAAATTTTAATTACGAAGAAATAAATAAATTCAGTATGGTGGGTGACACAGGCTCTTAAGAAAATCTAAATTCCTCTAATTTATTGAAAAAAAAAAAAAAAACCTAAACAATTATTGCGTAGTCCACGCGAGCGGAGTCGCGGGCATAGCTAGTGAATTATAAAATGCGATATTAGAACCCGTGAGCACGTAATGTTACGCTGCGCATGCCTGCAGGCTTGAAGCAGGTGTCGCAGGCTGGCATGTGCTCGCCCAACACTGGTGCGACCTCTACGTGGCGAGGTAGAAGTTGTGCGGGACGGATGTCGACGTCGACGTCGCCAGCAAGTAGCGGCGGTGAGTCCGCTCTGACCCAGTTGCCGAGGTGCATGCGCGTTAGCTGGTCGCTGTACCTCTCTCCGTCCCAGGGACACTCTCTCAACTGTCCACTCATCCCGCTCTCCTTCGCGGAGCTCCGGGGTTCTGCTCGGATTCACTGCCGCCTACCCTTGTTCACTTGACCTTGATCTCTTCCTGAAATTACCCATAGACTAGAGGTAGACCTTTTATTCGTCTTCTGCGCATGTACCCAACATTGACCTACCCCCAAAGTAACACAACTGTCAACAATGATGATAGTATTTGTTCATACCTTAATTTTTAAATAACAAGCACTTTTATATGAATGAAATACTTTTACCAATTTGAATTTAATCAAACTGCAGTACAAATTGGTTAGAGGAAGTATACGCACATCTCAAAGCATTTGTTTACAAATCAGTTTTCTAACCTAAAATAAAACCATGCCGTTTATCGCTAGACGTGTTGGCAGAAAAGCAGTTCAATGTTGCGGCACGTAGATGGGTTGTGCGCAGCCAGCGAGATCGGTCTGCGTCATAGTCTATGAAATTCCGCACGTACCCTGCCCCCNCCCTGTGATGAATTCAGTGTACTTGTTACAGCCCCAAACGTGAAGTTTACTCATAAGAAGTATTGCTCCACATGTGATTGGTTGCACTTGATTAATATTTTCTGGGACACTCGGAGCATTATAAAAATACATTTTTCGAGTGTGTCGTGGTATTCTGTGTAGACGGTGTACATCTCATCCGATACTTTCTCTTGGGTTGTGTTCAACTGAGTACCTACCTCAGAAATCCCGATGGTGCAAAACTTAGCTTTGCGCAATGGTAACACACTGGACTCTTATTCGGGAGGATTCCGGTTCGATTACCGATCCGGCCGTCCAGATCTCGGTTTTCTATGAAGCTGATAATGGTTCCTTGCTACATGCCATGGCTGATTCTTTCTCCGTTATTTCATCTCTGAGCAACTTGCCCTGTGTCTACAACCTCGCAGTCGACGAGACGTTTAGTCCTACCGACCCAACTTGTCGTGGTTTGTTTACAAACAACGGCGCCCAGGAAATAACAAGTAGAAGCGATGACGTAAGACGTAATGGGATAACTGAAAACGTGATCTGGGAGGTGTGTATTGGACATCACTCGTGCTCTTGGCTGGAGTCGTTTCAAGAGTGCAGTTATCCCCTTGGTTAGAATTTGAACGTTGGCACGACTGACGTTCACAACTCAGAGGCGTTCTTGAAAGGAACTAAACAAACCAAGGGAGCTTAACGAGTGGATTCGAACACAGGGCGGGTGTTTGTGGTAGAGTGAATATGGGGTAGGTATAGTCTATTCGCGGCTTCTTTACACTTTTCAATTAAACCTTTGAAAAATCACCCTTTGTAGGACATCCTAGGTGGTTTCCTAAGTAAGTCATGTTTCACAAGCGTTTTGTTCTTGTGTAACATATTTTACTTTTTTATTAAATGAAACTTTTAATTATATTTTATCGATTATATGATTTTACATTTAAACTTAATATAAATAAAGACGGGGAGAAATAGGTGTTGGTAACGCCTAGTAAGAAATGAGTTCTAATGCAAAATATTATTACATTTGAGTGGGCCCGAATGAGGTGTTTTTATTTCTTCTAAATTCTGTTGAGCTTCGTTTGCTTGAGACTGAGGAATACACTGGAAGTAGAACTTCAGCAGGGCTTCAGAAAAGCTTGAAGTAACCGTGAAAGGACTGTAGAGTAATCTCGCCGACTGCGCGGAACCAGTCCCATCATTGAACTGCTTTTCTGCCAACTCTGCTATCGTAAACAACGTGGATAGGATTTGAGGTTAAAACATTTTTTTAGTTAACAAGTGCTTTGAAATGTTTTTTTAACTTTATCTAACCAATTTGTAATGCAATTCGATTAATTTAAAACTGGTAGAAGTTTTTTGTACATATGAAGAGGCTCGTCTTTTGAAAATCACGATGTAAACAAACACGTTCGTCGTTGTTGGCCATGCGACTTTGACAGCTGTGTTCCTCTGGAGTAGGTCAATGCTGGGCACTTGCGCAGAAGACGGATAAGCTGTCGGCGTCATCTGCAGTCCGTGGGAAGGACACTTGTCGCCTTGAGCAGTCCGGGTCGCGTGAGGTGCGGCGGAGAGGACCGCTGTCGCAAGGAAGCCCGCTGTTACAGGGAGCAGGTGGGGACAGTAATTCGCCTCCTGCTCCAGGCTGAGAGGGAAAGTCGCAGGCCTTGACTCTCTTTGCGTCTCGTCGAGCGGCAGACTGTTGCCACANGTCCGCCCGCCGCGGCGTTTCCTTCGCTGCCGGCCGCCTTACACTTGTGGCTCCCGCCTACCTGGCGCTAGGCCGAGAAGCGCGGGAGCGATAAGGGCGACACTGCCGCGCGCATAAAGTGCGCCATCGCCGCTAAGCGCAAGGCTCTCAACTGGCGTGCGGTGTTCTCGTCGTACGGCGTGTCAACTACGGGACTTTCAGCGGCGACCCTGTTATTTTATTGGTGTGAAGTCTGCAGGAAGATTCAATGCAGGGTCCTGGAGCACTTTTGTGTGTATCTAAGGCGTACAGCACCTTGTAAAAGTCGTTTATAGCCATTTTGGAGTACTCCACAGCCCTCGTATGAAGTGTGCGATCTTTTCGTTCATAAGCCCATTAGACGCACGTTTAATAGTTGCATACAGATACGAGTATTTCAAAACCTCTGCAATGTAGATCAAGCACCTTGCAGGCGGGAGCCTTAAGATGAGGTAGACCAATTTTTCTTCTTCTGCGCAAGTAGCCAACATGACCCACCCAAAACCAACAAAACTGTCAAAGTCGCATGGTCAACAGTGACGAACGAGTTTGTTTGTATCTTAATTTTCAAAAAGGCAAGCACATTTATATTAATGAAATACTTGCACCATTTTTAATTTAATCAAACTGCATTACAAATTTGTTAGATTAAGTATAAAAAAAAAGGTTACTAACATTGTTCTAACCTCAAATCCAATCCATGCCTTCTTGCCAGTCGTATTGGCAGAAACGTTAATTAATTGGGACACGGAGACTGGTTGTGCGCAGACAGTGAGGTCTGTTTACCTCGTCTTTAGTCTCTGGTTATTCCGCAAAGCAGCAGCTGGCGTTGGAATTGGGGTGGGGGGTTCTATGTCTAAAAGCGTGACAGGTTTAAGAGCGATTTAGACGCGTGCATCGAATGTCTGGTGGCCAGCCACCGGCATTGTCTGGCACGATTCCCGCGTGAAAAATAGCGACCCCCGCCGGAAATCGAGCCCGGATTGCCGTTGTGGGAGGCGGGTGCACTAGCCACCGGCTACCGCGGCCCCCTTCCTACCTGCAGTGAAGCTCGCATAGTGATGAATTGCCAATCAAAGACGCGATCAGTTAGCCTCGTCGACTCTCCGTAGAAGATATTATTTTTTTTAATTTTTCAGGAAGAAAAACTTAAGCAATGGAATTATTAACTGGTTATGTCTTAATCATTAGACACTTACGGAAATCTAAAATGAAAACTACTCACTATGTCTCAGGCAGTGAATAATGGATAATATAAAAACTCAGAATTTTATTACAAATCTGGAAAAAAAAAATTTATAAAAATTAACTGAAATATTTACATTGACGTGGATGAGTCAGCGGCTTTGTATTCGTCTGTTATTTTTACTTCTATTTTATATTATTTTTTATAACTGTCTAAGGTAGGGCACATACCGTATTTTAATACACATTTTTGAGATTTTGGCCGTTGACGCTATATGTAATCATCATTAGAAACAGTTTTTATTTGATCTCTTCTCCATATCATCGAAACAGTTCATTCTGCTTCCGGCATTCTACAGTACCTATATGCCGGCCGTAACCTTAAAGTATAATTTTTTTTACGTAAATGATTATATTATGTGAATCGGCCGTATTTGTTAACTATTTAAACGTATGTAATACTACAAAGAGCTTCCTCGTCGACTGACAGCATTCCGGATGCAAAGTCCATTGCAAAACCATAACAACACTTGTAACTTGTTCTTAGAGTACCTTTTAAAAAGGTGATTTGCACACACACAAATTGATAGGGGCGGAAGATTCACTCGCTACACTGTACAACCGAGAGTTAAAACTGCTCCAAATCAGCGAATTTGACTGCAGATCTGTTGAAACTGCTGCTCTCGAATCAGTAAAGTTTTACTGATAATTTTAGTAGAGTGATTATGGGAACTTTGCACATTGGGACCTGGAACCGGAGCTGTCCGTGCTCTGTCATTCCGGTCTGCCGGCGCCCATCTTGGATTTATGTGACCTTGACATTTTCCCTTGACCCCGGTGACCCTTAACGTAAAAATAAAAAAATTCCAAAAAATTATAAAATCTATTATCAAAACTACTAAAAAATTACTATTAAAACATTTATTATTAAAATATTTATTTTTAAAAACTTACATTTCCGGAGGTTTTTCTCACCCCCACTACCCCTCACCGATACTCATTCTATCGTGTGCGACCATCTTAGTTTTTGTTTGTCATTTGTTTATACACTGCTAGAGGTCCCCCCGCACAACGCCCAGCAGACGCATGACCCCCTCCACTCCCCCTTCCAAAATATTTAATTGCTCTGCCAATGTTTCTCATTGTCTAATTGCCCCACCCCCACAACCACCTTCCGATATATTTAATTGCTCTGCCAATGTTTCCCATTGGCTAATTGCCCCACCCCCACCACCCCTTTCCAATATATTTAATTGCTCCGCCAATGTTTCTCATTGGCTAATTGCCCCACCCCCACCACCAATTACTCACCTTCGTTCGACCAATTAGTCGGCAGGTCTCCATCCCCACCACCCCTCACCTATACTCATTCTGCCATATTGGTTTTTTCGTTTGGCATTTATTTATATTTTCAACATGTAGGTGGCGCTAGTGTATTAACGACCTGCCTTTTTAGCCACCAGGCGGCAGTCAAATTTATTTAATTTTCCAAAGTCCCCATAATTCTCTACTCATTTTAGTTGCTGGTATTCACTGATTAAACAGTGATTCCCACTGATTCCTAGCGGATTGCACTTGCCCGGCAGTAAAGCCTTAGTGCATTCTACTGATTCTCCAGTAGATAACAGCTCATTAACTGAAGATTAACATAATTTTACTGATTGAAATTGCTGATTCATATTTAAAGTGTACGTGTTACGTGGTTGCAATGAGCAGTGCCTGTGAGAACAAGTTTATTATAGTCTATGTGCGGTTTCTTCACACTTTTTGGATATAACCTTTAAAAAAATCACTCCCATCTATGACGTGTTTGGTTGTTCCCCAATTATATTAGGCATCACAAGCGTTTTATACTTGCGTTAATATAAAATAACATAAAAGTATATCAATTTTAGTTGAATAAAATGGTTATTTATGTTTAAATTATATTTCATTAATATTTAAAATGAATAAATGTAGTGAGGAAATAAGTGTGTTGCTAATGCCTAGTAAGTAAGAGATAGTTGTTATGCAAACTATTACTACCTACACTGAGTGCGCACGAATGCAATTGTGTTGTCCCCTTGGCGTGAAGGCGAACCGGGTTGAAGACCCGGCTGGGCAGTATGGGGGTTCGTGCCGGACCATGCCTCTGGTCGGCGGGTTTTCCCCCGGCCTTTCATTCGGGCGCTGCTCCACAAGACCTCGATGTGACGAGCCGCCCAAACCACCCACTCTGTCCAGAGCTGAAGGGTAGAGAAGTACGTGAGGTGTGTGTGTTGCAGCCCAGCATGGTGAGCCGACTGTTCAAGGCGCACGGCGAGTTCTGCGCGTCGTACCCATGGGAGGTGATCATGGCGACACTCACGCTGACTGTGTGCATGCTGACGGTGGAGCAGCGGCCCTCCGGCCTGCCGCCCGACACGCCGCGCCGACACTGCAGCTGGGGCGGCGACTGCCTGCGCCTAGAGGTAACGTCCCACTGCCTACCCTCGCTCTTACCTAGCCTCGCTCGTACCTAGCCTCGCTCTTACCTACCCTCGCTCTTACCTAGCCTCGCTCTTACCTACCCTCGCTCTTATCTACCCTCGCTCTTATCTACCCTCGCTCTTATCTACCCTCGCTCTTACCTACCCTCGCTCTTACCTACCCTCGCTCGTACCTACCCTCGCTCTTAACTCCAAACTGTCAGCAATGCTCCAAGTCAGCGAATTTCGCTACACACCTGTTGGAACTGCTCCGCTTTAATCCATAGACTGAAGATGAGGTAGACAGCTTATCCGTCTGCTGCGCATGTACCCAACAGTGATGAAAGTGTTTGTTTGTATATCTTAATTTTGAAATGACAAGCATTATTATAGTAATAAAATACTTTTACCAATTTGAACTTAATCGACCTGCCTTAAGAATTCGTCAGAGGAAGTATACAAATATCTACAAGCACTTGTTTACTAAGCAGGGTTCTAACATCAAATCGAATCCACGCCGTTTTCGCTAGACGTGTTGGCAGGAAAGCAGCACAGTGTTGGGGCACGAAGATGGGTTTGTGCGCGGCCAGCGAGGTCGGTCTACCTCGTCTTTGGTCTATGCTTGAATCAGTGCAATCCTGCTGGTAGTTGGCGGTATTTGCTGATTAAAACAGTGATGTCTATTGATTCCTGGTGAATTGCACTGTCTTGGCAGTAAAACCTTAGCGCATTCCACTTATTCACCAGTAGATAACAGCTCATCACTGGAGATTCACTTAAAATAATTCTACCAATTGAAATCACTGGTTCAGATTTGGGCACAAGGTTGCTAGGGGAGTCCGGGTAGTAAATACTGTTCACTGTCAATTATTCATTTTATAATTGTACCAAACATTGTTCAACTCGTACGCATTGTATGTAATTACATTTTCCTAGAATAAAAAAAAAAATTACACTTTATATATTTGGAATAATTTTATGTCAAATACCGAGTTCTTCTGTTGTGGCTGTAATAACAAGTACTAAGTTGTACAGATGAAAATAACTAAAATATAAACTAATGCCGTGGGCTACTGCTTGACATAATATACGTATTCACCAAATAACAGTTCATATATTTAAAAAAAAGTGTCTTTATATTTAACAATTGTAAAGTGTGCATAATGGTAANTTCACCAAATAACAGTTCATATATTTAAAAAAAAGTGTCTTTATATTTAACAATTGTAAAGTGTGCATAATGGTAAAACATCATCCACCTAAGAGCATCTCTCTAATATTAAAAATATGAAATTAATGAAGTTTTTTTTTCAAATGATAGAAATCATAAGTGTAAAATATGGGTACTTATTTTTGTACATAAAAACTGGGAAAACTTGCGTTTCAGTGATCTGGTGGCTAGACTTCCATCTGACTTTCTTAGAAGTCGTACTCCTTATGTACTTCGTTTTGTATTGTTGGCTCTGTATTTTTTGTGCAGTTTTCTTATTGACTTAGAGACCTTTAGAAAGAGTTCAATAAAATATAGTCTGATTCCAGAAGTAACACAAACTTTTAGCCCGTCGCCAGATGAAAATAGTTATAAACCAAGAAAAAATAGATTGTAGTTGATGTTAGATCGATAACACCACTTTGGACTAAATTTTTTGCCATAATTTGAATTCAAGATTCGTGTTAAATACTTTGAGAAGGAGGAATGTTCTAGTGCATTTTCGAATGTCGTTTGCTGCATCGTGCTGATTGATGTCACTGTGGATGCTTGTTTTAAACCTCAAGTGTACTTTTCTTGTTGCAACGCATGTTATGCTAACGCCATACTATTGTTAACTGCGGCTGATCGATAAAACACCAGCCCTGGCAGAGACTATACATTTNATGTTATGCTAACGCCATACTATTGTTAACTGCGGCTGATCGATAAAACACCAGCCCTGGCAGAGACTATACATTTATCATTAGTTAGTCTCACGTAACTATATGCTAGTTCTCAGTTAGATATTTTCGTATGGGAAATTACCTACATTGACNCTCATTAGTTAGTCTCACGTAACTATATGCTAGTTCTCAGTTAGATATTTTCGTATGGGAAATTACCTACATTGACATTTTGATTTGCTGAAGATGAAAGGCGAATAGGTTTGTGGCTTCTGCTACAGCTCATCCTCACTCTGCCATTTGCTGCAGTTAATCACAAGTTCCCATATTACGAGAGTCTTATTACACATTTCTCTCGGTGCGGACGATGATCTGGTAAGATCAAAAGGGGAGGTGGAAGCTTCAATCCCTGCAGTGGAACGGGTCCTGTTATTACGGCGAAGAAGAATTGGAAAGTTTCAAGAGCAAGGATCGTTCCTCTCCTGCCATCCAATTAAATTACTTGCATTACACGGAGCAGCTAAAGACTGGTGCTACGAGAAAGCTTTCTCTCTTTTTTAAAACCACCTTCTTTGATTACGACAGCTCCTTAGCACAGTAACAAGGTCAACAACTCCACGGCTCCGCACGTCGAGAGTCGTTGGTACGCTGGCTACTCAGACCTACATTATACTCTTTACTTCCCGTCAATTACGCACGTGCTTTCGCAGCAGACCGATGTTGAAATTGAAGCGTTTGTGAATGGGCCGTGGCTATGCGCTACTACGGAATTAAAAATTAAATCTAATAATTAAACAAAAAAAATTAAGATATTCTAGTTGGTGTTATGCGACCTTGTCAAGAAACAACAGTACTAAGCGCGATCGAAGAGTCGAATTTCACTTCCATAATAAAGTAGTCTCATACTATATCTGTTGAGAGAATATACAAAGAGTAATATAGCAAAAGACAACCGCAGTAAATACAAAGTAAAAAACGCTATCTCGTTAAAATTGTATTGAAACTATGGCGTATGTACCAGGATGTTCGAAGGTCTGTACGGAATTTTGCGTCCCAGCTGCTTGATAAAGCGTCGCTTCCCAAAATTTAATTCTTAAAACAAATGCGTCGGTGTTACAAGCGCATGTTACTTCCGTACACTCATTCTGTACAAAATAACACCAGTAAAAAATAACTTGAAAACATTATTTAGTGACTTCCAACTCCATTAAACGCGTAAAATGTGAAAATCTACACCAGTTACACCAAGTAAAGTCTTAAGCTCCCCATAGTGCGCTTGGGGGAGGGGCAAATGCACACTTTGCCTCCCCCTTTCCCTAGCGGCCTCCGTGGTGTAGTGGCTTGGCTACTCGCCTCCCACCAAGCCGAACCGGGCTCGATTCCCGTCGGTGTCGCACGCGGATTTTCGCACGCGGATTTTCGCACGCGGGAATCGTGCTGGACGATGCCGCTGATCGGCGGGTTTTCTCGGGGATCTCTAGTTTCCCCCGCCCTTTCATTCCGGCGCTGCTCCGTACTCACCTCGCTTCATCCTCATCGGCTTTCAATACCTCGATGTTGGGAGCCACCAAAATCTTTTCACTCACTCGCTCCCCCTTTCCGGCACTGTTGTCATGGAGGTTCATTCCAATCGCGGAATGGTTGATATGTATGTAGATAAGAGTAACGAGCTATTCACTAACGGACCTGTGGCTTGGTAGGAACGCCATCTCATTCACTCTGATGAGCGACACAGTGCAGATAACGGAAACCAAGGGCACAGAACATCCAGTTATTCGGGAAATTTAACGGGAACTATCTGTGGCGGATCTCGAGAACCATTTTGTAATGGTGTAAAAAGGGGGGTGGGGGTACTGGAGGGGTGGGGTGCTCTGTATTTCATTCCAACGACGCACAAGCTTACCAGTAAGCATTATAATTCCTGATCACTTTCGGAATAGGAGTGACGACACACTCCAGACACACGGGCCTCCCAATGCGGCAATCCGGTCCAATTCTCGGCGGGGCGGGAGGTTGCACCCGGATTGTCGCAAAGGCTGCAGAAGTTGCCGTTGGCTGGCTGGCTTTCTCAGGGAACCCACGTTCTGCTCTGCCCTTGCATTCCGTCTCTGCTTCATCTTAGGGTACTCACCGCATGTCAACCTACAGAGATGACGAGTACGTCTCGAAACCTCTTGATTTAACTTCTTCCTGCTCATAATTATTATTCCTATAACGGCTGTTAGTGCGACTGTTCAGTAAACCTGCAATTACTATTACTACTACCCCGACGCGAATACTAGTACTACCACCACTAGTACCACGAATAATAGTACTACAACCACCACTAATACCACGAATAATAGTACTACAACCACCACTAATACCACAAATACTAGTACTACAACCACCACTAATACCACAAATACTAGTACAACCACCACTAGATCACGAACACTAGTAACACCGCCACTAGTACTACCACGACGACTAAGACTGCTGCGGCTACTACTACGACTACAACCACCACGATGGCTCGTAGTACCACGACTACTACTAGTACCACCATGAATACTAGTATTACCACGACTACTGCTACCACGAAGATTACGACTTCTACCGCGACGATGACTAAGATTACGCATGCAGGCGTTGCACTCACGCGACCAGGGTTCAATCAACTTGGTCGTTATAATGATTACAAAGATACCTTAAAAGTCTGGGTCCCGGGAACCATAGGAAATTAGAAATAGGCCTACGTTCTGATGGACTTGGGTTGTTTTGAAATCATGGTGTTGAAACCCCAGTAGTTACTTGTCNTTAGAAATAGGCCTACGTTCTGATGGACTTGGGTTGTTTTGAAATCATGGTGTTGAAACCCCAGTAGTTACTTGTCCAAAACTGACAGTTCGTACGGCAAATTAATTTTGTGGTTGTTTTCAGGAGTACAATGCCGTCGACGTCATCGTGATNTAAAACTGACAGTTCGTACGGCAAATTAATTTTGTGGTTGTTTTCAGGAGTACAATGCCGTCGACGTCATCGTGATGACGATAATTCGCTGTGTAGCGGTGTTGTACAGCTACTACCAGTTCTGCCACCTTCACAAGCTTGGCTCCAAGTACATCTTAGGTGAGTGTGAAGTTGTTGATCATGTGACATTTTGTATATTATTTTAAGTATTATATTTTTTTAATGCAATGAAGTTAACTGAAAGAGTTGAGAATAGTAATGATTTTACCAGGAAAGGTGCTCTCCGTCACACTTATAATAACTTGCTATGTATATTGGAAATACTGTAAGTAATTACCCACGTAACTTTTGTCTTCAAACTTCCAGTTTCACACTTACATCAGACAAATATTTCGTTCGGAAGGTTGTGGGTTCGATCCTGATTCGTCTTGTTCCTTAGTCATCAAGTAATTTACATCCGAGTATATAAAATTTCAGTATACATTGTAAAGCGCCTTTCTTAGAGCAATTGTGCGACTGGGGTTTGATATGGTATCTGTTGGGAATATTCGTTTGCACTGTAGTACGGAGAAGAATCTCCTGGAAAAAGTGCACCAGAATGTTTAGTAGAAAGTACATTTCGAAACGGTTAGAAATGTTGACTTCCCGCAATGTTACCAAACAACTCAAACGAGACAGCACTAGTGGAGATGGCTTCCAAACTTCTCTATGTCTATCTAGGCAGTGTGTGGTATGATGTATTTGCTTTTGCATGCAGGAGGCAGCGAGTAATTTACTGCCGCTGTGTCCAAATTCGGTACCACGTGCCCTCGTTCAGGTGGCCTTGAACCCTTCGTGTGTAATGAGCCCTGTTTCCTTGCTGACAAAGTGGTGGTCGTTTCTGAATTAGGACACACCTGTTCGTTTCCACCTCTATTTATTATCTAACGAACGCCGCTTAGTGCGAGTTGCATTTGTCTTTGTGACAAAAACACTTGCTCCAAGGGTTTTCGCGTTGAAAACTCCGTTGGATGAAATACTTCAACCAATAGAGCATCGAAAGCCAACTAAGGGTTCGAGGAAGGGTTCGTGTCATGTCCTCTTGGCTGAAGTGGATATTGTAGGGTTTATTGGATATTGTAGGGCCCTTGGTTGTGAATTTTGACAGCGGCAAAATGACGTCGCGACCTGGATGCATTTTTTTTTCCTTGGGCACGTCGCCAGGTGAGGGCCGGCGTATTTGGAAAGAGACGCGCCAGCTTTGTGGGGGCAGTTCCGATATTCTTCTCTGCCTCAGGCCAGATAAATACTCGGAGACGAAATGGCGTGGTGGTTACTTTGATGCGGGCGCACCCCACACTCTGATTGGCTGTGCGAGGGCCTGGGAGCGGGCTTTGCGTCTGATTGGTTTACTGCACGCTGCGGAGTGTTCCCTATTGGCTGGACTGCCGGCTGCCGTAGTTCGCGGTGTAAGCGACTGTTCCACCTCTGCATTCTTAAAGGGGCAGTACTCCTGCCATCTCTTATTTATTTTTGTTTCACCGTAGCTTACTTTTCTTATCAGGTATTTGAAAAACGAGGGCTGTCAGGGCATAAAGCATATATTTAACAGGTATTTTTTAGTCCACAATATTTTGATCATGTTATTGTCGTCGTTTCTATAACCTTTGTAGGTATTAACTCATTATTTATTCTGTTCAGTCTCACATGAGAAAATACAGACTTAAAACTCCGTCCATTCTGGTTTGAGGATTTCCGTAACGTAGTTCCTGTATGTAATAGTCACGGCAGTAAGTCATAAAGAGAGAGAAATAAGCACAATGTGGTAGGAATACGACCAGGTTATTTGTCTCCGCGGCCTCTATGTTCGTCTCGCCGGGCAGGTCGTGTCATAGCCGGAGGACTATACCCGCCGACGTGCGCTGTGGGGTCGTGAGCTTCGCTTTCTCCGGCTTGTCATTCCGGCTGCAGTGCCATTGTGGCGTGCAGGGTGAAAGTGTCCGCCCCCTATCTCTCTTCCTGCCTCGTGTTCCCGGGGGCGCCCTGCATTGACCGGCGGCTGCCTCGTCCATGCTGCCTCCCGCTGGCTTGCAGTGTGGTGAACCTCACGCACTCTATTGGGGCGGCTTTTAACTTCAGTCTTGAGAGCCGATGAGGGTGAAGCGAGGTACGGAGCAGCGCCAGAATGAAAGGTCGGGGGAAATGGGAGACCCCTGAGAAAACCCGCCGACCAGCGGTATCGTCCGGCACAATTCCCACGTGCAAAAGTCCGGGAACGGCCCCGCGGGGAGTCGAACCCGGTTACCCGGTTCGCCTAGGTGGAAGGCGAGTAGTTGAACCGCTACACCACTGCAGCTTCCTCGCACTGGGGGTAACCTTTGATGGCTCGGGGGATTGAACCGCAGGGTGGCACTGTTGCCTTCTGGTGATCATTGGTTAGGCTCTAGGGCAACTCTTCAAGAAGTAGATACCCCAAGAAATCATTTACAACCTGGGGTAACTCAAACTTCAAGGGAATATAATTACTTAAGCGTTCAGTCCTTCTGTATGAGTGTTTTTGAGTTTTAGATGTTGAGTTATGTAAGTGCTGATGTATGCGAGATACCAGTGTTTAAATAATAAAACTTTGAGGTACAGAAATAAAACTGCACTAGTGTTTAGTTTGACTTATGACAGGATTATCTACACTATAAACATACATAAATTATACTTGGGCTCCTTTTAAGCATGTCCAAAATATTAAGACATTTTTCCTTGGTTTTTAATCATTGCCACTTGAGAGTTTATAATATTTTCGGTTTAAACCACAGCAGAAAACGCACTGTCCACATCACTGCATCTCTCCAAAAATATCTGCATAGTGTTAAGAGCACCTCGGGCCTTCTTAATTGTGATTGGCTCAAACACCTCTTCTTAGTATTCTGTGTCCAATGCAGTATCTCCCTCTTCCTTGTTTGTCGCCATAGTGTCTAGATCAGTTAAGTGTCCCAATGACTGCTACATCTTCGAATAAAGTACGAATACTTTAAATGTAAGATTTTCTGACTGTGTTTATTTACAGTGTTCCACTCAGCCTCTATGTTTATATTACAAATTGGTCTCCTTCCTGTTTGTTCTTCTCACATGGTGGTTTGGAGAAGGAAAATCATCAGTGCCGTGAAACAGTTCACTACCATTTCTTTTGTTTCATTTTCCCAATATTTATCGACCATTTGGATGGTCTGCTAGAGGTTGACGGTTCTTTCTCTTTGCTGTTCAATGCCCAAGATGAATTTTCTTACCACTTCAATTGTGTACAATCCCTTAAAATTTTTACTAATGCCTTGATTCAGAGGTTTTCTATTCTTATGTGGTGTTAGCAGCCATAAACTCTACCTTGACGTTTTTGAAGGGAGAAATTGTAATATGCACGGTGCAGTTATCTATGAATAAGATAATGTTTCTCTTATTTTTTCCTTTTGCTTACCTGTTTGAGTCAACCATGAGGCGAACAGTTCTGCATGCAACCATTTTCTTATTTGCTGAATATGCACTAGAAACAAAGGGAAACTGTCATTGTATGGCTCGTTTTGTATGCTCAGTCACATTAAGTGTTAGTCCGGCTTGTTTTTCAAGTGTATAAAACTAGTCGCCGAACGACCTCCCTAAATTACCATCTAGTGGAGATTTTTTCAAATATCGATATCAAGACCCTTATTAGATTAAGATTTAAAGATTTAAATTCGTATGGGGCTAAAAATTCACACATTCCTGCTAAGAGAATGAATTTACGGAACTAAAACACGACCTATGCAATTAATTAAAAAATTTTCGTACAGTTGTGTTTTTATACGTAACTTGTAATTTGTATACAGTACTACTAGTTACAGTGCGTGCAGTCACTAGATAGCACTAAGTATAATAAATTATATTCATTACTATAAATTTTTGTATGTTCTCTTATGTAAGTGTAAATTATTAAATGNGCACTAAGTATAATAAATTATATTCATTACTATAAATTTTTGTATGTTCTCTTATGTAAGTGTAAATTATTAAATGCATACGCATCAATTCATAGGCCAGAAATATAGGAAAGTTTACAAAATGTTTATATTTAATATATATTGTACTTTTTTGTAACATTAAGCATATTATGTGAGGTAAATTAAATAATTCCTTAGTGTATTTAAGAAATTGTTACTATTGTCTGATTTTTAAGTGTTGTCATTCATTACAAGTATCCATGAAACTGCTATATGTTTGGGTGCTGGAGCCGTGAAGTAATGCTAATAATTAATTATTGCCTTCACACATAAATTCCTTTAAAAAAAACCTTGTAATTATATTATTTCATAAACTTTTGTTAACAGTATCTTAGAAATGGCAATTCCGCATATATTTATTTGTAAACTGGCAGTATTTTAAATTCCATGGGTTTTTTTTTCTGTCGATCCAAGCAAATAAATTACATTTTTAAACGGCACAAGAATAAAATGAGTATTTCGAGGAACAAATTTCTCCATTTTATTTTATACAAGAAAAAGCAAATGTCATAGTTTCAGCCGTTTCCTATTGGCTGAGATCATCTGACATCATTAAGTTCTGACAAATTCATGTCTTGATATTTAGTAACCATCCAAACCATACTTCATGAAGCGTAGACTGAGTATACAAAATCTAGTGATGCTTGGAATCTTCATCACAGGAAGTCGTAGTAATGCTTCTGTGTATATGGCCCTAAGTGTTGCTCCTGATAATGTGACGTTTCCGTGCCAAACTACTGTAGCATGCATTGTTCATCCCTTCACGTAAAAGGTTACTAGCAGTTGCCCCCTGGAGAAGTTCCATCTCATTTTTCGTATTCGTTGACAGGGTACATCAATTTCTGCAGCAATGTCTAGAGTTATAGAGGTAGTTATTTTGTTACTTCCGAGATATAGATTCTCCTCAAAATTATGTCAAGATTTCTTTAAAAAAAAAAAAACTCTTGTCAAGGTTTTATTCAAGCGAACACACAAATATTTGTTTTATTGAGGATTTCACATTATTGAGGTTTAGAGTTATCGAGAGTCTACTGTATTGTAGCAAATGTACCCGTGTTAAGCCAGATGGTACACTTGACATACTGCAGGCATTATTAAATGTTATAGTTTAAGATAGAAGAATATTCAAATACATGAAGTAATATCTGAGAAAGTAGTACATAGCACATATCGGGTAACGTCAGATCAACAACACAGAGTAAATTTATATTCATAGAAGTGTCAAAAAATGTATAAAGTATCCATAATATAGAAAAAAAAAATTAATTTGACCCCAGGAAACCTAGAGATGTGATCTCAGAGAAGTATTGTATTTTGTTGTTATATTTATATCCACAATGCCTTTCGAGGTTTTAACAAGTTCACTTTAAATGTTATCACAGATTTTGTAGATTGCATTTTAAGGCAAAAGTGGACTATATTTTTTAAATAATTAATAAATGTAGGCTATAACATGGTGATTTGATGTACCTAATTTTGCCAAATCTTTATTTTCTGAGTTTTGTGTAAATTATGCAGACTTTTTGTTTCAATATTATTGTGTAGGTGTGTGCGGCACGTGTGTATTGCAGTTTTTGTGTCAAAGGGCATGGTAATTAGTAATTACTAATACATCCAATCATGCATAGCAGACTGGCTCTGGACATTTTTCCTGCACATTGGCAAGTGGGGGAAGCAAGTAATGGTGGCGTAAGCATGCTAGGGGATTACATTTCTGATGGCTCATGACAGGAAAATTTAGCGTTTCAAACAACCTGTTTGCTAGACCCCATGATCCTATGTATTTCTGAGCCTTAGCTTTCCGTTCATTGGCTGCTACCCAAGTGTGTAGCCAGTTTTACCTCGCACCAGGCGGCACTGGATTCTATGCTTGTTTCTTTTTAGGTCTGTGATATGCTCAGAACTTACCTGGGCATTTTTGATAAACTGAGATCCAATTGTGAACACAACATCAAAGTACTTTTGTTTAAAGTTTAGCTTTTCCTAAATGAATTCGTGAAATTTTCCATTCCCTACTAATTGTTGACTAGGACCTTTCATCAAAATCATGTATTTTTGTAATGGGCCCTTGAAAATCCGTAGGGCAAATGTCTCGATTCGTTACACCAGTAAATATTGTGACCATGTCACAATTGTCTGAAATTCAGTATGGTCTAAGAGAGATTTTTGCTTGACTTTGGATGATAATATATTATGGAGTCAATCTGAAAAGTTCCTCACAGCCGATGTAAATTTTTTCTTTTGAAATTAGAATTTTCATATTTAGTTAATTATACTTGATAGAGCCATTCAATACTTTGCACTTGATTTTAGAACCATAGTAAATTAGTATGTTCAGTTGCCTGCATGTGAAGAGATTGTTTATGTTTTTAATATCTGGGACACACACCTGCCATCTCTGGAACATATTACAAATTAACGAATTACATTTCAAAATTTTTGTGTGTTTTTGAACATACTGTGAATGGTAATTACATGTTTTTTGAACAATAAATGGTAAATAGTATTAATAGGTCATGACATTCTGCATTCTGGCCTTGTGGAATGAACATGGTTACCTTCTCAATAAGTATGTTAATTTGTCACAAAGCCACAGCTAAGGTTGTTTTTACAGATAAATATTTCTAACTTTAATATTTGTCATCATTAATAAGCTGTCTGTCAGAAAAAATTATAGTTGGCGATTTGTTGTTGAGTGCGATAAGACTCGTGTCAGCTGTTTTGTAGTTTCCATTCCTAATTCATTATTCTGCGACTGTTTTTGACGTTTAATATATGCACTTTAGATGTAATTAAATACTTACCTTTAACATAAAATTGTATGTAAATCGATTGAATATGGAGAATATGTTGTTAGCAAGGGACAAAAGCATAATTTTTTTTTGTATGGGGAATGGTTATGATTATGAATATTGTAACCTATAGTTAGCTAGAATTCTTTGTTTGGAAGCTAACATAGGAGAACATGGGATTGATATAAAAGTACACAGTTGTTTGTGTGTAAATGCATTGCATTCTAATGCTAGATCAAAAGAAAAACATTCACTGTCATTTGGAATGGGGGGAGGATCTTCCACATAACCCCCTCCCTACATTCTCCCACAGTGCTGTTGAAAGGTAATATTAATTATGTATGTTTGAATGTTGTGAAGTTAATCATGAACTGGAAATTCTCTCTTAATACTAATGCATTCAATTTGTCATTTACTCAATATTTTATTTCTAGAACACAAATGATAGCAAAATTAAAATCCACTATAGATAGTATGTTACTCTTGTTCTGTTCTTGATTAGCTATATTTTAGCTTGAAATAGATATGGCTAGTATATGTCTCAGAAAATAATTACATAAAAAAATTTTTAATGTTTTTTTTTTTATACAAGATAGCATAAATGTTTGCGTTGCTAATTTTATGGTAAGCTCTTAAAATTGGATGGTACAAAATTTTTCAGATTCGGCAACGTAACATGTTGCTGTTCATTAGTTGTATATAATTGGAGAAAATAAACCTTGTATATTGTATGCTGCCCTAAAATTATTTACTTATCAAGAAGTGCTTTTCTTTTCGCTGCTTGGGGATTTTGACAGTGCATAGGTAGCTTTGAAATTAATGTGGGTACACTCAATGATGACTCACAATAAAAATTTTTTATTACAAAAAATTAACTCTTGTCTGTGATTATAGTTTACAGGAATATTAGAATCCATCTAAACAATTAGTAAAAGATTCTCCAGGTGTGTTTCTCTTTCCCTCAGGTATCGCTGGCCTGTTCACAGTTTTCTCCAGTTTCGTGTTCAGTTCCAGCGTCATCAACTTACTCCGGAGTGACATATCCGACCTCAAGTAAGAGCAATGTTTCTTTACTTGATAGATGTACTTTCTGACTGTCGCACTAAACTCTAGGGCTAGTTAGACAGCAGTAGTCAATGGACAGTTGAATCGTGTAGCCTACTTAGTAATAAATAATTCGTAATCACAAGTTTGTCTGCATAATAAACCAGTTGACATTCAATTTTTCTCAATAAGATAAACATAAACCAGCATATAGAAAATCATGAATTTATGGTGCGTATTTTTAATAACGTAAAACAATTATTTATGTACTCTTAGGAGTCACAGTTTAAACATTGTGAAATATCATTAACGGGGAATATCATGTTTATACATTAATGAAACATGTGCATGTATTTTCCATTTGTGTGCAAAAATTTTCCATTTGTGAGTGTTCATATTTTCCAAATTCGTGCATGTATTCTCCAGTTTTGTGCTCATTTTCTCCTCTTCTATACAGACAGTGTTGTTCCTTATCGAATGTGGCCATGCAAAATTAAGTGGAATGTTCTGTTTGCCAGGGATGCCTTGTTCTTCTTCCTCCTCTTGATCGACCTGTCGAAGGCAACGTTACTTGCACAGTTTGCTCTCAGCTCCCGAAACCACACAGAGGTGAAGCAGAATATTGCCAGAGGGATGGCCATTCTTGGGCCTACCATCACCCTCGACACACTTGTCGAGACCCTTGTAATTGGCGTCGGCACCCTTTCAGGTAAGCTCTTGTATCTTGCAACTTGTTGTGTCTCGGTTGTACCAATGTCGCCTGCTTGTACCTTACACTTTGTGTGTGTGTGTGTGTGTGTGTGTGTGCGTGCGTGCGTGCGTGCGTGTGTGTCATGCACGTGTGTGTCATGCACGTGCATGTTTTTTTTTTTTGGAAGTATTCTTCTTCTATACATTTTTTTTTATAAGATATTGGTAGAGTTTTTATATTGAGTGCACTACACATCTGTCTTGGATGTGCTATATATGGAAGTGCAGTAGTGTATTGTTTTGATAGTGGTGAAAACCTAGCGCGGCTGTCACAACTTCCGATTTGCGAGNTGCCTTTAGAGGTTTTAACAAGTTCACTTTAAATGTTATCACAGATTTTGTAGATTGCATTTTAAGGCAAAAGTGGGCTATATTTTTTTTAATAATTAATAAATGTAGGCTATAACATGGTGATTTGATGTACCTAATTTTGCCAAGTCTTTATTTTCTGACTTTTGTGTAAATTATGCAGACTTTTTGTTTCAATATTATTGTGTAGGTGTGTGCGGCACGTGTGTATTGCAGTTTTTGTGTCAAAGGGCATGGTAATTAGTAATTACTAATACATCCAATCATGCATAGCAGACTGGCTCTGGACATTTTTCCTGCACATTGGCAAGTGGGGGAAGCAAGTAATGGTGGCGTAAGCATGCTAGGGATTACATTTCTGATGGCTCATGACAGGAAAATTTAGCGTTTCAAACAACCTGTTTGCTAGACCCCATGGTCCTATGTATTTCTGAGCCTTAGCTTTCCGTTCATTGGCTGCTACCCAAGTGTGTAGCCAGTTTTACCTCGCACCAGGCGGCACTGGATTCTATGCTTGTTTCCTTTTAGGTCTGTCATTTGCTCAGAACTTACCTGGGCATTTTTGATAAAATGAAATCCAATTGTGAACACATCAAAGTACTTTTTTTTTAAAGTTTAGCTTTTCCTAAATGAATTCATGAAATTTTCCATTCCCTACTAATTGTTGGCTAGGACCTTTCATCAAAATCATGTATTTTTGTAATGGGCCCTTGAAAATCTGTACGACAAATGTCTCAATTCGTTACGCCAGTAAATATTGTGACCATGTCACAATTGTCTGAAATTCAGTATGGTCTAAGAGAGATTTTTACTTGACTTTGGATGATAGTATATTATGGAGTCAATCTGAAAAGTTCCTCACAGCTGATGTAAAATTTTTTCTTTTGAAATTAGAATTTTCATATTTAGTTAATTATACTTGATAGAGCCATTCAATACTTTGCACTTGATTTTAGAACCATAGTAAATTAGTATGTTCAGTTGCCTGCATGTGAAGAGATTGTTTATGTTTTTAATATCTGGGACACACACCTGCCATCTCTGGAACATATTGTGTTTTTGAACATATGTACTGTGAATGGTAATTACATGTTTTTTGAACAATAAATGGTAAATAGTATTAATAGGTCATGACATTCTGCATTCTGGCCTTGTGGAATGAACAGGGTTACCGTCTCAATAAGTATGTTAATTTGTCACAAAGCCACAGCTAAGGTTATTTTTACAGATAAATATTTCTAACTTTAATATTTGTCATCATTAATAAGCTGTCTGTCAGAAAAAATTATAGTTGGCAATTTGTTGTTGAGTGCGATAAGACTCCTGTCAGCTGTTTTGTAGTTTCCATTCCGAATTCATTATTCTTCGACTGTTTTTGACTTTTAATATACGCACTTTAGATGTAATTAAATACTTACCTTTAACATAAAATTGTATGTAAATCGATTGAATATGGAGAATATGTTGTTAGCAAGGGACAAAAGCATAATTTTTTTTTGTATGGGGAATGGTTATGATTATGAATATTGTAACCTATAGTTAGCTAGAATTCTTTGTTTGGAAGCTAACATAGGAGAACATGGGATTGATATAAAAGTAGACAGTTGTTTGTGTGTAAATGCATTGCATTCTAATGCTAGATCAAAAGAAAAACATTCACTGTCATTTGGAATGGGGGGAGGATCTTCCACATAACCCCCTCCCTACATTCTCCCACAGTGCTGTTGAAAGGTAATATTAATTATGTATGTTTGAATGTTGTGAAGTTAATCATGAACTGGAAATTCTCTCTTAATACTAATGCATTCAATTTGTCATTTACTCAATATTTTATTTCTAGAACACAAATGATAGCAAAATTAAAATCCACTATAGATAGTATGTTACTCTTGTTCTGTTCTTGATTAGCTATATTTTAGCTTGAAATAGATATGGCTAGTATATGTCTCAGAAAATAATTACATAAAAAATTTTTTAATGTTTTTTTTTATACAAGATAGCATAAATGTTTGCGTTGCTAATTTTATGGTAAGCTCTTAAAATTGGATGGTACAAAATTTTTCAGATTCGGCAACGTAACATGTTGCTGTTCATTAGTTGTATATAATTGGAGAAAAGAAACCTTGTATATTGTATGCTGCCCTAAAATTATTTACTTATCAAGAAGTGCTTTTCTTTTCGCTGCTTGGGGATTTTGACAGTGCATAGGTAGCTTTGAAATTAATGTGGGTACACTCAATGATGACTCACAATAAAATTTTTTTATTACAAAAAATTAACTCTTGTCTATGATTATAGTTTACAGGAATATTAGAATCCATCTAAACAATTAGTAAAAGATTCTCCAGGTGTGTTTCTCTTTCCCTCAGGTATCGCTGGCCTGTTCACAGTTTTCTCCAGTTTCGTGTTCAGTTCCAGCGTCATCAACTTACTCCGGAGTGACATATCCGACCTCAAGTAAGAGCAATGTTTCTTTACTTGATAGATGTACTTTCTGACTGTCGCACTAAACTCTAGGGCTAGTTAGACAGCAGTAGTCAATGGACAGTTGAATCGTGTAGCCTACTTAGTAATAAATAATTCGTAATCACAAGTTTGTCTGCATAATAAACCAGTTGACATTCAATTTTTCTCAATAAGATAAACATAAACCAGCATATAGAAAATCATGAATTTATGGTGCGTATATTTAATAACGTAAAACAATTATTTATGCACTCTTAGGAGTCACAGTTTAAACATTGTGAAATGTCATTAACGGGGAATATCATGTTTATACATTAATGAAACGTGTGCATGTATTTTCCATTTGCGAGTATTCATATTTTCCAAATTCGTGCATGTATTCTCCTGTTTTGTGCTCATTTTCTCCTCTTCTATACAGACAGTGTTGATCCTTATCGAATGTGGCCATGCAAAATGAAGTGGAATGTTCTGTTTGCCAGGGATGCCTTGTTCTTCTTCCTCCTCTTGATCGACCTGTCGAAGGCAACGTTACTTGCACAGTTTGCTCTCAGCTCCCGAAACCACACGGAGGTGAAGCAGAATATTGCCAGAGGGATGGCCATTCTTGGGCCTACCATCACCCTCGACACACTTGTCGAGACCCTTGTAATTGGCGTCGGCACCCTTTCAGGTAAGCTCTTGTATCTTGCAACTTGTTGTGTCTCGGTTGTACCAATGTCGCCTGCTTGTACCTTACACTTTGTGTGTGCGTGTGTGTGTGTGTGTGCGTGCGTGCGTGCGTGCGTGTGTGTCATGCACGTGTGTGTCATGCACGTGCAGTTTTTTTTTTTTTGGAAGTATTCTTCTTCTATACATTTTTTTTTATAAGATATTGGTAGAGTTTTTATTTTTAGTGCACTACACATCTGTCTTGGATGTGTTATGTATGGAAGTGCAGTAGTGTATTGTTTTGATAGTGGTGAAAACCTAGCGCGGCTGTCACAACTTCCGATTTGCGAGNGTATGGAAGTGCAGTAGTGTATTGTTTTGATAGTGGTGAAAACCTAGCGCGGCTGTCACAACTTCCGATTTGCGAGACATATTCAGCATTTGTCACTATACAGGTCGAATTTCCTGCATCTCCAGAGTTGTGCCTTGTTTAATGTGAACATACATTCAGAATTGAAAAGTGTTATTCAAAATAAGATTTACACATTACATTGAGTGTATTCATAGGGCATATGTGCTGATTTGGAACAAAAGAAAACTTGTAATCTACTACTCAGAAAGTTGAACATCGCAGGCACAAGGATTATTTGTGTAGAGAACTAGAGCAGAGTGTTGATCGTGAAAACGGTGGTGTGAATTTACTTGTGAGCATGGGTTTCATCATTACATGAATCTTGAGTGTGCAGTTGTAACCACAAACGTGAGCATTCACTATGTGATGACTTTAAGATTTTGAGAGNTTACATGAATCTTGAGTGTGCAGTTGTAACCACAAACGTGAGCATTCACTATGTGATGACTTTAAGATTTTGAGAGGTTTATTGAACAGAACCATTGTGAAGCCCGAGAACGTAATCATATACCTAAGTTGGCTCGAGTTTCAATCTGAGAGGAACTGTAAAGACTCAATCAACTTGGCTNCGAGAACGTAATCATATACCTAAGTTGGCTCGAGTTTCAATCTGAGAGGAACTGTAAAGACTCAATCAACTTGGCTTGAGTTTTCGAACTTTAACACATCTGTGTCAACTTCAGGCAATTACACATGTATGAAGATTCTCTATGGACCTCTTTTGTGTAAAAAGAACAAAGTAATTAACATGTGAATGTTGCATGGTTCTTTTTATATAAAAGGTGTGTGTATGTCCTTGGTGTCTTGATTTTCTAAGGCACTGTGCTCATCAGCTCATGAGAAGAAGAGGGTTGCTGAGGAGTATCTGAACTAAACCTTACCAAGCGAGGTGACCCAGTGCTAACCCGCTGGACTGCATTTGGGACAACCTGGGTTCAATTCCCAGTCTGGTCATTCTGATTTTTGTTTTCCATGGATTCTCAAAATCACTTCAGTCAAGTGCTTGNCAAGGCAAACCGGGTTTGATTCCCAGTGGGTTCACTCTCGGATTTTCGCATGTTGGAATCGTGCTGGGCAATGCCGCTGGTTGGCGGGTCTTCTCGGGGATCTCTCGTTTCCTCCACCCTTGCATTCCAGTGCTGCTCCATACTCACCTTGTTTCACCTCATCTCCTCTCAAGACCTCAGTGTTAAGAACCACCCAAATCTTTCCACTCCAATCCAATAGAATGCTGGGTGATTACTTAATGCAGGCCATGGACAAGTATTCCTCTAGTCCTGCATGTCTGAGCAACTTGTTCCATCTCTAATGAGCTCACCATTGAGAAGATGTTAAGTCTTACGTACCTCCCTACCTTGAGCTAAACTTACAAGAAGTTCTGAGTCTGTATTCAAGGGATTTGGGGACAAAATGACATGGGCATTTTATCTCTGCTTTCCTTAAAATGAGGTAAAACTGNGTCTGTATTCAAGGGATTTGGGGACAAAATGACATGGGCATTTTATCTCTGCTTTCCTTAAAATGAGGTAAAACTGGGGAGAAAACAAGAGTCAGCCCTGTGTGTCCTTGTGGACAGATGTGAGGAAGGTGGTAATGGTGGTTTTTTTTTTGGCAGGGGTGCGAAGACTGGAGGTGCTGTGCTGTTTCGCCTGCATGTCTGTCATTGTCAACTATGTGGTCTTTATGACGTGCTACCCAGCATGCCTCTCCCTCATTCTCGAGGTGAGTTTTGGCATACTGAACCTTGGTTGTATTGGANGTCTGTATTCAAGGGATTTGGGGACAAAATGACATGGGCATTTTATCTCTGCTTTCCTTAAAATGAGGTAAAACTGCGGAGAAAACAAGAGTCAGCCCTGTGTGTCCTTGTGGACAGATGTGAGGAAGGTGGTAATGGTGGTTTTTTTTTGGCAGGGGTGCGAAGACTGGAGGTGCTGTGCTGTTTCGCCTGCATGTCTGTCATTGTCAACTATGTGGTCTTTATGACGTGCTACCCAGCATGCCTCTCCCTCATTCTCGAGGTGAGTTTTGGCATACTGAACCTTGGTTGTATTGGAAACAGCTTGTGAGCTTTCTACATTTCATTGTTCATATTATTTATTGTTATGTTCAAAGATTATTTTACCTAGCTTCAGTATATTGACATTGTACTGTAAACACACTTATTGTTATTCTGAAAGATTGTTTTAGTGTAATGTCCAAAAGTGTTGTAATTATTTTATTTTAATATTGAATTATTAATCTAGGTATTAAAAAATAGTTGGTATTGAATGTGAGCTTTAAGGATGTTGTTATTATGGTAATTACTGTAATACTTACTAATCGCAATTTTCTAATCATATTATAAGAATTTCCCTAGTTTTATCCCCGGCAGCAGTATTTTGATACCTTGAACAGCTTTTCAAAGTTGCAACATCCTTGACGAGATAAAAATTTGTGAGTTGTTATTTAGAGTTAGCCTACTACTAAGAATGATTATTAAAAAAATAACCAACGTGGTGTAGGAATCCTTAGTGGCAATGATAACTAAGGTTTGTGCTCATCTGGTGAACAGGTCGGATTAGTGATGACTGGAGCTGAACCCCTGCGATGGCTCAGGGGTTCTGGACACTGAGTTGGCAACCAAGTGGTTTGAAATCCATTCCAAACAGGAATAGGGATCTTNAATCGCAATTTTCTAATCATATTATAAGAATTTCCCTAGTTTTATCCCCGGCAGCAGTATTTTGATACCTTGAACAACTTTTCAAAGTTGCAACATCTTTGACAAGATAAAAATTCCTGAGTTGTTATTTCGAGTTTGCCTACTACTAAGAATGATTATTAAAAAAATAACCAACGTGGTGTAGGAATCCTTAGTGGCAATGATAACTAAGGTTTGTGCTCATCTGGTGAAAACAGGTTGGATTAGTGATGACTGGAGCTCAACCCCTGCCATGGCTCAGGGGTTCTGGACACTGAGTTGGCAACCAAGTGGTTTGAAATCCATTCCAAACCGGAATAGGGATCTTCATTTTCAACCTCTGCACATGACCATGCTACATATAACCTTTCCTTCCATTTTCAGACTAGAAGTGTGAAAAAACATTAAAGTTATTTTATGGGGTAGGTCGAAAGTAGAAGAAGAGTGCGTAATCTGAGAGACAGTGTGCTAGGTATCTTTGCATGATAGCTAGTGTAGGGATGCAGCGTATCTTTGTCCACCGTATGGACGTAGTAAGCCTTGTCATACACACTGGAATGCTCTTGTGAGTGGTCTGACAAACTGTGACTTAGGTCTCGAATCATGCTACTCTATGTATGTATGTATATATACATAATGGGAACATACTTGACTTACAGAAAGTGTTAGTAAATTTTAAATTTTGTTACGTTTCAATCTTAAGATAAGTGCGTGGTGTGAAACAGTTGGCCATTTCACTGAACTTCGAAATCAGCAAGTTGGTACTTGCAGAGAAATACACACACATGTATTTTGAAGGGTAGCACATTTTCACGTGCTGTTTTTTTGAGTTTCTTTGTGAAAGTACAAACAAGTGTGTGCTCATGTCACTTTAATCCACCTTTCTTGGCCACAGAAATAATGTCGGTTTTAAGAAATTTGAAGCAGCAAGTGCAATACTTGNTTTTTGAGTTTCTTTGTGAAAGTACAAACAAGTGTGTGCTCATGTCACTTTAATCCACCTTTCTTGGCCACAGAAATGATGTCTGTTTTAAGAAATTTGAAGCAGCAAGTGCAATACTTGGGTTTTTCCCACAAAGTGCATTCTTAAAGAGGAGACCATCTACACAAATAAATCACAGCCAATATTGTACCTATGTGTTTTTGCCATTTTGAAAAATATATTTTCCATGGCTCCTACGTTGGTTATCCGTTTAGAATATGTACTTGCATTCTGTGCAATGTTTCCGTGCATTATCCTGCTGGAACAAGAAGTCTGTGTTCAGTTACCCCTACCTACGTTTTGTCTTCGCTACATATATCTATCTATTTAAAGTCTTTGTATCAAGAATTTATTATGAGAAAGTAATTCTATGATACTTGTTTGAGCTGTTTTCACAGTACGGATTCATGGCTCCCATATTTTTTTTGGTTCGTGGTTCAGTACCAGTTCTTAAGAATCAGTTCTTGGTTCTCAATATATTTTCCTGTTTTCAACTGCTATAAATACAAGTTGATATATTCTAACAGTTTCTGTTATTTCATTTTGTAAGTGGCTCTTATTTAAAAAGAAAATCACAGTGCTAAAATGCAAAACAAATGAAAAATGTTTTATTCATGCCTAAGAAATAAATAGAAACAGTTACTGGCACAAGTTAACTAAATAGTAACAGGTGCTGTGTCCAGTAATACAGCACATAAGTAAATATGGTAAAAACCAGTTTTTGGTTGTTCTCTTAAAAATTAAATGTACAATTTTATTTTAGAAATAACTATTTTGCTATTTAAATACGAGCATCCGCAAATTAATTACAATTTTAACAGTTCACATCACGTTACCTCCGAGATGATTATTTACGTTCATGGACACTGGATCAAACAAATCATTATTTTGGACATACTCCATTGCAGAGGGTCTCGTAGAAAACTAGAGTAATGCACGGGTGACTGTTGTGATGGCATCTTTAATGGAAACAGTTCCAATACAGTTAGTTGGTTATACCCTGGGGAAGAGCAAGATACTGGCAGTCTTACTTATAAGGTCAATAATGCAGATTGCCACATAATACCCAAATATATAACCTCCCAAAGTAAGATAACGTCAACATTTTTACTTTTGCCTACAGGAAGAATTAGTTTCTCCAAAAATTATATGGATATATAATGTGGAATTATGTGTGGAATTATCTTTTCAGTTGACAGTACATATACAGTGAACTCCTTAAATTTATTAAAACCTAATGAATAGACACTTTCTGTGACAATCCCCATATTTTCTCTGATTATAAAGCCAAAAGTTCTTTATGTTTTTAAAATTTTGACTTGCACTGTAATGAATTACAGTTAAAGGCAAACACTGACTATCATTTACTTCTACTCAAGCAAAAACATACTTAAAAATTGTTAATATGCAAAAATAAGACAACCATCAGCTTGGCCTTGTTCAATGTGAAAATTGGAGTAAAACGTAGTCTTATGTTTGGATAAATATTGCACATGCTTTTTACTCTTCATTTCTCATTTAATGTATGAATCTGTACAAGCAGACAGCAACGTATGATGGTGTTTATATGTTGGTGGACAGCTACGCAAGGTAGTACTGTGTGCATTAGGCGGACTGAAACTGAGTATTGAAGTTCCTGTAATTGCTCACCTATGAAATCAATTGTAGCACTTTTCCAATTTACATCATATGAGGTTGGTATTGATGTTGGAGGGAAAAGAGGATTTAGGAATGTGAGTTGGGCCAGTAACAGGGGTGGGAGCGACCACATTGTTTTCAACTCGAGATGTACTTGCCGACAGCACTTAGCTGCAATACATCATGAGAAGTATCCCAAGGTGAAAGCCACAAAACTGAAACCCTTAATTTCTCGCAAACTTGCAAACGAGCATATAGAAGTAATGACAGTGAGGGGCAAGAAGACATCCAAAACATTTAAAAACTGTATTTATACTGGAACTTTGACTAAAGTGGAATCTTGAACTTGAATCTCGGACTAAACTTGAACCCTCTAAAACGTTAAATCATGTAACACTAAGAATTAGCAGGCTGTACATTGTTACGAGAACAAACAACACGGCAACATAGAATGTAGTGTCCTGCACTCGCCGCTTGGAGGGTAGAGAAGAGAGACAAAAATAGATTTCACATTCTAAAACCTTTAAATCACTTAAATTGTTGTGTTCACCACATCTTGCAAATCTTCTATAACCACGTGATGTGAAGGAAAGTTAATATTAAAACAATGGAACTATGTTCCTAAGTGCGTGAATNGTTGGGCCAGTAACAGGGGTGGGAGTGACCACATTGTTTTCAACTTGAGATGTACTTGCCGACGGCACTTAGCTGCAATACATCATGAGAAGTATCCCAAGGTGAAAGCCACAAAACTGACTCTTCATTTCTCGCAAACTTGCAAATGAGCATATAGAAGTAATGACAGTGAGGGGCAAGAAGACATCCAAAACATTTGTATTTGTATTTATACTGGAACTTTGACTAAAGTGGAATCTTGAACTTGAATCTCGGACTAAACTTGAACCCTCTAAAACGTTAAATCATGTAACACTAAGAATTAGCAGGCTGTACATTGTTACGAGAACAAACAACACGGCAACATAGAATTTAGTGTCCTGCACTCGCCGCTTGGAGGGTAGAGAAGAGAGACAAAAATAGTTTTCGCATTCTAAAACCTTTAAATCACTTAAATTGTTGTGTTCACCACATCTTGCAAATCTTTTATAACCACTTGATGTGAAGGAAAGTTAATATTAAAACAATGAAACTATGTTCCTAAGTACGTGAAGAAGCAGTTACAAACAGTGGATGAACACATGTATTGGCACACCTTACCGGGTGCAGAATACAAAAAATCCTAGCGTGTGTTAGAGTACCAAAATGGCACACAGTTCTATCACAAGTGTACTACAGCCTGCCAACAGTATGCATGCCACGATCATGCCAACTGACGCACTCAAATTACACTTGAGAGCGGACAGTGTCTGCGTTATCCNGAACACATGTATTGGCACACCTTACCGGGTGCAGAATACAAAAAATCCTAGCGTGTGTTAGAGTACCAAAATGGCACTCAGTTCTAACACAAGTGTACTACAGCCTGCCAACAGTATGCATGCCACGATCATGCCAACCGACGCACTCAAATTACACTTGAGAGCGGACAGTGTCTGCATTATCTGAGCTCAGCTGTACGCATTCATCGCTACTAAACTTACAACACTTGAATTCACAGATGAAAATAATTTAGACGTAACACAATTCCCCCCAAAATCGAAATTAAAACAGAATTACAGTAAAATGATCCAAAATACTAACGTAATTAATTAGGCAAAAAAAAAAAAATTCTTAACACACAAAGTTAGGTAAAGTTTTAAAAATGTTGTTCCCCAAAATTTTGGAAAAGTTTTGCAATAGCACGAAAGTGGAACTAATTGTGTGGAGATGGCTCCCTTAATGTTAAAGAAAATTGTCGGCATGTTAATTACATTGCTCTTAACATTGCTCTTTATTTGTCCAGCGTGACTTTTTCGTTGTCTTGGGACCACAGTCGTCATCACAATTTAGGGCCTTCGAAAGCTGGCTTGTGTTTTAATAAATGGTAACAATTGTCAAGATATGCCTAGTCTTATTTATTATGTTTACTAGTTTGTGTAGTTTGCACTATACGTATTGTGCTATCATACTTGCTGTTCTTTCACAGTAATTTCACCCTCGTTGAAATACTAGTTTGAAGATGGAGATTTGGGTATATTAATGGGATTTTCTTTGAGATGCGGGTAGTGTTTTGGTACTCAATACAGGCATGTTGGTTTTGTTCTGTGCATGTTTTTATCTCCTCTCAACATATTAAATTTAAATTATTTCAGCTCTTTGATTATATGTACGTCAATGACAATATAGGGTGTGTAATAACTGTTTTCCTTATGTTTTTGTAATATCAGGATATGTCTCATTAGCACGTCTTACTTTCACCCATAACTTTTGGTAAATATTGATTCACTTGTTGGAGTGTTCTGAAGTACTGTATTTTTTCTGCTCGTGATACTATCTCAAATCTTGGTTATTTTACAGTAACATTTTTTTGCATTATAGCCATAATCATAATGCTGGATGTAGTGTGTTTTAGAAGAGATGCTGTGACCCCTGAATTATTGCTTGAATCAGTGTGGTAGTGAAGGTCAGAACTTACCACACAACACACATTACCTGAAGGTAGTTTCATCGAAGACTGATTATAACACACATGAATTTCGTTCAGTTAGTAATTTTCATATAGAGTTCCCAGGTTACAGACAAATAAAGAAAGCTTCATGCTCGTCCCTTGATGTGTCGAGGCAGCCTTTAAAAAGGGGATGTTTGTGTTTTATGTTGCATGGCTATGCACATAAAGGGGCAGAGACAACAGAAAGGACTGTCAGGACAATGGGCTCTGAAGCACAAAGTTTCATACTCTGTGCTCGTACGTTGAGTATGTGAGATGTGGTCACAAACCCTGCCATCTTTATAAACCAACAGTGTGCTATAGAATGAGAGAAACGATCAACATCACGAATGTGAAATCATATTGCAGAAGAGATGTTTACAGTTGAAATCTAGAGTCGCAGCAGGATACCAGTCTGGATAGTGATGTGTGTCGTAGGAAGAAAACGGGATAGAGTGCTTATGTGAACTGCACAGTAGCCACTCCTCCATGTTCCATCATTGGACTGCTCTTTGCCAGTCGGAAACACTGTGGATGGGATTTGAGGTTAGAACACTGTTGATGTAAACACGTGTCTTGTGATGTTTGTACAAATTGAATAACCTACTTTTTGTGCATCTAGAATATATTCATGTTAGTATTTTATTCATATATAAACATGGATCTGTTGGAAATTCAACCATAAATAAACATGTTCATTGCTGTTGACCATGTGACTTTGACAGCTGTGTTTGCGATGGGTGAGTCAGTCTTGAGAGCCGATGAGAGTGAAATGAGGAGAATGGAGCAGCGCCGGAATGCAAAGGTGGGGGAAATGGGAGATTCCCGAGAAAACTCACAGACCAGCAGCATCGTCTGGCACGATTCCCATTTGTGAAAATTCTGGAGTGACCCGGCCGGGGATTGAACCCAATTTGCCCTAGTAGGAGGTGGGCAGTCTAACCGCTCAGCCACCGCGGCCCTATGGGTGAGTCAGTGTTGCGGGTATTGGGTGAGTCAGTGTTGCGGGTATTCGCAGAAGATAAAAGTTAGTCCACATCACGTTTAGTTTATGACTGGTGCTCAGGATTGCGTGTACTGTTAGTCCTACAGGAAGGTTTTGTTACAGCTGTCGCGGTGTGGGGAGGAGGACCGCCCCGCCTGGCACGACAAGTCCCNTAGTCCTACAGGAAGGTTTTGTTACAGCTGTCGCGGTGTGGGGAGGAGGACCGCCCCGCCTGGCACGACAAGTCCCTCTTCATGCGCGCCCTGCACGAGGAGGACCAGAAGCCCAACCCTGTGGTTCAGCGGGTCAAGGTCATCATGTCCGCTGGCCTCACCCTTGTCCATGTGCACAGGTCAGTGTCTCTTTCTCAGCAGTATACAGTTGTTAACATAAATATTCAACCATCTTGTGTGATTGAAATATTGGATGTTTTTGATGGTATGCATGCCACTGTCCTCTTGCATGCAAAGTCAAGGTTTTTGCATCTGAATGCTACATGCTGGCCTTTTCATTAAAATTTGTATTAGTGAAGTACGTAGGTACCAATTCATTATTGAAAATGCAAGCCATGGATTGGATAGTTGTACTATTTAAAGTAATCAGTCTTCAATATGTGAACGTGATGTATTGTTGATCAGCCACCAGCGTCCTATATTACTGTTGACTGTCAGTTTTTTAACTGTTTTTTCACACTTTAATTGTTTATATTTCTGGAATTGTGTATTTGCAATCTGTTACATTTGTATTACACCATCTTCATGATCGTACTTGCTGAGGCTGTCACAAAATGATTGTGCATGTTTTATTACATTTTAAAAAGTACTCGAAGGGTGGTACTCGTGGTTATACTCACACACACAAAAGTCGAACAAACACATTTTCCACGCGGATGCGCGGTCATACTAGGCTTCGGTGGCTAGGCCAGCTTCTTCAGGTGGTGAGTTGTGACACACTGCAGTTGGTTGAGCGGTGGTTGGCAAACAGTGAACCTAGCGGCCAGAAGGCAAACTAAGGTGAGGCGGGAAATTTGAAATGTGGTGGAGGGGTTATCTTACGTTTAAGCCAAATGTGTGTCTGGATTTGGTGATGTAATGGTGGGCCAGTTCCCAGCCTCACAGTTCTGCACTATTATCAGAAGGTGGTTGGACCCTCACCACTCTGGTTGTGTAACAGGAATCAATGTTCTGGTTGTGAGATGCTGCACCTCTCGAAGATGGTTTAAAATTACGTGATTTATGCCAGTAGTTAAATCACTATTAGAAAATTATTTTGTGTTTGATAATATAAGATGCGGTGTTGCTACTAGGCCACCTGAGTTATACAGGATGGTGGCTAGTAGTTTATTTATTTTAATTATATTGGTGCAGACTAAGGGAACCTGTGGTCGTTGCGTTAGGGGTAGACAAATACTCGTATTCTCCGTTTGTTAACACACCATTATTTTATTTGTCTGAAGGTAACACAGGTATTTACACACACTGGCGAGACTGAGCCCTCCTACTAGTCGTAGGCCTGAACGGCTGGTGGGCTGAATACTATGCGTCGGGGAAGGTTGTTGAAGGGAGACGTTTCTCTACTTATTTGTGACTGCGGNCCTCTCGAAGATGGTTTAAAATTACGTGATTTATGCCAGTAGTTAAATCACTATTAGAAAATTATTTTGTGTTTGAAAATATAAGATGCGGTGTTGCTACTAGGCCACCTGAGTTATACAGGATGGTGGCTAGTAGTTTATTTATTTAAATTATATTGGTGCAGACTATGGGAACCTGTGGTCGTTGCGTTAGGGGTAGACAAATACTCGTATTCTCCGTTTGTTAACACACCATTATTTTATTTGTCTAAAGGTAACACAGGTATTTACACACACTGGCGAGACTGAGCCCTCCTACTAGTCGTAGGCCTGAAGGGCTGGTGAGCTGAATACTATGCGTCGGGGAAGGTTGTTGAAGGGAGACGTTTCTCTACTTATTTGTGACTGCGGCTTTTGGTGAGTTGTCTTCGTTGGTAGCTGAAGCATGGTGAGTTGGGTGGCCCAATGTCAGGCCCTCGGACTGACTCTCGTTGGCGTGCTGTACTCAGCTGGTTTCTTCCGGCGGCTTTGACTGACTCTCTCGGAAGTCCGGGGTAGGTTTCCCGAGACTTGGGCTTTCTCTGCGACCTCGGCTGGCGTTCCTTGTTAGATTCATTCAGTGCCATATTCTCGGCACTGTTCTCTCACAGTATAAGTCGACGTCCGCAACGATCCGACCCGCGTTTCTGACTTCCCCCACCTCGGAAACTGCCACTACGTTTTTGGAAATGAACTCATAAGTTCTCTACACTTCTACTGGGTTTGTCTCGGGAATTTACACATGAAGTTTTGGNCGTTTTTGGAAATGAACTCATAAGTTCTCTACACTTCTACTGGGTTTGTCTCGGGAATTTACACATGAAGTTTTGGCTGTGCCTGGGTTCTCTCCTCGGCGACGTCACTATTGACTGACTGACTGACTGACATCGCCATCCGGCGCACGACTAAGTCTTCTCGGGGAATGGTGCCTCTCGGACTGGGGCTGCCACTCGTTTCCGGGAATTCACTCATATTCTCGGCACTGTTCTCGTTACCCGACTGNGACTGGGGCTGCCACTCGTTTCCGGGAATTCACTCATATTCTCGGCACTGTTCTCGTTACCCGACTGACTACTCTCGTGTCTGCTTCACCCGTTTCGACTGCATCTATCTCGTCTTGGGGCTGTACTGCCGAACAACTCCCGTCTCGGCTGAACAACTGTCGTGAACCACTGATCCCGAAAAACTGACTGCGAACAACTGATTGTACATTACTGCCTGGGCCAGGTCCGAACTCCAGCCTGGTGATACTACTGCCTCTCGCACTAACTGCCTTCTTCGCCTCGCATCGCGGTTCAACAACTCCTCGTAAACAACTGATTACAACTGATTGTGAACTACTGCTCCCGAACATCTGACCACAACTGATCTCCTTCCTTTGCTGCGCCTGAGTTTAACCCGTCTCCCGCTATATTCAAGTTGGCTGTCAGCAGTTTCTCACGAGAGAAATCGGGAAATCCCCTGTGTACCTCGCATGTTTTTTGTGTAGGATTTTGTGTCTCATCAGCTGTTTGCGTGCTCTCACTTGGGGGAGGGAGGGTGTGGCATGAGTGTGGCATGACATCCCGAGGATTCCTGGGCGCTGTGTCTGCATTAATTCTAGTCGGGGGCTCTCCTGTTTCCTTCGTCGAGGGTTTATATCAGCTAATTCTAGGGACTTACCCTGTTTCTCTCGACTTCGGTTTTTCCCCCCAGGGTGTGAATACAGAGTAATGCGTATCCCATTAACCCGTCACGCGTCAGCGGAAATTATCTGAAAATAAAACTACTGGCCATGTTCAAATTCACCATTTAGTATATTAGTATTTAGTAGCTTCAGTACAGTCACAATTTGGTTGCGGTATGATAGTTTTGTATTTCAGCAAGTTTCGTTTCATACTAAAAACTAGGGGTGTGTGGGATCCTGAACTTTGGAAAAGTTCAGGGAATTCATAACAATTTTCTCGTCAGGCGGGAAATAATTTTTTCCTGATATATTTGGGAAAAACTTATGTCTGTTCCAACTAAAATACAAGTCTGGTTTCGTGCGAGAAACTTTGTATAGACTCTTTACGTAAGCGATTATAATTTGATGAATAAAATCTTGCCGAGAAAATTTTGATTCTTCCGCTTAATCTAAGATTTCAAAGATTGTTACATAAGCTAAAAAAAATTTTGTACGTCATGTATTATGTAACATTAACATTACATATTTATTGTGAAAATTAACTAAAACTGGTTGCAAACTTGCACTATTAGGAAATTACGGTAAACAGTGTGCACTGAATTTGTGGTATATGCGAGCGACATCTATTAGTTGCAAGTATTGTTTGCTGGTTAATGTGAGACGCGAGTTTTGATGTACATAACCTAAACATTGCATGGTGAAAGTTTAATTCGACTGCAAATGTTTTTTACTGAGATCTAACATGGTGTTTTTTAATATGGGTTTGGTTAAAACGATCTGTAACCTGCCAGCAAAGTGTCTTTGTTTTTCGTTCGGGATGTGTTTGTTTTTAATTGTGTGTCGTGCTCACACGTCGCCGAGACATTGACAAATTCCAAAAGAAGCAAATTTGCTATGAGAAAAAATATAATTAATTTACTTTGCTACTTTTAATTTTGTTATCGATAGAGGAATTAGCTTTCTTAGCATACAGATTCTGTATGTTGCATTCATAACCTGCCCGATGATACTTGGCTGTGAATGCAGTTGCACTATGTGATTCAAAGTGTGTGTTCACAGATGTTAAAATTTCCAATGAAAGTTAATTTGAGTAAATTTGTGTCGATGTAAACACACTTTAACACTAAAAATGGAACGAAAAATTTCAAAGTCCCTTAGTAGACGTCATGAAATTATAAAGAAAATAGCAGTGAACTGAAAACATCAAGGCAATATTTTTAAACAAACTTAAAGTTACATTTTTGTTTTAACATGTCGTATGTCCAATATTTTTTTATTATTTACAAAATATTTTAAGGGATTTTCCTATTAAATTTGAAGGAAGTATACTAAAGAAGTGCTGCAAATCCAGAGGATTAATTCGTAGTGTAACATTTGTGTGTTAAAAAATATAAAACCACACGACTTTTCTAGCTCAAATCTAATTTTTAGCACATACAGTCATTATTCTGTGTTTATTTTTTTGTTTTAATAAAATAAGTCATGATAGAATGTTATTCACTAGGGCTAGCAACCCACACGCTTCTTTACCTAACCTAAAATATCTTTCCCTATTTTTATCAAATTCTTGCGGGAAATTTAAGTTTCCCGCCCAAATTTTTTTAGATGGAAAAATTCCATTCCTGCACACAACTACTAAATACTTAAATACCAAGTACGTCATCATTTTGTCGACTAATTCAGATCACATTACCTTTTAGTAAACCAAAAGTGCCAATTTGAACATGGCCTCACTTTTTGCGTGACCTGTATTTTATATATATAAATTTATTTATTTATATTNTTGAACATGGCCTCACTTTTTGCGTGACCTGTATTTTATATATATAAATTTATTTATTTATATTATATATATATAATTTTTTATATATAAACTTATATGTATGATTTTAATACTATCTCATGCCCCTTTTGGACTTTTNATATATATATATAATTTTTTATATATAAACTTATATGTATGATTTTAATACTATCTCATGCCCCTTTTGGACTTTTTGGAATTTCATATGAATATGCTCCCACTGTTCATGTCATATTATTTATGTCAGTAATAGGCCTACTACTAATGTAGACCTAGTTTAAATAATTAAATTCCACACCCTCTTATCGAATATTTAGTTCTGTAAAGTAATTGTCCGTAACTAAAAGAATCGCGATTTTTGGAATCGAGAATCGAGATTGGTACCGGCATTGAGATCGACAGTCGATGAAAAGTGGAATCGTTACATCCCTAGTTAAAATTACATGAAAATATAATGAATNCGGCATTGAGATCGACAGTCGATGAAAAGTGGAATCGTTACATCCTTAGTTAAAATTACATGAAAATATAATGAATGGTAATACAGCAAGTTTCCAAGACACAAATATAATTTTATTTACAATAAATCCTTTTTAGTATAGAACATTATTATTAAACATAACACTTTAAAACCAACATTTTATGTAAAAGTAAGACAGTACTACAAAGGAAAGTTTGCATTTTCATTTTCATCTTGCTGAAAATGTTTGTATGCAAGATTTCCCTTTTGGATGCGAGAACTTCTTTCCTGACNACATTTTCATTTTCATCTTGCTGAAAATGTTTGTATGCAAGATTTCCCTTTTGGATGCGAGAACTTCTTTCCTGACAGAAAATGTATCTCAACGGAAGCAGTAGATAGCAGGGATGTGCTGAATTTTAAAAAAAGCAAACTTCAGGTGTGGATGCTGTTGGAGACTTNACGGAAGCAGTAGATAGCAGGGATGTGCTGAATTTTAAAAAAAGCAAACTTCAGGTGTGGATGCTGTTGGAGACTTCGCGGAGCGCTTACTGGTAATCTGTTCAGCAAATATGAATTTACATCTTCTAAAACTGTCAAAATTGAAGTTGTGGGTGAAATTAAGAAAAACTGGTCCCTTCTTCGTGTTTAATTCTCTTATGCAATGGCTCAATGCTGATTTTAGTACAGTATATTCATAACTTACGCTCCACAGACATGTTTTTTTTCTTGCTCTGCATACCAAATTGTTCAAAATATTTTTCGAGGTAAATANTAACTTACGCTCCACAGACATGTTTTTTTTCTTGCTCTGCATACCAAATTGTTCAAAATATTTTTCGAGGTAAATAAAAGGAAAGCATTTCTCTTTGACATTTGCATTTAAATTAGACTCTTTGTTTTGCATATCCATTTTTGTGATAGACACTGCCACATACAGCGTGAATCACATACACGTAAGCCATTCCTATTAGGCAAAGATTATCTACAATCCGCTGTGGTCTCACTCACTCTTTGTTTTTTCTACTCTACAATCGTAGCGCCACAGGCCAAAGATTAGCAGTGTTTCTTTGCAGTCTCACTAATGTATACATAGGAGACTATATCATGGCGGTAGCACTACTCGTTCTTAAACTGGAAGAAGTTTTCCTTAGAACGCGAAGGAAAGAAAAACTTAANATATCATGGCGGTAGCACTACTCGTTCTTAAACTGGAAGAAGTTTTCCTTAGAACGCGAAGGAAAGAAAAACTTAAGAGATCTTTGAATGTAATTATTAGCAGAGTTTTATTTAGATTACAAATACAAGTTACTCTTCTAAAATATAATGTGTTGAAAGTAATAATTACTGTAGTGTAATTGTTACAAGTAAGCAGATCACTTATAATCCGTTAACCTAACAGTACTGTGAAGATGTTGCTCTGGTGTTTGCTTTTATAAAGTTACGTAGGCAGTATTCAAATATTTGCATTTATAGAAAGGTAGTATGTATCAGTTCCCCCACCTGCCCCCGTTGTCAGTTTTATTGTGTACAGTAATGTACAAAACTGTATTGGCCAAATATTTTTTTAAAACCAGAATGAGAAAACCAACGTGTATTAATTGCTGAACAAAATAAAAATAAAAATGTGTCTCTTAAGTTGTAATATGGTTCTTCTGAAATCCAAAATCTGTCTGCTGAACTATATTTAGTTTTGGCTACTAAAGGATGCTTGCTAATTGCTATCACTGCTTAAGTTAGTTCAGATAGACATTGTTTATTTTTTTTTATCAGGACACCACATACGCTAACATTTCAAAAAATTAATTTGCTAATGTCTGTAACACACATTTTTTAGAATGTAAGAATAGCATTGTTAGTCTTTGAGCATCATCACAAGATTGCATTACCGCACCGAGTTCTAGATCATGGTATGTATTGTTGTTACTTTCAGAAGTTAGCGCTCGTGAAAAGTGAATATACCCGGTAGTGAATGTACTTGACAACTTGTTTTTTTGCAGAAATCTAATACAAGGTTGATATTTCTTCTCCTTAGCCACATCCCTCGAGTTGATTTGCAGAACATAACCTCGGTGATGGTGGCAATTTTCAATGCATTGCCATTTATCAAAATGTCTTTACTAATGTCTTTAAATAAGGCAGTCACAAAATATCTAAAAGACAGTTGTGGCAGTTTACTGAGTTACGGAATACTTTTCATCCTCGAGGTAAAAATACATCGGTAACAGTATTTAGTGGACAGACAGTTCTGGAATAAGGCCACACGTAAGGTGATGGTAANATATCATGGCGGTAGCACTACTCGTTCTTAAACTGGAAGAAGTTTTCCTTAGAACGCGAAGGAAAGAAAAACTTAACAGATCTTTGAATGTAATTATTAGCAGAGTTTTTTTAGATTACAAATACAAGTTACTCTTCTAAAATATAATGTGTTGAAAGTAATAATTACTGTAGTGTAATTGTTACAAGTAAACAGATCACTTATAATCCGTTAACCTAACAGTACTGTGAAGATGTTGCTCTGGTGTTTGCTTTTATAAAGTTACGTAGGCAGTATTCAAATATTTTCATTTATAGAAAGGTAGTATGTGTCAGTTCCCCCACCTGCCCTCGTTGTCAGTTTTATTGTGTACAGTAATGTACAAAACTGTATTGGCCGAATATTTTTTTAAAACCAGAATGAGAAAACCAACGTGTATTAATTGCTGAACAAAATAAAAATAAAGATGTGTCTCTTAAGTTGTAATATGGTTCTTCTGAACTTCTGAAATCCAAAATCTGTCTGCTGATTTATATTTAGTTTTGGCTACTAAAGGATGCTTGCTATCACTGCTTACGTTAGCTCAGATAGACATTGTTTATTTTTTTTATCAGGACTCCACATACGCTAACATTTCTTAAAATTAATTTGCTAAAGTCTGTAACACACATTTTTTAGAATGTAAGAATAGCATTGTTAGTCTTTGGGCATCATCACAAGATTGCATTACCGCACCGAGTTCTAGATCATGGTATGTATTGTTGTTACTTTCAGAAGTTAGCGCTCGTGAAAAGTGAATATACCCGGTAGTGAATGTACTTGACAACTTGTTTTTTTGCAGAAGTCTAATACAAGGTTGATATTTCTTCTCCTTAGCCACATCCCTAGAGTTGATTTGCAGAACATAACCTCATTGATGGTGGCAATTTTCAATGCATCGCCATTTACAAAAATGTCTTTACTAATGTCTTTAAATAAGGGAGTCACAAAATATCTAAAAGACAGCTGTGGCAGTTTACTGAGTTACGGAATACTTTTCATCCTCGAGGTAAAAATACATCGGTAACAGTATTTAGTGGACAGACAGTTCTGGAATAAGGCCACACGTAAGGTGATGGTAAATGCAAACATTTTGGTTTCGTCTCACAACTTTTTATTACACACTATCCCCCTCCCCCACCCCTCTTCATATTTCTCAAAACCTCCACAATTTTTGTAAAACTGCTTGTGCCTGCTCATTATACTTGTCAGTCTTGAGTTCGACATCTATACATTCATATTTATCCTTAACATTGCTGCTGCCTATTTAAAGGTTAAATAGGAATTTGACAAATGCATATACAAATATAATTTTGAAAATGCCTCGGCTACTACTGGCTCTGAAAGTATGTTCCTAGTACGGTCCGACATGATTGACTAATAATATTAAGTATGTGTACCCAGTACCATTAACTCCACAAACATACTGCAATTCATTTGAGACATTAAACATATTGCCGACTGTGAAAACATCCACTTCTATTACACGGCTACCAACTCAGGAATCACTTGCTTTATATCAAATAAGAAAAGTGCCTACTACCAAACCTAAAAGAATTTGTTACTGCCAGTTCTAAAAAATAGTGAACAACTACTAGTTTTGACAATGCTGACCTTGAGATGCATCAGAAAATATTGGAATTAAAAAAACAGCACAAATGATAACATAAAAATTCTCGAAAGTGTCACTGACCTATTGACCTATTTGACTGCTGTTTGGGAAGTACTATAAACTCTTCATGGACTCCAAAACCACCAACGAACTGCTTTGACTCTGAAGATAATCACCGACTTCACATTCAGAAAGTGTTGATTGGTTAATAAAATTTACATATTACAATATTTGCTGTGAAAATGTTTTTTACCAGTCTTGGGAACTTTACTAAATTGTGATACTGAAAATAATGACTTACAATCACCACTGCAAGAACACTACTGCCATCTGTACCATCATGATTCAATAACATTTAGTGCATTTGTGTATATAAGATACACGAGTTATGTTAGAAATATATGTTTGCCTCTACAGGAATTACGGTTTTTGAAATAGTTTCGTATAGAAAATGGTTTGCATTAATAATATAAGAAGCTTGTAGCAATTGTAGGTTATCGTTGTGTTTTGTAGTGTATTGCATCACACTGGGTTTAATGTAATACAGTTATTCAGAGAAAGGATAATGTTGACAAGGAATCTTTGTTTTTCAATATTTTGAAACATCTCATACCCAAATTGTGAATGAGTTAAGTCTGTGTAGTTTCTCTTTCTGTATCAAGTTTAATCCTTAATCATTTTGTTTTCTCCAAACTATATTGAATGTTACAATATAATCTTCATTTTATATCTTTCTATCTACTGATTTTAGTTCTTTGCACACACACAACAGTATTTTTCTTGTATGTAGTTTCCGTTAAAAAAATTACTATAATTTGAGTGTGCCAGGCTGTTTTTCGCTAATCTAATGTGCATTGTTCTAGTATAACGCTATTAGTATTTAGTTTAAATATTGCTTGCTGCCTGGGGAAGCTGCGAGTGACGGAGTGAATACTCAAGCAGTTATGGCCAGTGCTTGCCCAACTGCGCTGAGTATTTTTAGTCGGGCTATCCCTGCTGCCGATGAATGGATGGCATGACATGTCCTTCACCTCTTGTCCTACCCTCCTTAACATTTGAATGGGGACTGTCGCGGGCACCAGAGACCACTAAATTACATAGTCAAACTTGGGGTTTTTTTTTGCCTTCTCCAAGCCACCCAGTTGTATACTTAACTTGTGTGGTTGCTAGCAGATGCTTTGTTGTAGGCCTATTGGGTTCAATACAGTACTGAAGAAAACACTGTTCAGATTAAAAACTGAACTAGAAATAGCTTTAAGTACCTGTAAATTATGTGAATTCACTGATTTATAACTTGAAAGTCTTGGAGGTCACATAAGCAATTTTTAATGTGAGTGAGTGAAGAGATTTGGGCGGCTCTTAACATCGAGGTCTTGAGAATAGAGGAGGGTGCAGCGAGGTGAGTATAGAGCAGCACCGGAATGAGAGGACGGGGGAAACGGGAGATCCCAGAGAAAACCCGTTGACCAGCATCATCGTCCAGCACAATTCCCACATGCGAAAATCCGGGAGCGACCTCGCCGGGAATCAAACCCGGTTTGCCCAGGTGAGAGGCAAGTAGCGTAACCACTAGACCACAGTTGCCCCTTTTAATGTGAGAAGCCAGGTTTATTCAGAGCACTGAATTTATGACTTGAGTAAAGTTGTTAATAGTTCAGTTGTGTGACCTACCTCTGTGAATGTCCGTGTAATGAAAATTTACCCAAAGACGTACAGTATTATGTATGGAACTTGTTACACCCATAATAATAAGGGCATGATCTTTTTTGCGGAGGTCTGCACTGTAAGATATAGTTCATATCTGCATTATCGTTGGATACATCATCTTAGTCAAAGAGTCCACGTATCGCCGGTTGTTTACCAACCAAAACTGTGAATTAAGGGTTACTTACTGGGAGTACTATTCTAAACCAAGCTTCAACCATTAGATTTATTAATTTTATGCTGCTTTATGTAACTGCAGATGAAGTACCTTGAGTATTGATTGATGTGAAGTTTTTACTTAATCCAGAAAATTAATTTAAATAGAATTTTTGCCATGTTGTCTTTGAATTTTCAGAAAATTCATTGAAAAGTTTTACGACGTTCTGGGATGTGTAGGTTAAGAAATAAATTTCTATTGTGGTTTACCTACCATGCCTGCGCCCATAGAGTTTAAATGGGGAATCGATGTTAAGGAAATTCCTTCTCACTGCCTCAATTGTAAATGGATGTATGTTTTATAAAAAGAACCAAGCAATATGTATTTTCATGTAGCCTTGTTCTTTTTATATAAAAGCCGTCCAAATATAATTGTATGTATAACAGTTTTTTTAAGGTAGATTACAGACGCATATTAATATTGTAAGAATGTAAATTCAATACCTCATCTTATTAGGTAAAATTGTAACTTTTCAACCATTGTGCTCCAAAGTGGCAGGGCGTCTATTTATTCCAGTGTGGAAGCAGGAATGGGGGAACTGCCTTATTCCATAAAATATTTAATTTTTGTAGTTTCATTGTTTTGGTAGTGCATAGGTGGTGTTTACAAATTCACAACTCTGTGAATGCTCTCGTGTAAACAAAGTTGTTAATATATGAGTTCTTGTTTGGAACTATCATACTAAATGTCCATCACGTGGAGCGTGCTTGATAGGCGCACATTTCATGCTAAATATGAAGTGTCATTCAGTTGAAAGGCTACAATTATTTTCCAAGATTAGGAATTGTAAGGCATTTCTCTTATCTGTTGCATGCTTCCTCTCTGCTGTCAAGACTGGTTTAACAGGAGTTTACTTTTTTAAACAATATGTTGTTTGTCGAAATGTCAGCTGTCGGGGGTTTCATGACAGTGTTAAGGGCAAGTGCCGAGTGAGATATGTTGGAAGTGTTTGTGGTTATAAATCTTCCAGTGTAAGGTGCAGGTTTTGTTGAGACCATCTTAGTTTGTGGTGAGTAGCCGTAGGCTGGTGATCAACGACGGGAACATATGTGTGCAGTTGTTTAACGTGCACACAAGTATTTAGAATGAGTTACTGGGTTAATGAATATTCACTTTACTTATTACATAAACAGATGTTTTGATGTACACAAATTAAGATGTATTCATTGGTCAGAATCCCTCTTAAACATGCTCTACTCTGTCTGGGAATATTAATCATTGTATATATTAAATGACAGTTAATTTGGGATATATCTTTGGGAGAAAGTTGATTTTGTATATTAATCTGTTAAGTTTAGTAGTAGACTATGTGTACAATTTTTTTCCAATTCATTACTATTGTGAAGTACAGATGAAACATTATGATCTGTAGTATTTTATTAGTCATGAACTGTGCTTTAGAGCTTTGAGAGCAAGGTTGTTTCGGTATCAGTTGAATTTTTCCAGTTGTGCCCAACACATTTCTACGGGTGGTTCATGTTGATGTTCGGCGAGTTGTTCTCGTATTACCTACTGGTTATGCTTAGATTGGTCCTAGAGAGAGATTTCACAGCATGTGTAATGTCTTAGAGAGTGGATTGTAGAACTGGCTGTTTGGTGATCAACAGTGCAGACCACCGAGGCGTAAATGTAAGCATACCTTAATTGAGACGTCCAGCGTGAAACTCTTCCGCATTACGATTTTCATTAATAAGATAAGATTTGTGTTTTACTGTAGCAGACAGTAAGTACGGCACACAAAGTTGGGCGGCCCTGGGATTGGAACATGGAACTGCCACCTATGTAATCAGCAGTGCATATTGTGGATGTGTCTACTTAAGGTGCTCCATGGTGGTGCCACCTTGTGCACAAATCCAGTCTTGGTGCAACACAAGCACTTTCTAGAGGTTCTGGCCCTATGGGAGGGCAGGGCTGGGTACACTTTGAGTAAGGTGATTTGGAAGTTGAGTGTGGAGCCACCTCACTGTGATTAGTAGTGCAGATCACGAGGGTTTCAACAGTGTCCAACAACAGGAATTAAACCTGGCTGAGGCAAGAATCAATTGATCAGATGGCATCATATAAATGAAAAATTGTGATGCCCAAGAGGGGAATAAGCATGGATGTGCCGGAATGGCCTAGGTATGATGCACCTTATTCCCTGTGTTCATTCTCATAGCCCACAGAAAGTGGAAGTGGCTAGGACAAATTGGAGACATGGTTGATAGTGAATTGAAGATACTGAGTTAAACCTAGGTTTCCTGATGGGAGTATCCATGTTATGGGCAGTGTACCAAGTCCTGTTTGTCTGTTGCATCATCATGGCCTGTGAAGGCACCAGCAGAGATAACTTGGAAAGATCGCCATCACAGCTGTAGCATGGACAACACACCTCTGGCATGCCACCCATCAGACCGCAGCCCTATGCGAGTGAAACCTTCGGCAGATATAACCTTGCTTACAGAGACTCTGGAGAACATTTTGGGGAAATATACACATATGTATGTATATATATATATATATATCTCTAAATATGTATATATTCAGTAAGGTCTTATATACCAACAGGAGATGTGTGCGCAGACTAGAACAGCACTTATGACTTTTCATTTTCAGCAGGACGGAAGTCAGTTCACCATCCCTTCTAGATAAATGGTTTGGGGGGTGGGAACTAACTGACAGAGAAGGGGTTTGTTTGATTCTATGTTCCTACAGCAGGACCCTATTATATTTTCTCTCTCCCAATCCAGCCTTACACTAATGATGGGTGATTTTAAACAGAATCTAGCTGAATATTAAGAGAATCAAAGATTTCAAATACATTATACCACAAATATAAATTGAAAACTGGCCAGGCTTGTTCTGTTGTAATTCTTTGATGCTGTTGTCAGATAAAATCCATAAATCTTCGGGTCAGATGCAGCCAAATCGACTTGTTAACCAATTGAGCGGTTATGGACTACACTTTGCACAAATGCCTAATGTTTTTTTGATTTTCTGGGTTTAGTGCTAGCCCACTGTAAAGTTTTGTACAGCTAAAGGATTTTTTTAAAGAATTATTTTCCACTTTTGCAATTATTATCTTCTACCCTTATTAATTTTCCTGAGATAGCATATAATTATTTGTTGGATGTAGGCTTCGAAATTCCTTAGATGATCAGCTCAGACACTAGTGTTTGTGTTGGGAGAACCTCCAGCGACGAGAGATACGGTTTCTGGCCATTGCGTCCCACAGCCATTGTGCAAGGTTTATTTGGAGGAGTGTATTGTGGACACCGGAGGTCGTGACTTGCTGGTTATCCGAGGAGAATCTGTAGCGGGGCAGGTTTTCAAGCTGAAAGCCATCCACAGTCGGGTTGCGTTGAGGTGGAGCGGACATCACTGGAAGTGTTCCAGTCTCTCTTGTAGGCAGGCAGCAACTCAGACTGTATTTTGCATTTTTCTTGAAAGTGATATTATTCTTAATGTTTTTGTTGCTGCATTGATTGGATTATAGTAGTGCAGTGCAGAACTGTTCAATCGCCTGCAAACCACGTGTGTTGCGCTTAATGATGTATGTGATCGCTGACTCTAGAGAGGTTTGAAATGTAAATCTTTTCTCTACGACAAGTTTTTCGTCAGTAATAACCAGTAAACATTTTCATTGGGAAAAAGGAAAAATATTTTTAAGGAAATGTAAGTATATTATTTGACAACTTTGAAATGTTGCACTCATTATTTTGTAAAATTCTTGCATTGTTATTAGCAAATTAAAAAAAAAAAATTTGTTCGTAAAAATTAAATGTTTTGGTAGAAAGCTGCTAAAAGTTAAACAAGTTTATAGACATTAATAAAAATTTGTATATCTAATAGGACGGAGATGCCTTATATTAGTTTACATTGATTATCAATGTAAAAAAAATATATTCAGATTTGATTTGAAAATTTAGTATGAAAGTTAAATATTTCATAGTCAGAAAAAATTTTAATACTGTATAAAATTAGAAAAAAAACAATGAAAGTTTATGTACTGCACATCATAAATATGTTAATCTCGGCAACGGTTACTAAAAGCCCTACTATAGTATTGACCCCTGATCTTGATGGGTTCATGTGTTGAGGGGGAGGGATTATCTTGGAACAAAGGTTCATAATACTCTTTGTACGGACCGACTTGAAGAGACTTGATACTTGAGTAAGTTCGGAACTGTCATTGCAAATTGGCTTTCATAGTTCAGTGTATCTTTACGAGTGGAGTGGATGAGAGGTTTAGTCTTTAAACAAAGAGGTCTTGTGAGACAATGTTGATATGTAGCAGCAAGAAATGCAAGGGCAGGGGAAATGGGAGATCCCGTAGAATACCTGCCGACCAGCTTCATTATCCAGCTGCATTATCCGGCACAATTCCCACATGAGAAAATCCAGGAAGGACCCCATTGGGAATTGAACTAANGGGAATTGAACTAATTTTTTTTTTTTTTTTTTTTTGCCAGAAGTGGATTGCTGTGAGCATAATATTGTTAAGCTGCTCATGTTCATGTACTGAGGAGGTTGAACTGACAATGGTTCGAGACCTACCTAGGCCGTAGCTCAGAATGTGAGTGCAGAGTCAATCCCAACCAGCATGGAGGTCGCTATGACAAACAAGTTGTACTACTATATAGTCCATTTTGTGTGATCTCTTTTAAAACATCAAATCTATTATAGTAATGGCAACTGATCAAAGTGTCTGTGGGTTACTTGTAGGTGTACAAAATTACAAGCAAGTTAAATGTACATGGTTTACAGAGAGTTCAAGTGAATGGCTCATTTGAAATTTAGGCATTTTAGTTATAGCTATGATGATTAAAATCCTAAATTTCAAATGAACCATTCACTTGAACTCTCTTTAAACCATATACATGCAACTCACTTGTAATCTTATCTTTTATCCTACCTTTTATTTCCTTTAATGGATGTAGGCTAACCATGATTTTAACCTAATGTTTTAGGATTTGGGCAGGTTCGTGTAATATTAACTCTTCCAGAACCGTTTTGATTTATGATTTCAGGTACTGTAAATAAGGAATTTAGTGATGTGTGCTGTAGTTTTAGCCGACATGGCGCTCGTTTCATTATCATGACGAATGAGCTGTAGGCTTTGTGTTCACATACAGAAATGAGAGCCATTCATAATCTAGAACACTAACATAGTTTACAAATCAGTTATCCACGGGAAGAAATCATTGGGCTTTGAGCCCGGCACTGTAAGAGTACTGGTCAAAAATAACCGTACTGTGCATGACCTACACAGTAGTGTACGCTGGCTCTGAACAGGTGAAGAATTCTTCCAACATTTACTTGGAACGGAGAGGGGAAACTACCCGAGGACCACCTGCACTGCAAGAACCTGGGACCAACTCACAGAAATTACACAAGACATGCAATGGCATCAGCAAACACATTAGGTTTTGTAGCTAAGATTTGTTCACTTGTCATTATCAATGTGACTTTCGTGTGATTTATTTTTTGAGCTAGTTAATTTCTTTCACTTTTGGTGATTGAAATTCAAAGTTGAATGCTGGCNCTTTCGTGTGATTTATTTTTTGAGCTAGTTAATTTCTTTCACTTTTGGTGATTGAAATTCAAAGTTGAATGCTGGCGGTGTGGCAACAAATTTCTGTGTTGGTACGTTGAGTCTACAAATGCAGAAAGGCAAGTAACAGCACTAGTAGAAAATGGAAATGAACGAGATTATAGTAGTGTCTGCCAGAAAAGTTTTAAAATATTTTTTTTAATGTTCCTTTAGTTTTACCTGTTATTCCTAATGCCAAGGTTAAATTCATGTTTGTTTTACATTTTATAACATTTTTGTACTACATATATATATATAAATACTTTGCTGATGTTGGTCAATTCTTTGTTTGCAGTTGCTACTTTTTTAAAATTTTATTTTATTTTATGTCTGAGCTCATTGCAGAGCCCCACCAAGTAATGATCTGATAACATTTCTGTTGAGTAAGAGGTTTAATCGCAGTGATTATCTACATTGTTTTGAGGAATAAGTTTTGTTTCAGATCAGATCTTTGCTGTGCTGCTAATTGCAGTATGGTGCATGAAATCCCAGTTGATCATATTTATATGTCACAATTAACGCACTGAAACAGGCTCTGTATTACAAAAAATGTTAATAATTGTACTGAAATTCAAATTTTGCTTCTAATTCAGCACCCTGATAAAAACTTTTATGGTTTGGTGTAATGGTGTTTGCAGATTAAAATGGCTGTGGAAGTTTGCTTTCTCCAAAATAGATTCCTATTAGTTGTCATTTGCAAGCTTGTTGTTTAACATATTCATTATCTGTAGTTATGGTTTAGTGGGGTACAATGGCAGGTCGTCCTTCTGACTGTGGCAAGATGGCAACACCAGTCCTTTGCTCCAGCTATATTGACTTTAGAGAAAGTTGCTTGGGCTTCATTGCCAGAAAGCTGGATCATCGAGTGATTTTAGCACCCTCCGTATATCTGCTGTTTCCTCTTGTACCTTCAACTGCTATAGCAGTGTGGAGTTGATATTTACTTTTCAAAAAATGAAAACAAAATCTNTGTTTCCTCTTGTACCTTCAACTGCTATAGCAGTGTGGAGTTGATATTTACTTTTCAAAAAATGAAAACAAAATCTTGAGAAGTCGGTGAAAATTTACTTTATCCAAGGATGAAAACATTGATGATCAGTGGGTTGTATAGTACAGACTTTTTGAATGTAGTTCATTATTTTCATTTTGTTAACATCTGCCATTTGGTATACACTTTGTATGTGTACATGCATGTATTTTCCTTTCTTTTTATTACTACTGTAATTATTTTATAATATTTATACACATGGACTCTGACATCCAGCTTTGAGGTTGAATGTACAGTCCTTGGTTGGCTGGGTTTACATCACTAGTTACGCAGATCTTGCTGTGGTGCGAGGCTTTCCTCAGGTGCATCCACTTTTTCCCCCATTGCTTCTTCACCCTACCTGAGGCCTGTCAACTCTTATCTCTTCATCCATTCTTCACCTTTTCTAGAGGACCTGATGTGTATTTCGGGTAGGACAACAGATCCATCATAACTCCAGCCAACTTCTTTGTGTCTCTTTTATGTTGATCATTCCACTAGCACAGTGGCGAAACTGGGGGGGACGAGCAAGGGTGTACATTGCCCCTCCCAAAATTCAGTAAATGCCACCACTGTTAGAGTAAATGGGCACCCAAATGGTTACTGTTCACAGAGATGCATTGATATATTGTATATAGTCGCTAATGAATTGTTATTTTATGTTTATATTCCTGATACTTAAATACATCTTCACTTCTGGGTTATATACTTTTCTTTATCTTTCTATGCAGCAATGTAATTTAAGCTTGAATCACACCAAAATGAAATTTGTAGGAAAAGAAAAAAATACCTTTCCCCACCTCTCCCCCTCATTCCACCCACTGGTAGGCACCTAAAGGCAGGCCCGCCTCCTAAGTTGGAGAAGACATCTCACCATGTCATCTTGTCTATCATCTTGTATCTCCTCAGCCATTCTCCATCTTGTCTGGAAGACCNGAGAAGACATCTCACCATGTCATCTTGTCTATCATCTTGTATCTCCTCAGCCATTCTCCATCTTGTCTGGAAGACCCGACGTGTCCTCCAAGCAGGATAACAGTTTCAACGTAACACCAGCCAGTTTCTTCTTGTCTCACGTGTGGTCATTTCACCAGCAGGAACGTGTCAACCTTTGTTTGTAGAAGCGTAACGTTTGTTTGGAGTGGCCCATGCGTGGTGCAGCAGTTACGAGCTGATTGTTTGATCTGTTGTTGGTTGTAGTCGCTGGACCTTCACAGATGGCGAGGAGGTGGTGGAGGATACGCTCATGGCTGGTGACCACGTCGTGACCTCGAATCACACGGAGGACGCAGTGCTGCATAGCTACTTGATGAGGTGAGCCTGGTCACGCGGCCAGCGAATGCTTCTTTCCCAAAGTGCCCATATTCAGAACGTACGTGGGAATACCAGAAGTAGCACTTAAATTGTATAAATTGGAAGTTTATTCGAGACCGTTTCATAAACCGTCAAAAAAAATAATACAAAAGAGTTTATTTGCAACTCACTGAAAGGACAGCATCCTTAATATAAAGTGTTTTCATTTCAAAGTTATTTTAATATGAGAACATTCTTTTGTAAACATTTTTATGGTAATCAAACAATCATTTTTGACCACTTAAGGCAATACATGACAATTATGCAGGAGTGTTTTCCTCTTACAATTAAAAATTAGAAATAGTACAAATGTTCTGAATTTTTACATCTTCCTTCTTTTTATTAATTTGTGGAAAAATTATATAAAAATTTAATGTGTAGAAGAGTAAAAAATTGATGCTGTAAGAAAACCCTTTATATATTGAAGCACCTTGCCACCTATCCACTGAATTTAACTTCATTCTTTTGGCCATGTTCGGGAACCTCTGCTCTGTGAACTAACAATGGCACTATTGTCTGTGCAAGGAAGCACTGTTGCTAGGCACATGGAACAGTGTCTGAATATTGTCCATTTGCTGTGGCAACATCAGTAATAGTGGCCTGCAGTGTGTTGTGTGTGAATTTGGTTTAAATTCTCTTCCTCGCCAGTCCATTTCTTAGTGTAATGGATATGCTCAGTGGGTGGGTTCAATTTTTAAAAGCTGCAATTTTTTTTTTTTTTTTTTTTTTTACAAATTTATTGCTATTGATTTTTTATATGGACTGTCTGCCATAGATACAGCTGTGTCACAAGTTAGAATAAAAATTTTTCTTAGTAATAATTACATTTATTAAAAATCAGCAGGATCTCAATACAAACTACATAAGTAGACTTGAAATTGTATACTTAATACTGAATAATACTTTATATTTGATGATACTACTTCTGCCGAGGATTTGAAACATTTACTTAAAAGTGAATAGCACTTTTATAAAGTGCAAGTACTTTACACTGAGATGTCATTGTCTTCAGATCGTAAGTGATAGTGTCACGACGTGATAGTGACGCTGTGTTGTGTGCAGGTGGCTGACGGTGAGCGCGGACAACATAGTGATTCTGATCCTCCTGCTGGCACTCACTGTCAAGTTCATATTCTTCGAGGACCACGAGGGGCGTGCAGGGCTCTCCAGGGACTACCTGAGGGTCTCCGGTCCCAGACCTCGTCGATCCAAGAGCATGTTCGCCATGAAGAGTGTGTCTGGTAGGTGGAACTCGAGTTTGCTGATTCAGTCTGCCCGGTTGTTGTCGATTGTTTGCCGGAGACAGCAGACGCGAGCTGTCCTGCTGGATGTATGTGTTGCTCCTGTGCTAAGCTGCAGCTGTTGTCATGAGTTTGACATTTTTNTATGTGTTGCTCCTGTGCTAAGCTGCAGCTGTTGTCATGAGTTTGACATTTTTACATTCACCATCTTTTAAAGCTGTGGTGTGCCAAGACACGTTTCATAATTTATATTTTTTGGGGAGTCTTGAGTAACAAGATCATTTACATAGAAACTGATGTTTATCTGGAACTTGAGTAACTTAATATGCATTTTAAGTAGTTGGTGCCATGAATTGAGCCTGCATCTTTGAATGTGACAGGCAACAGCGTAACTCACTTCACTATGGTGGCAGTTAGAACAATTAATTTATACAGTGAAACTGTATAAATTAATGAATATTCTATACTGAAACCAGAGAGAATAAGTTTAAAATATTGAANAATTTATACAGTGAAACTGTATAAATTAATGAATATTCTATACTGAAACCAGAGAGAATAAGTTTAAAATATTGAAATTTAAAATGTGGGAGCTTAGCTAAACGGCTGCATTTATGTTTAATTTATTATTGACTATGGTGTATAAATTACATCTACGTGAACAGGGGACCAATCATCTGATATGACTCAGAAATCTGCATCTGAATCCTAATTAAAGTGGTTTGGAGCCCATTGTGATTGAGAGTTCCTCTGACTTTAGCATAACTGTGCAACAAGTGGTCCACATACTGTCGGTGCATATGGGTGAGGCAGAGCGTGGTTGTTGGTTGTGCACAGGTGGCCAGCCAGACGTGCTGGAGGAGCCGTCGCGGCGGCTGGGTCCGCGGGCGAGCTTCTCGCTGTCGGACGGGGACTCTGACGAGTGGCTGGGTGAGGAACAGACGTGGCTGGAGCACAAGGAGGTACAGACGGACCGGGAGGAGGTGGATGCTGGCCTTGCGGCAGCGCTGGACGCAACAAGCCTTCACTGTGCTCCTCCAGGGCGTGAGCGCGACGTCGACGAGTGCCTCTCCATTTACAAGTCTGAGGTTTGTCATGAGTGCATAACTATGTAATTATGGGTTTTTATTCCCATTTAAAAAATAAAAAAGCAAACGTTAAATATATGTATGGAACCTTTAATATGTGCCATAATTTCACACATGTAGTTGGTGTTTTGGTTTTATTAGAATCTGAGTAGATAGCTAAGGGACTATTAACTAACTAAATAATTTTATCTTAGAATATGAAATGGTGAAAAACATCTCACATTTAGAGATGGGATGATACCAAATTTTCTATACTTTATTCTCAATAATGTTTTAGCTCGATACACTCCATAGTTTTGATGCTCAACGTTTCTATTAAATCTGAAATTGTTATTTATGCATTTAAATTTTATAAACCAAAGTAATATTTGACAAAAAAATTTCTATTCCTAGAGTAATGTTCAATAAATTAGTGCAAGTATCAAAACAAGACAAAATTTCAGTTCATTCATACAAAAGTAAATTTTCAGTTAAAAAAAAATGAGTTTATTAGTTATAGAATCATGAAAATTCACAGATTTTTATTTAGGAATACAAGCATTCAAACTCTTCTGGAAACATGTCTACTTGTCTTTTTGTAAACATCATCTCCAGCTGAATGTTGTCAGTTTTCTTATGATATTGTGTTATACTGTGTGTACTCTGTGTAGACAGAATTGTCTTCTATGAACAGTAACAATAATTCGCATTGTAAAAAGGAGACAGAATACACAAGTACCCCCTTCGTGCATGCGTGTGTGTGTGTGTGTGTGTACATGCACACACACACGGGCGAACACATTTTCCATGTGGATGCAGGGTTTCTTCATCAGGTAGCGTTGACCACTCATCCGTGGAGAAAATGTGTGCGTCTGACTTTTTGTGCGTGNATGCAGGGTTTCTTCATCAGGTAGCGTTGACCACTCATCCGTGGAGAAAATGTGTGCGTCTGACTTTTTGTGCGTGTGTGTTCATGTATGTGTGTGCATGCGTGTGTGTCTCCCTCTCCCCCCTCCATCTCCTTTTTCTCTCCCCCTTCTTCGTTCTCCCCTCCACCCACGAGTACTTGTGCACTCTGTCTCCTTTTTATAATGTAATTAGTAGCCTGGCGGCCAATTCCCACCGTATATTATTGGTTACAAAAATAATTTACTGTATTGTTAAAGAGAGGCTGGAAGGCTATCAAATGATCTAAAGACAAAGATGCACAAATACATTTTTCACGTGGCTGCACAATCGTGATGTATTGTTGACCTCGCATTCTTCCTCGGGTGGCAATTTACGGTCACTGCGGTGGTTTAGGGTGGGCATTGCTACTTTCATCATAGCAGCCAAAAAGAGAACTAGTGTGCGGTGGGGAAATCCATATGTTGCGGATTCAGTTGCCAAGGTCTGGTAGATACTGAGGAAAGTGTGGATATGTACTGGAGTTGAGATATGGAAGCTGTCTGGATTTTGCAACAAATTGAAGAGTTAGTTCCCAGCAGTCTGAGTTTTTAACTAGGCTATTGTCTGCAGAGGGCAGAAGCTTGACCACTCTAGTACTGTGACAAGAGTCAATGTCTTTGGTTTTTGTGATGGGATACAGCATGTACTGCATTTGATTAATTAGAAACTATCATGTCAGTATCTGATAGGATCATCACCACGCTTCCCATGCGCTGATGTATCAAAAAAAGATTTGGCAACTACTTGTGTAAAATACGGTATTAAAACCCATTATACAGTCTGGCCAGGTCTATCTACACACAAAGTCCATTTATTGTTCACTCTCTGTTCTTTACCTTTATTCACCTTTTGTTCTTCGTTTGGGATATGTGAATAGTAGTATTCGAGATGCATGCAGTTTTGAATCAAGTAAGAATCGATGATCACATCTCCTTGCTGTCAGGTACGACAACATGCTGGCCGTATTACCGACTAGGGACAAAATGGCCATTTTGCATATTTTAGAAAAAAAATAATTCTTTTATATTTTTCTACGGCCATCTCATTTATTGGACCTGCTATACTCCTAAAAATATTTTCCTTTATCGTTGCAACATTTGAAAATGTTTGTTGTGCTTCAGGCTCCTGTAACACATATTAATCTTTTCAATTTTAGGTGTAACAGATATTTTAAATATTCATTTCCCAGATATTTAAAATTCCTATTTTTCCTTTATTTACATCTCTCATGATTTACCTGGATGCGGCCCACATCCTTCTTTCATTTATAACATTAATAATTGTTGTCATATCCAAACAAACTTTATTAATATTTTTAGTAATTTAATGTCTTTAAAAAATATAATGTTTCATCATCTTTCTCCAAAACAAATTCTGTTACCTATCCAGTTGTTTTTCATTTCATGTCTGTAAGTAAATACCAAACAGAAATGCATCTAGAAAGTTGAACAATGTATTATTAATAATGCTACGTTCTTTAAGTGTGCCATGTCGTTAATTTGAAATTTGTTTATGGTTTTTCTTTATCNTGTATTATTAATAATGCTACGTTCTTTAAGTGTGCCATGTCGTTAATTTGAAATTTGTTTATGGTTTTTCTTTATCCTTAGGTCTTGTATTTAATTTGTTTATTTTATATATGTTTATTCATCTATTACTCGATAATACAGTATTGTTATGTTAAAGTGGCACTGTGTACTAGACTTTGTTAAATGAGAGAATAAGAAAGATAGCTGCAGTGTTGATAAGTACCCGGGGTGTATTTAAGAATAGACAGAGGACATGTGCCCCCCTCCCACTAAAAAAACCTTGAAAATTGTGTCAACCTCCCTATACATATATATGTGTTGAATATTAATTTTCTACTAAACTTTTTGACATTCCTTATTAATACAAACACAACACATTTATCACTGGGGGAGTAAGCACTTACAACTGGATTGGTGCTGCGAAATTGTAAGAAAATTCTATTGCTCACTCCTTTGGTGTATTTTGAATATGCCTCTGTTACTGACATTTTGGGGTGGTGGATTGTGTGTTACTCGTAANATGCAGGGTTTCTTCATCAGGTAGCGTTGACCACTCATCCGTGGAGAAAATGTGTGCGTCTGACTTTTTGTGCGTGCGTGTGCGTGCATGTATGTGTGTGCATGCGTGTGTGTCTCCCTCTCCCCCCTCCATCTCCTTTTTCTCTCCCCCTTCTTCGTTCTCCCCTCCCGTACGAGTACTTGTGCACTCTGTCTCCTTTTTATAATGTAATTAGTAGCCTGGCGGCCAATTCCCACCGTATATTATTGGTTACAAAAATAATTTACTGTATTGTTAAAGAGAGGCTGGAAGGCTATCAAATTATCTGAAGACAAAGATGCACAAATACATTTTTCACATGGCTGCACAATCGTGATGTGTTGTTGACCTCGCATTCTTCCTCGGGTGGCAATTTACGGTCACTGCGGTGGTTTAGGGTGGGCATTGCTACTTTGATCATAGCAGCCAAAAAGAGAACTAGTGTGCGGTGGGGAAATCCATATGTTGCGGATTCAGTTGCCAAGGTCTAGTGGGTACTGAGGAAAGTGTGAATATGTACTGGAGTTGAGATATGGAAGCTGTCTGGATTTTGTAACAACTTTATGAGATAGTTCCCAGCAGTCTGAGTTTTTAACTATGCTATTGTCTGCAGAGGGCAGAAGCTTGACCACTCTAGTACTGTGGNGCAGAGGGCAGAAGCTTGACCACTCTAGTACTGTGGCAAGAGTCAATGTCTTTGGTTTTTGTGATGGGATACAGCATGTACTGCATTTGATTAATTAGAAACTATCATGTCAGTATCTGATAGGATCATCGCCACGCTTCCCATGCGCTGATGTATCAAACAAAGATTCAGCAACTACTTGTGTAAAATACGGTACTAAAACCCATTATACAGTCTGGCCAGGTCTATCTACACACAAAGTCCATTTATTGTTCACTCCCTGTTCTTTACCTTTATTAACCTTTTGTTCTTCGTTTGGGATATGTGAATAGTAGTATTCGAGATGCATGCAGTTTTGAATCAAGTAAGAATCGATGATCACATCTCCTTGCTGTCAGGTACGACAACATGCTGGCCGTATTACCGACTAGGGACAAAATGGCCATTTTGCAGATTTTAGAAAAAAAATAATTCTTTTATATTTTTCTACGGCCATCTCATTTATTGGACCTGCTACTCTCCTAAAAATATTTTCCTTTATCGTTGCAACATTGGAAAATGTTTATTGTGCTTCAGGCTCCTGTAACACATATTAATCTTTTCAGTTTTAGGTGTAACAGATATTTTAATTATTCATTACCCAGATATTTAAAATTCCTATTTTCCCTTTATTTACATCTCTCATGATTTACCTGGATGCAGCCTACATCCTTCTTACATTTATAACATTAATTATTGTTGTCATATCCAAACAAACTTTATTAATATTTTTAGTAATTTAATGTCTTTAAAAAATATAATGTTTCATCATCTTTCTCCAAAACAAATTCTGTTACCTATCCAGTTGTTTTTCATTTCATGTCTATAAGAAAATACCAAACAGAAATGCATTTAGAAAGTTGAACAATGTATTATTAATAATGCTACGTTCTTTAAGTGTGCCATGTCGTTAATTTGAAATTTGTTTATGGTTTTTCTTTATCCTTAGGTCTTGTATTTAATTTGTTTATTTTATATATGTTTATTCATCTATTACTCGATAATACAGTATTGTTATGTTAAAGTGGCACTGTGTACTAGACTTTGTTAAATGAGAGAATAAGAAAGATAGCTGCAGTGTTGATAAGTACCCGGGGTGTATTTAAGAATAGACAGAGGACATGTGCCCCCCTCCCACTAAAAAAACCTTGAAAATTGTGTCAACCTCCCTATACATATATATGTGTTGAATATTAATTTTCTACTAAACTTTTTGACATTCCTTATTAATACAAACACAACACATTTATCACTGGGGGAGTAAGCACTTACAACTGGATTGGTGCTGCGAAATTGTAAGAAAATTCTATTGCTCACTCCTTTGGTGTATTTTGAATATGCCTCTGTTACTGACATTTTGGGGTGGTGGATTGTGTGTTACTCGTAATATTGTTCTCGTAACATTGTGTGTGTTGAACTCCACCCTACGTGTTGTTGTGTCGGCAGCTGGGGGCAGAGGCGCTGTCTGATGCGGAGGTGATGCTGCTGGTGAAGGAGGGCCACATCCTGTCCTACCAACTGGAGAAGGCCGTGGTGAATCCCGAGAGAGGAGTGCGCATTCGCCGCCAGCTTACTGCCCAGACTGGCAACTTCATGCATGCCCTGGCAGACTTGCCCTACCAGAACTATGACTACTCCAAGGTAACTAACTGCTAGTTGCACTCTCGTAGTTTACCAATCTAAACACGACATTACCTCTTACCAAACTTAACATTACATCTGTGGCTTGCTGCATTTATTTGTACATTTATAAAGCCCTTTTTGCTTTCTTGTTTTTCTCTATTTTGTACCTATCCTTGTATGACATGAAACGCTCTCATGTTGTCATGAACCCAGGGACTGCTTTCCAATTATTGGTCAAGTAGGACTGTGAAAATTTTAATGGCATCAGTATGTTGGTATCATACAGATTCTTATTGTAATACTGTATTAAAAAAAATTAAAGCATTAATTAGCCATAAATTTTTAGCGTATCACCATTACTGTAGATACAGCCAGAGAATGTTAACGTTATGTGGGAGGATTTTTTAAAAACATTTGTTTCAGGTGTCTAATGTGAAGCAGTTATAATTTGTTTCAAGATGGCCTCTAGGCTGTGTAGTATGTAGATAGCGTATTTTAGTAATTGGGTATTCAAAGGTGTACATCTGGCAAAGGTTAAAATGCTTGGGTGCAATTGTACATTATGCAACGCAGGTCAGTGTTGTGACTGGTAAATGGGTGGTGTCTGCTCAGGTGATGGGGGCGTGCTGCGAGAACGTGATTGGCTACATGCCGGTGCCAGTGGGGCTGGCAGGTCCCCTGCTGCTCGACGGGCGGCTAGCGTACGTGCCCATGGCCACCACGGAGGGCTGCCTCGTCGCCAGCACCAACCGCGGCAGCCGCGCCCTGTCCAAGTGCGGCGTCACCAGCCGCATCGTGGCTGATGGAATGACCCGTGGCCCCGTTGTTCGCTTCATGTCCATTGCCCGTGCCAGGTACTTGTTTGTTTTTATGTCAACTTCCTATGACTAATTCATGCGAAGGGGGGCCCCAGTAGCCTGACATTTTGTGTATAGTCCTCTTATCAAGATGATCTAGGTTTAATCTTTTGCCAATTGCCGGTGAGTGGTGGGTGTGCTGGGGGCAGCCCCATTTTCCGTATTATATACTTCATTCCATCGTCTCCACCCACACGTTGTCTCATCTCGCTCACTCTCCAGGTTGGCTGGGAATGAAAAGTGTATCCCTTTGTAGGGCATGCAGCTTTACTATAGGATCAAAACCTGCTCTCATCTCTTCCATGTTGAGTCTTCCTCAAATGTGGGAGGGAATATTTAGATACCCGGCTATGACTTTACACCTACCTAATACAGTAAAACCTGGTCAAGATGGTACATCTTAGTATGAACTCCATTTAGGCAAAGTATCTTTATGGTCCCATGAAATTATATAACTNTTAGGCAAAGTATCTTTATGCTCCCATTAAATGAAATAAGTTTTATAGTGTTTTAAATAGTTAAGAAATATAAACATGGCAAGCAACTCTATGCTACACAAGAACAGGGAAATAAATCAAAATTACATTACATGAGAGTATGGCAGTGAAATAAAGTTAAACTGCCAAATATTGGATACCCCACTGAAATCAATATCCCCTTTGTTATTAACTTATCTGTGTTTGAATTTTTCTGCACGGATTATGAAGAAATGTTGTGAAATACAAACAAAAAATGTATGATAACCTAGTCCAATGGCACCATAATATTTGTGCAGCAAATGTGCCAATTTCTGAACCATCGATACTAAAATTCAAATAACCTAGCGAAATGATTATTTGTATGCTCGTTAAAACCTTTGTAATAAAACATGTTGTTAGACTAGTGATTTGTTCTGGTGTTACGTTAGATGAATAGTCTAATGCACATAGCATTCTGTTGAATATTAGGTACGCTACCATTATTTGTACTACTCTTGCCAGCCAGTAATTTTTTTTGGTAATCTTTATTGGCTTTGCTTTTTTACCTCGCTATTACTAAGTGTTGGAACTGTGGGCTCTTCAGCTGTGAGTTTTCACATTTAATGTTGGTTGTGTCACTCTCCGGTTTACTTTTTATTTTATACATTTTGCTGCAATGTACCTTTGTAATAAATTGTTCCCATACAAATTGTGTCCATAATTTGTATTGATTTGCTAGTTACTTATTGCAAAGCCACGAAGCTAATGTTTGCACAAAAGTCATTTTTTTAATGGTTCTGCTGTTTGTGTAAATAATTATTAGGGCATTGTGTAAATTTTCTGTGATCACAAAATTAAATTGGTATCAAGTTCGGCAGCAGCATTCTTAAGAATCACTTTCTCGTGCAGATAAATGTATTCTTGTTCACCCACCAAATGTTTTAGAAGGGTTCCTTGAATTAATCATTGGGTATCTTGCAAGTTACCAGTTTACGTAATCCATTGATTGGACCAGAATATTGACACAGAACAGTAGCGGACCATTTTTTGTGTTCATGAAGCCTGTTCTGTTATAAATGTGTGCTTTCTGTAACCCCTTGGTTATGGTGTGTGCTAACAGTTTGCTCTTTGTGCTTTAGTGAAGCAATGATGTGGATGCAGACAGGAGAAAACTTNGGTTATGGTGTGTGCTAACAGTTTGCTCTTTGTGCTTTAGTGAAGCAATGATGTGGATGCAGACAGGAGAAAACTTTGAGAACATGAAGAAAACTTTTGACTCTACAAGCAGATTTGCACGGTTAACAAACATCCAGATCCGCATTGCCGGTCGTCACCTGTTTGTGCGGTTCGTTGCGAAAACTGGGGATGCTATGGGAATGAACATGGTTTCCAAGGTATCACTTTCTTTTCTATATTTAGCTTGTTAAATGTTATTGAATACTTTCTTTTCATAAGTGCTGTGGTTTTTTTTATCATTAAAATTCTGTAAAATGTAATTGTGTCCAATAACGATTTCTTAAAATATTACATTATTGATGAGTGCATTGCCAATATGTAATTGACCAAAAATATTTTTTGTTTTAACTGATTCACATTTTTATGAATTTTTGTACATGTGCCATGGCATAAGTATCATCGTTTAGTGCAGAATCAAAAATGTATTACAAAGAGAGTAGTAGAATGGCAGTATATTAAATTATGATGTTAAAAAATTGCTTGAACATGGTTTAAAAACTTTTAAATAAATACTTCCATGGCTTCATTCAGCTTTGCCCAAAGTTTGTTACGTACATGAAACTAGTTTTGAGATTGCTAATATCTTATTTAAGAAGCGAGTGTATTGACGGTCGGTAGCAGTAGCTTCTTACAAATATTTGTGTTTATAATACATTTTCTTTAATTTTTTTTACTTCTTTAGTCAAAAAATTACGTATGTTGCAATACAGCCATTCTGTGCAGTTTAAAATGTACAGAACTTTTAGAAGTTGATCACTTCAAAGGAGCAGCTAGATTTCACAATAAGTGCCAGTGATGTGCATACAAGACAGCCAAATTTTGTTATTAGAAAGTGTCAAAACCATTTCTGTGTAGAATTCGAATGTTCTTAATTTTTGGTCATTTATAATGTTTTACAATACAATTAGAGAGTTACAGTGACCAGTAATACTTCACTGTAACAAACTAGAAAGGACCGTAAATGTTTCCTAAAGTGAAATTCTTATAGTGAAGCACCCACACAAGACATTTATATAGAAATATATATATGTACACATGACGTTTATAGCTACACTACTAATTATTACTTTATAAAGTATTTTATTTAAACATAAACATAATTATTCACCAAAAACTGTTTTTGGAGTTTATTTTTCTATTGATTATACATTTTTAGTAAATGTCCTCTACATACCAATCCCCCATGAACATTCAATGGGGGGCAGTTAATTTCATCCCTTCTTGGACATTTTGTTTTCACTTCCAACTTCCATTTCACCTTTTATATTGTTTCAGTTCTACTACAGTACAATAGAACTATCTTCAAACATTTAGGGATACATGTATTTCAGGTTACGTAACAGTTGTAAGCTATGCAGAATAACTTCACCTGCTTATAAAATAATAAAAAACCTAACAATTTTTTTTTTTAATGTATAGTATTCAACGCATGTATAATATGATTTTGGAAGATGATTTAGAAATTAATTTGCATTCAATCTCACGTAACTCATGTGGCATCACAAGTTTTACTAAGCTCTACCAATTTTCATAGCACACAGAAGCAGTATGGCACAATAGTCGCACAATTATTTACTGAATTTGTGTTCGTAAACAACATATATGAGAAAATAATCTTGCTGGTGTACAAGAGAAAGGCACCATACGTAGTTTGCATGCCAGTCACACCACAAGTTCTTATTGATAGACACTATTTTGTGTAACATTTTGATGTAGTTTCTTCATCTCAAGTCGTGTGTGGAATAGCTGAAGAGAACGTTTCTTTTGTAAACATTACAATATTACAGGAATTTTTGCTTACTCTGCGGAGAGAGAATGTCAAAACAAANTAACTCATGTGGCATCACAAGTTTTACTAAGCTCTACCAATTTTCATAGCACACAGAAGCAGTATGGCACAATAGTTGCACAATTATTTACTGAATTTGTGTTCGTAAACAACATATAGTATGAGAAAATAATCTTGCTGGTGTACAAGAGAAAGGCACCATACATAGTTTGCATGCCAGTCACACCACAAGTTCTTATTGATAGACACTATTTTGTGTAACATTTTGATGTAGTTTCTTCATCTCAAGTCGTGTGTGGAATAGCTGTAGCGGAACGTTTCTTTTGTAAACATTACAATATTACAGGAATTTTTGCTTACTCTGCGGAGAGAGAATGTCAAAACAAANGGAACGTTTCTTTTGTAAACATTACAATATTACAGGAATTTTTGCTTACTCTGCGGAGAGAGAATGTCAAAACAAATCAAGTGACGCAGGTATGTAGAAATTAGCTCATTAAAATGTCAATACATTTCTGTTACTTTCCTAGATTAATAATTGACTTAAAAAATGAAATAAATTGTGATGGTAACTATTTTTATGAGACTGGTTTATTTCTTAATATTTAAGAATAATCTTAAAAGTGAAATGAAAATGAGCACAAATACTCATAGGTTGGTATTAGTGAAATGACACACTTTAACATGCCATCACAGGGTATTATGATGATCTGCTGGTTTGGCGAGCTTCTTGAGGGGGTGAATGTGGAAGGCCAACTGTGGGAACTAGTCTGTCAGTTTACGTATCGAGGGCAGGTAGTTACCAGGTCTTAACATAAGATGACATAAAATTACTCCCTTGTGCCCTCACATCTGCATAGCGTCTATACAAGACGTACTGTAGATACTTGTAAGTGTCCCGTCACATTCTTCCTAGCAATGTCACACCACTTGTCAAACCAGTGTACAGTCAGCATTTACTGCCTGAAGTAGCTGATCCTACCAGTGAAATTTGCAGTTTCACATCTGTGCATGAAAATACGGTACATTGTTCACCATACGTGTACATTGTCTGATCTGCAAGGACCAACTAGCAAGGACGTGTGCTCACATATGTTTAATTTATCAAGGGGATTGATTATTAGGAGCATAGTGGCCTGTCTCCAGCTAGATGTCCTTTTTCAGTTTAATTATGGTGTTTTCATTAGTGAAGTGCAATTGTTTCTGCATTTTGGGGGAGAGAACTATTAAAAGAATATAGGTAGTTGTGGTAGATAAGATAAATGTGTAAAAATGCTGATTTAACTTTAGTGAAACCTCTTTAATAAAAACTTCAAAAGAGCTTAAATTAAAATGTCCGCTCTGAGATTCAGCATATTGGAAAATAAGACATTCTTACCACATGTGTGACTTGAAGTGGGCTTTAAGTTACATTGTAATACAAATTAACAAATATTTTATCAAGCATACAAATTAATTAATTGCATTAATTATTAGTGAAAACATTGTATTCAAAAGGTCTTTATTAATAAGGTTTCACAGTACAAAAACGTGAGTTTTTGTGAATTTTATTATCACATGATAAAATATTTCAGGCCATAATTTGAACAGCACAGCGCCAGGTGGAGGAGAATAGTTTTCTAAAAGGNATTAATTGCATTAATTATTAGTGAAAACATTGTATTCAAAAGGTCTTTATTAATAAGGTTTCACAGTACAAAAACGTTAGTTTTTGTGAATTTTATTATCACATGATAAAATATTTCAGGCCATAATTTGAACAGCACAGCGCCAGGTGGAGGAGAATAGTTTTCTAAAAGGGTGGGATTTGTTGCGTGCTTCCAGGGGACAGAAGCAGCGCTGCGGTTTGCTCAGGAGACGTTCGCAGACATGGAGATTCTTAGTCTCAGTGGCAACTTCTGCGCGGACAAGAAGCCCGCTGCCATTAATTGGTAGGTATAGCTGTCTGTCATTACATGTGGGAAGAGCTTTGTTTTTTACAGTGGCTTATCATTAGCCTAGCCAAGTCTTCAGTTCAATTCCAAGTCTCGACAACACTGTAGGGTAGTGTGGCACACACACCTGTAATATGAGGACTGTTTATATGGTTTTTATTCAATTTCTTCCCGGTTTTCGTGCTACCATTATTGCATGCTCACCTCATCTTATCTCATTCATACTTCAGGAACAACATGTCTGTACTTTAAATAATTACTGCATGGCAGCGTTGTGAACTCGGTGTGACACGTGGCTACAAAATGTAATAAAACGGTTACTACCATCGCTCAAACAAAATGTGGGCACTACAGTGCACATTTCTTAAAAAAAATTCAATTTTCTTTTGTTTGGCTCATAAAATGTTTTTGTGTTTCATACTTTGCAATTTTCCGATGTTAATTTTCTTCTTCAGCCCTGTCCTTTTTTCTGGTAGTTACACTGCAGTTTGCACTTTTGCACAATTTCATCATCACTTAAATGCCCTTCACAAGCATCACAGTTGAGCCACTCGCAAAGATTTTCTTCATCATTGCCTTCAAAACATATGATGTTTGTCATTAGTCCTGCAAAGCTTTTGCTGTTTTGACTATTTCTTAACTTAGGTGTATAAAATTGATTGTTTGTGTAACGTAGGGTAAGCCTAATGTATATTTGTTCTTGAGGTATACCCATCATCAGTATTAAAAATATGGATTATATATTAACATGTATTTGTTAAGACTGCTTCATGAAAATATTTTTTTGGCTATAATTGTGGAAGTACACATGTAAATATTAAATGTCAAGGAAACATTGGTCACTTGTTATTGGAAAACTGAGGTGAAGGGAGCATAACCATAATAAACCATTTACAATATAAATTCACGAGTTTGGTTAACTGGTTTTTTATATATGCTAAATAGATTTCTCCATGCTTATCTTGGTCCTAATTAACACTGTTAATCGGGAGTATACTGTATTAACATAAAAGTTGACTGTAGAGTTTGTGCACTCATACTGGCAGCAAGGTAAAAATAGTTGTGTGTATTTATATTTTTTTACTTATTTAAGGTTTGGGTTGGTGACCATAGAAATTGTTTTGTTCACATTACACTGATTATTATAACTAACGTATAAAATGTAATAACTTCAAAGTGTCATTCATAAGACTGGGCATTAATTATAAAATACAGTAGTAGTTATTAGATGAGTGGCAGTGTTAAGGGCAGGAGAGTTACACAGTGGACTGAAAATGAAGGGCTTTGAAAAGTACTGGAAACCTGCAGTACAGCAGGAGATGGATGCTGTTTGGACCAGTTGTAGGAAAGTGCATGCGTAGAGGCTGCGGCTGACTGTTGTGGTGGATGCACAGGATCGAGGGGCGCGGCAAGTCGGTGGTGTGCGAGGCTATCGTGCCCGCGGACACGGTCCGGTCGGTGCTGAAGACATCTGTCCACGCCCTGGTCGACGTGCACATAGCCAAGAACCTGGTGGGGTCCGCGGTGGCAGGCAGCATCGGTGGCTACAACGCGCACGCAGCCAACATCGTCACTGCCATCTTCATAGCCACCGGTCAGGTGAGGCTGCGCTTGCTCTACGTCTGTGTTTTCTGGATTACTTGATGTGTTGGGGACCCACAGTTGGCTCATTTGGTTTGGTCGCTGTCTTCCCATTTCTGAGGCCCCCAACTCAATCCCAGGTCTGGCAAGTGGGAACTGGGGTTTCTCGTGTGGGCCACAGCCGTGGTGTGGAGGTTTTCTTGGGATGCTTGAGTTTCCTACCCTTTCTTCATATGCTTAATAATGTATTTATTTATTAACAGCTTAACGGCGCAGTTAAGGTGTAGTCGCCTTATCTTACACTGGACTCATTACATATTCACTTTTATTTGCTTGAAATTCGTACATAGATATTGCAGATTAAAACTTATGAATGTGTACCTTAATACTAAACAAACCAAAGATACAATTTTACTCTCTCACTGATTCACTTACTCACTCGCATGCACACTTGCATAAACACAACTTCGCAAAATGTCATTTTCATCCCCTCATCCACTGGGGTGACCAAGGTAGTACTTATTTACTGTATTCTTAAATCTACTGAAACTTTCAATATTTCTGTGTTTAGTCGGTAGGCTATTCCATGCCTTCAACACTTCAACACACCAGTGGTAAAGGTGTTCGAAAAGGATTTGGTCTGGTGTAGTGGTATTAACAGTCTATTTTCACATTTAGAGTGCATGTTTACTGGGTGGCGATTATTCAGGTAGAAAAACAGCTTGTAAAGGTAGCGAGGTCTGAAATAATTAAGTGTTTTATGGAGCAAGAATAGGGTATGAGTAGTTCTTCTATCTAGTTCAAGCCAAGATAGTTTTCATAGATAGGAGCTAATGGTATCACTTGTTTTTAAACTAAATATGAACCTCACGCATGTGTTTTGAAATTTCTGCAGTCGTGTTACGTGGCTTTCACTTAGATTGTTATAAACAACATTGCAGTAGTCATTTATAAGCATTCGTAGAGATTGGTCTGAAGTAGTTTTTATTCGAGCAGGCAGTAGTCTTTTTAAACGACTCAAAGAATGCAGTGAGTGGTACACCTTTTTTCATAAGGTAGTAACATGAACGGCTCAAGACATTGGATACAAGAGCACGAGAACCAGTCAGGATGCACTGTGTCTTACCGGGATTTGCACTGAGACTGTTTCGAACAGACCGACTATGTATTCCTGGAAGTTCACGATTCATATTTTCAAATGCCATCTTAACATCTGTTTCGTCGAAATGCGCGTAAATTTGCAGGTAATCCGAATAAAGGTGATTTTTAGAAAAGGTCAAGCATTTACTTATGTCATTAATAAACGGAGAGAACAAAAGGGGCCCCACAGATTTCATAGGGCGTCATTCGAACTGCTGACCATGTACTACAATGCACTGGCTCCGGTCTTTAAGATAGGATTTGAGCCATTCACACACATCGGCAGAGAAATTAAAAATGTGTCTCAATTTTGCGAGCAGGATTTCGTGATCTACACACAACATTGAATGCTGTACTAAAATCGACAAGGCATAAAAGCGTTAACTTCGGTGTTCCATGGCTAAATGAATATTATCAACTATGTCAATCACAGCAGTACTTGTGCTGTGTATTGGACAGAAACTAGACTGGTAATTTATTTAGCATGTTAAATTTATTTATGTATGTAAAAATTTCTTGATGCACTAAATATTCAATTACGTTCGACAGCACTGGCTACAGCGTCTCCATTCATTTATTCTCGCCTCGTCCATTCTTCGGGCCGGCTGGAGCAACTGGTGTGTCCCTTGGGCAGCAGGGCAGCAGGCCCTATCTAGCACCAGCCTCCCTTCACCCATACATGACCGTGCCTTGGGCAGGAACCACGTGTGGCTGGCTTTTCATATGCGTATGATGGGTGCTTGACTTAAGTGGAAATGGTCCCACCAATTTTGTATTTTAAATTTTTTTCCTGAAAATAGAAAGGATGTTATTATTTTTGCAAAACTACCGTAAAAGTGCAGTTGTGCAAGGAGGCATCAAGTTTTCCATCATTCTGGAATTTAAAGTTATTGAATATACCACATAATGTGGTGTAGGTGTGTGTGTCTAATATATGTGTGTGCATGTGTGTCATATATATATTTATGATTGATGTGAAACTAGGGTTTTAGTGGTTGTGCATACAATTAACAAACAAGCCTCTCGCGACAATGATTAGTGTGTGGTCCTTAGTAGGTCCAAGTCAAATTTTTGCATGTGGGAAATGTGGCAGATAGTGTCTATGGCTTAAGTGGGTTTTCTCGAGGTACTCCTGCTTTTCCCACTACCGCAATCCAACACTTCATCTCACCTGAGCAATTCTTGTGCCGCCTGTCCCGTGGGTTGAGCATCTGGCTTCACTAGAGTGTAAGCTTCCTGCCATGTCATCCATATTGGCTCTTCCTGAAAGATGGGAGTAATGTACTAATCTTGATATATAAATAAAGCCTAAGAAAGAGAACTGAGCATTAAGGAAATGGATGTTTTTATTGTAGAGTGATAGCTTCTCTTTATTACCTACAGTATTTATCCGAAAAAAGATGGTCTTTTATTCCAATTTTTCCTTTCTAAATGTTAAACGTTGTCTTAGTTTTATGATAAGAGGATCAATATTTTTTGACTAGGCATGATATGTGTTTCATCAGAATACAAGCCACTTAACAAAACATTTAAGAAATACCAGATTCCTCTATAATTAAAAATTTAAAAAATGGTAGAACCAAGGTAGTGTGACTCATACCTCAACATGTTTGTGGTTATTGAGTGTTTATACCGACTTAGAAGTAGGCTACAGTTGTATACATGAGCGCTAGACATATTGGTATGTAGCGACATGAGACTAACGAGGGTTGATGTGTGTGCGGCAGGACCCGGCTCAGAACGTGGGCAGTAGCAACTGCATGACGCTGATGGAGCCGTGGGGAGTGAATGGTGAAGACCTGTACATATCTGTGACGATGCCTTCCATCGAGATAGGCACCGTGGGTGGCGGGACCATCTTGCCACCCCAGGGCGCATGCCTCGAGGTGCTTGGAGTCAGGGGTAAGTGACCGTGGCGTCTGTATTTTATATAGGTTTTTTTTTTTGCTAGTAAAATTATGAATTAGAATTGGGTCACAAATTCATGCATAGAGATGTGAAAGAGTATGTTTCTACACAAGAAGCTGTTTTGCACACCATCGCGTACAATTTTCTCTTATTTCAAAGGGAATTAATACTAAAGCACAAAAATATCAAACAATGTGTAATGTACATATTTTCATTAGTATTTATTACTTCCTTTTAAGGTAGTAAAAGTTGCATTGTTTAGTTGTAACAAGTTAACTATCATACAGTATTGTAATTTAAACTTTTTACACAATTAATAATGAGATCTGGTGGGAATAGTCTGCTAGGCTACTGATTGCATCATAAAAAGTAGACAGAATGCACAATTACTCGTAAGGTGGTACTCGTGGATATACACATGCACGCGCACACACACCCACACCACACGTGAGACGAATACATTTTCCAAGTAAATGCGCAGTCACGCTGGATAGGTCAGCTTCATCAGGTGGCGAGTGGTGCCAACACGCCAAAGAACGTGTGTCTGTCCGACTTTTTGTTTGGGTGTGTGTATCCACTAGTACCGCTCCGCGAGTACTTGTGCATTCTGTCTACTTTTCATAATGTAATAAACACAATTAATAGGTATACCTAAGGCCCCACCATCCACCTGGGACCCCCCTCCATTGCCACCCTTTCATCAACTTGAACAGTTAAACTCATTCATACCGATTAACATCTCAGACCCAGCTTTTGCCAGTTCCCTCCTCAACAACGGCAACACAACACCTGCAGAAAGGAAAGCCACCTGAGATGTCCAGGATAACAGGGACATAATCACACTGCCAGCAGACAGAGGCTCCATCCACCACAGAAGTACTTAATAAACAACTTGAAGCAGTAAATCAGCTGAAGGACTTGTCTACCTACCGACTCCTGCCAGAAAACCTTACAGCCAAAATCTGTGACAATATCAAACAGTTTCTAGCATCTTAACACCCCCTCTGGGTCTTCCTCGCAAATTTATCAAACTTCTAACACCAGAAAACCTACTACACCTGTCCTATACCACGTGCTCCCGAAAATCCACAAACAAGAACAGCCACCTCTTAAATGCCTCATCGTAGTGGGATGCAGCAGCCGTACAGAAAGGATCTGAGCACTTGTGGATGTGCTCACCTTCAACCCTGGGTACAGATGTCCCCATCGTACGAGGTGTGTTCAAAAAATAAGGTGACTTGTTATTTTGTGACGTCTCAATAAATATTTATGTATTCATCAATATCTATTTTGTCCCCTTCAAAGTAATCCCCCTCAGATATAATACACTTGTGCCGGCGCTTTTGCCAATCCTTGAAGCACTTATGATATGCACATTTTGGTATGGCATTGAAGTATCCCAGGTCTTTATCTCCTCAATCGTGGCACACCTCCGTCCTTTCATGGGTCTCTTCAGTTTTGGGAACAGGAACAAGTCGCAGGGGGCCACGTCCGGTGAATACGGTGGTTTGAGGCATGATTACGGTATTAATACAGATTCTTTGATCCATTGTTTGCGATAGCAAAAACTCCCCAAGCACACCAAAACACGTCTAACCTTTATATCAGTCACAGACAAACAATGCAAAATGGCTTATAATGTCAACATATGTTGGGGACATGTGTACCAACATAACAATACAAACAATAGATAATCGAATGTACGTAGCCCTCAAAATTTACAAAGTCACCTTATTTTTTTAACACACCTCGTACATCAATGACACCGGCTACTTATTAAAATGCCTGAGAAATCTGAAGTGTGGAGAGATTTGGGTGGCGCTTAACATTGAGGTATTGAGAGCCAATGAGGGTGAAGTGAGGTGAGTATGAAGCTATGCCGGAATGCAAGGGATGGGGAAACATAAGATCCCCGAGAAAGCCCACAGACGAGTGGCGTCGTCCGGCATGATTCTCGCATGCAAAAATCTGGGAGCGACCCCGATGGCAATCAAACCCTATTTGTATACTAGGTGGGAGGTGAGTAATCTGACCACTACACCACTGCGGCTCTTCACATACAACTGAAAACCAGAAAGGAACAAAGGAGTGGAGGTTGACAGAGGAGAAAAATGTTGGGAGGAATTTCAAGCAAAATTTCAAGATAATAGGGCAATAGGTGTGAGCAAAACAGGAGAGGATGAATAGGGATGCTCAAAGCAGCAGTTGTCTAGGCAGCAGAAGTGGTAAGCGGAAGAACAAGGAGCAAGAAAAAAGGGAGGTGATGCAGTAGAGTGAAGAGACTGCAGGTAAGTAGTAGTTCAGAGTGGTTCTAAAAGAGGTTAGAGCAGGCAAGGATATAGCATATGGAGAAAGCGAAAGAAGCTACCATACCAGTAATAGTGCAAGTGGTGAAAAGATAATAAATGGTGAAATGGACAATAATGATGCAGGTGGCTAGCAAGTGGCATAAGAAAGTACTCTATGAAATGGTTAAAAACAGTAAAGAAGCAGCAGGAAACTAGTAAAATGGCGGACGAGAATGAAACTGTGGTCAAAAGAAAAGACTAACCGAAGATGATGCGACTGAAGTACTTTCAGGATCTCCTAAATGGAAAGAATAGTTGTGTTGAAGAGGATGAGGAAAATACACAAAACGAAGAGAGCATTAGCCAAGGAAGTACAGCTCCAAGATTGCATGTACAAATACTGTAATATACATAGCCAAAGATGCGTGCATTAGAAAGGTTACCATATTTGTTTTTTCTTCTTCTTTATTTTTAGCATACTCTTGTGTCATGCATTGTNCAAAGTCACCTTATTTTTTTAACACACCTCGTACATCAATGACACCGGCTACTTATTAAAATGCCTGAGAAATCTGGAGTGTGGAGAGATTTGGGTGGCGCTTAACATTGAGGTATTGAGAGCCAATGAGGGTGAAGTGAGGTGAGTATGAAGCTATGCCGGAATGCAAGGGATGGGGAAACGTAAGATCCCCGAGAAAGCCCACAGACGAGTGGCGTCGTCCGGCATGATTCTCGCATGCAAAAATCTGGGAGCGACCCCGATGGCAATCAAACCCTATTTGTATAGGTGGGAGGTGAGTAATCTGACCACTACACCACTGCGGCTCTTCACATACGAAAACCAGAAAGGAACAAAGGAGTGGAGGTTGACAGAGGAGAAAAATGTTGGGAGGAATTTCAAGCAAAATTTCAAGATAATAGGGCAATAGGTGTGAGCAGAACAGGAGAGGATGAATAGGGATGCTCAAAGCAGCAGTTGTCTAGGCAGCAGAAGTGGTAAGCGGAAGAACAAGGAGCAAGAAAAAAGGGAGGTGATGCAGTAGAGTGAAGAGACTGCAGGTAAGTAGTAGTTCAGAGTGGTTCTAAAAGAGGTTAGAGCAGGCAAGGATATAGCATATGGAGAAAGCGAAAGAAGCTACCATACCAGTAATAGTGCAAGTGGTGAAAAGATAATAAATGGTGAAATGGACAATAATGATGCAGGTGGCTAGCAAGTGGCATAAGAAAGTACTCTATGAAATGGTTAAAAACAGTAAAGAAGCAGCAGGAAACTAGTAAAATGGCGGACGAGAATGAAACTGTGGTCAAAAGAAAAGACTAACCGAAGATGATGCGACTGAAGTACTTTCAGGATCTCCTAAATGGAAAGAATAGTTGTGTTGAAGAGGATGAGGAAAATACACAAAACGAAGAGAGCATTAGCCAAGGAAGTACAGCTCCAAGATTGCATGTCCAAATACTGTAATATACATAGCCAAAGACGCGTGCATTAGAAAGGTTACCATATTTGTTTTTTCTTCTTCTTTATTTTTAGCATACTCTTGTGTCATGCATTGTNCGCGTGCATTAGAAAGGTTACCATATTTGTTTTTTCTTCTTCTTTATTTTTAGCATACTCTTGTGTCATGCATTGTTCAGTGCTTGTCAGCACTCATTTCAGTTAAAAATGCACGTGTTAGTTGAAACGAGGGTGTTGCAGAGAGACTTGAGGGAGTGTGGTTGTTGTTGCAGGAGCGAATGAGGCGTGTCCTGGAGAGAACGCCAGCCAACTGGCGAGGATAGTGTGTGCTGCGGTGCTGGCCGGAGAGTTGTCGCTAATGGCCGCCCTCACTGCGGGCCACCTCGTCACGAGCCACCTGCGACACAACAGGTAAGCACACGGCGCATGCTCTCAGCACTTGTGTGTGTTCACTCACGGGTCTGTGTTTTAGGGTCACTAAGTTTCCAGAAAGGTGCATATTTCTAGTACGTGCCTTTAAAGTCGCAAAAAAATCTGGCCAAGCAAATTGGATATTAAGATTTTAGTTCGTTCAGTTATACCCGTTGGTAGCAGTATATGAAGCATCATTTTTCAGTTTCAAGTCCTAAATTGGATGGAAATGTGGAAACCAAGTGCACGTGTTCAGAGCGAGTTAGCAGGAGGGGAAGAGTGAAAAACAGTAAGTTAAACAAACTCCTCTGCACAGGTGCCAGAAGGGTGCTGCTACCTAGGTGACATGATCTGAACCAATAAATTAGAGGGTAGAGCAGGCGGCTTCGTGATGAGGCTTTGCCAGATATGTTTGCAGCCCCCTGTAAAAGTTCTCAGCAAATGGACCATGCAGCTTGCAAAACGACGTTTAGTTGCTAGTGACTTGCTGTCACAACGAATGGTGCTAACACAGCTGCCCTTCTAAGTGCATCTGTGGCTTATAAAGTCTACCCTGGGGCATGTGATGGGGGGAGGGGTGGCATTAGTTTGGAGACATGGTCTCTGTCCCTCCTGTGCNTAAAGTCTACCCTGGGGCATGTGATGGGGGGAGGGGTGGCATTAGTTTGGAGACATGGTCTCTGTCCCTCCTGTGCATGAATGATGCTTGTGGTTGGGAGTGCAAGGGATAAGCAGTGGCCAAGCAAGCTGTAATTACCGGCACTTGCGCTGCAGGTTGCATCACTGCTTGCTTAGGGGCAATAGAAGCTGGTAGTGGGCAGCGCTATAGCTCTCGTGGCGGTATGCACAAGGGAGAAATATGGAACACAGGCAGCGTCTTCAATGCCATACACACTGTTCTAGAGGATGTGGCACATCTCACANTAAGGGAGAAATATGGAACACAGGCAGCGTCTTCAATGCCATACACACTGTTCTAGAGGATGTGGCACATCTCACACAGCATCTGCTATTTGCTGTATTCTGTGAGGGGAAACATTGATATATAGCGAGAACCTTACAAGCAAAAATTTACATGACCATTAAAATTTTATTTTATTTGAGTGCTGTAGCTCTTATGAGTCGGAACAACTAAAATAGCTGCACAATATATGTGCATATTTACGTTACTTTACTAATTTTGTTTTGAAGCTTTAGGCAAAGAGCTACGTAACCTCGGAACTCGCGGGTTCCGTCACTGGTTTTGCCGCGCATGGTATGGGTTCCTTGCGATCTACTCTGTCAACTAGTAATGTCGGAAGCGATAACATTTTTTGACAGCTGGAAAAAATAATAAACAATGAACTCTGTACGGCGAAGAAAGAGTGCTGTAATTACACTTCTTTAATTTTAGGATCATGAAAATAAAAGACTGTGGACAAGAGAATGGTTAGCCTGAAAGAATGAAAAGAATAGAGTACCTGCAATGTTTTTTTNGAAAATAAAAGACTGTGGACAAGAGAATGGTTAGCCTGAAAGAATGAAAAGAATAGAGTACCTGCAATGTTTTTTTAAAGAATTGTGGTGAGTACATAGATAACTTCAAAACTTTACACAAAGACACAAAAATACCACCAAAACNGTTTTTTTAAAGAATTGTGGTGAGTACATAGATAACTTCAAAACTTTACACAAAGACACAAAAATACCACCAAAACAATTGTGTTTCCAAGTTCAGAAACTAGTAAAGAAACATGTCAAGAAAATAGCACCATTCCAATTACCGAAAAATAGTAGACTAGCCACCATTACTGTATGTAGGAATCGACATTTCCAGTGGATGAGCACATCCAGCATTAAGCTATACTACACGTATGCAATATCGTAAAGAAAATTGTTCCGTGTGCGATACGCTATANGAGCACATCCAGCATTAAGCTATACTACACGTATGCAATATCGTAAAGAAAATTGTTCCGTGTGCGATACGCTATATTTTTAAGTTTTTGTTTGCCGCAGTTTCTCATGTTTTGCTAGGATATTTTAACATTAATTTCCGAAACCTTTAGATTTTTTTGTTGGCAATGCCCAGAGGCACTGGAAGTCCTAGGTGAATATTCACGACGATCAGGTGCGGTTCGCCGGTGGTCTTGTGGAGTGGCTGAAGGAGGGAGTATGGAGGGNTAGGTGAATATTCACGACGATCAGGTGCGGTTCGCCGGTGGTCTTGTGGAGTGGCTGAAGGAGGGAGTATGGAGGGACTGGGAGGTGAGGCCTTTCCAGTTGTAAGGCGGATTGAGCTCGTTATAGATTGCAGAGAGCAATTGGCACTGGGTTGCAGTTCAATTGGCAAGGTTCAGAGGCAGTAGCTGCCCTCTTAGCTCTCTACTTTGCACCACTGCTATGGATGTAGGTACAACAGTCTACCACCTAAGGAAGAGCAGGCGGCAAATTCACTAGCTATGTGTTTAGCCCGTCGGTGCTAGTCCACCCAGACTCAGTCCTGTGGCTCCAACCAATGAAAATAACACAGTGGGTGGAGTGGAGTGAGTAGGCTGATCTGGGTGTCTAGCCGTTTCGTGGATTTAGTTACTAGTGGTTGGGGCTCTGCCGTACGTGCACACCAGGTACCTTTACGTACCTGGTCCACAGTATGGGTGGCCGTCTAATGTTTTGAGACATACGTGCACTTGGTTAAGGGAGTCCACAGTTCTACACTAATGTCGGCAAAGAAGTTGCCAAGATGCTGTCTCCTGCTTTTCTCTAGTAGGCTGACGTCCAGTGGGATGCAAGCCACAGTCACCCTAGAAATAAGTACTCGGAGGTGAGGTAGATTATGTGTGTATTCCCCAGAGGAATAGACATGGTGGTCCGTACCAACTCTTAACTATCAATGAACTGTAACAGAAGTAATCTATGGTAATCCAGGTAAAGGGGACCTGGGTCTAAACTAGACAAGAGCAGATGCGGCTAGGTAGCTATAATAACAACTGTTCCTAACTAACTCTATGCTGTTGTCCAGAAGGGTCTTGGGGGGGCCACTACCAAAGTGGTAGTGTAGTGTGTGTGTAAGAAAGGGGGGTTGAAGACTACTTCAGGGGGAAGGTGGTATAAGCAGAGAACTCCAACACACAATGTAGTGGAGTGAGTTGCTGAGTATCAACCGGCTTTCGGAGTTCTGCGCTCGCCTATATGGACAGCCGGCTGCGTCCTTTGGCTCCCCTCGGCCAGTCGGGTATCTTCGGGTTGTAGCTCTTCTCTTAGCGGTGCAAGACGGCATTCTGTTGGGGGAGACTGGAAGTGCGGTTTTCCTCGTATGCAGGTTGCATCGCTCCTGCGAACTTACAGGCAGCGCTGGGCTGCTTGGCTGGCTTCTATCGCACGTGACGTCTGACATACTAGTGTAGACAGCCTAAACTGCCGTCTCCTAGGGTGCTCCTTGCCTAGGGGTGTGCTGGTGAGCTCTGGTAGCAAGTCGTCCTGGGTTCAAACCAAGCTCAAGGTGACATGACGCCACGTGAAGATGAGACGAAGTCGTATTTAGTAAATATGTCTGTATGCATAGCACGTCAAATCATTTGCAAATTTTCTGTATTTGTTAAATCCAAGACCTATAAATTTCTGCATTTGACTGTAAAACTGATTTGTACAAATTGTGTAGGCTTCAATAATTTGTCAATTTTGTTTGATGTGGGTAATTAATTTTAAACTTGTTTACAAAACTTGACAACCTGCTATACTGGCCCTCTGCAGGTCATGGCTTGTATGGACAATAGTTCAGATGACGTGCTGCGACTGCATGGTGGAACAACAGCTCGTTGTTTTGCTTCAGATCATCGACGCTGGTGAGCGAAGTAACGAAGCAAAAGGAAGGCGCGAGTCAGCCACGCACCAGCGACAAGCTACTCTCTGTCAGCCGGCCGGCCTCCTGAACTGCACGGCAGCTGCGGAGTAGAGACAAGAGCGCAAGACTGCACCTGAGGTTGGAAATACAGTGCACCGACGAGTGTTGGCTCCTGGGCAAGCGCACTTTCTAAACGCCAAACCTCAACTTATTCCTGAAAGAGGCAGGGATTGATTCCCTGTGCCCGTCTTCAAGGTCGCAAGTTACCTCACGTCATTGCAACACATACGTCTGACCATCAAATGGCAACATTTGTGTTGTATATTCACAGTATTGCTAAGCGTGTAAAAAGCTTTACTACGAAATCGTCTGTACTGAAACTATAGACTTTATTACAAAATTGAAGTATTTTTTCAGTAAAATGTTACCTTATNCAAAATTGAAGTATTTTTTCAGTAAAATGTTACCTTATTGTGTGTGTGTGTTTTTCCGCTGTAAAATGTTGTGATCTTATTTATTATTGCTACCTGTGAACTGTTTTGTACATAATCTGCCCTTTTAGAGAGTTATTTAACATTTAGGATAGGTGTGTCTAATTGTAGCACTGGAAGGAAAACCATTTGTGTCTCTCTTCATTACATTGAATGTTTTGGTAACTATGAATCACCATTTTCCTCCACCAATAAAAAAAAATTGACATATCACAAAATTGACTATTTTGAAACAATAATTTTAGAGAATCATAATTCATGTAGTGAGAGTTGTTTGTAACGGCAGGAACGTGCTACTCCGAAGCTAGTAATTCTGTAGATGTTGAAGTTTCATGGAATTGGCCATCAATAACGTACCCGTGTAATGTGCTTCCAGTATAAATAAATTGCCGCTTTATTACTTTGTGAATGAATTATTTATATCTGTCCTATCCTAAATTGTCGGCGGAATGTTTTCACTCTAATTCAATGCTGCCATATGGTCCTAGGCAGAATTATCTTAAAATTGTTGAAGCTACAATACTAATAATCCTAAGAAATTCTAATGACAAAAATTAATTATGTTCATATATAAATAACATTTTGTAATTGTGCACATGCATATTTAATACACAAAATTGGTAAGGTCTTTCCATCTGAAGAATAACTCTTGGAAAAAAAAACACACGCCCACACACACAGAGAGAGATAGANATTGGTAAGGTCTTTCCATCTGAAGAATAACTCTTGGAAAAAAAAACACACGCCCACACACACAGAGAGAGATAGATATATTTTCTCTAACATCAGAACTGTTTGGATATAAATAGAACCTACAGTGCTAAGTTCAGGCAGACTTGCGCAGCTCCTGTTGTAGACAGTCACTCAGCCGGATCAACCACCGACTCTGCACCTGCTGCAAGCTTCCCTTCTATTAGCCTCCCAGTACTCTGGGTAAGTGTCTCGCCAGTCTTTGCAGTCACCCTCACACAACTGCATCTTCCAAGACTGACCACCCTCATTAGCAACCTAGGCACGACTCTTCTTGCCTTATTCAGGGTTCGGGCTGCATGCGAGTGTTTAATTGCCTTGCAAAGAAACCAGCATGTTCACACTTAGCCTGTGCTTTGTTCCTTAGTTCGTGAATCCTGCTTTAACTTCTTTCGACCCATGAACCTCGAATCTACTTCCAGGAGTGACACCTGCCACACACCGCCTTCTCTCCTGCCCTTCAGGCTGTTGTGTAAACTATACTTAATGCACTAATATATACACTGAAGAGCCAAAAAAAACTGGTACACCTGCCTAATATCGTGTAGGGCCCCCGCGAGCACGCAGAAGTGCCGCAAGACGATGTGGCATGGACTCGACTAATGTCTGAAGGTGTGCAGGAGGCAATTCACACCATGAATCCTGCAGGGCAGTCCACAAATCCGTAGGAGTGCGAGGTGGTGGAGATCTCTTCTGAACAGCACGTTGCAAGGCATCCAATATATGCTCAATAATGTTCATGTCTGGTGATTTAGGTGGCCAATGGAAGTGTCTACTAAAGTCAGAAGAGTGTTCCTGGAGCCACTCGGTAGCAACTCTCGACGTGTGGGGTGTCGCATTGTCCTGCTGGAATTGTGTACATCCGTCGGAATGCACAATGGACATGAATGGGTGCAGGTGAACGGACAGGATGCTTACGTATCTGTAATCTGTCGAGTCATATCTAGACGTACCAGGGGTCCCATTTCACGCCAACTGCACACGCCCCATACCATGACAGAGCCTCCACCAGCTTGAACAGTCCCCTGTTGACATGTAGGGTTCATGGATTCATGAGGATGTCTCCATACCCGTACACGTCCATCCGCTCCATACAATTGGAAACGAGACTCGTCAGACCAGGCAACGTGTTTCCAGTCATCAACAGTACACAGGGGGGCCTTCGGCTCCGAAAGCCCATATCAATGATGGTCCGTTGAATAGTTCGCACGCTGGCACTTGTTGATACCCCAGCATTGAAATCTGCGCCAATTTGAGAAAGGGTTGCACGTCTGTCACGTTTAATGATTTTCGTCAGTCGTCGTTTGTCCCGTTCGTTCACAATCTTTTTCTGGCCGCAGCGATGTTGAAGATGTGATGTTTTACCGGATTCCCAATATTCACGGTACACCTGTGAAATGGTTGTACGCGAACATCCAAATGTTATCGCTACCTCGGAGATGCTATGTCCCATCTCTCGTGCGCCGACTATAACACCACGTTCAAACTCACTTAAATCTTGATAACCTGCCATTGTAGCAGCAGTAACCGATCTAGCAACTTTGCCAGACGCTTGTTGTCTTATATAGGCGCTGCTGACCGCATCGCGTTACTCTGATTGATTCCATTCCTCTGTTATTTGCATACGCACACCTATACCAGTTTTTTTTTGGCTCTCCGGTGTGTGTACAGGAAGAATTCGAAATACGAGTGTCTAAATAATGTGGTGACTAAATTCCTGTCTGCCCCAGCAGAGTCTGTCTCTTCAGATTGACTTAGATTCATGTGTCTATCAAAAGAAAATAAAGTTCCAAAATATTGAGGAAAAAGTGTTTGATGTTATTGGAATGTCATACTTTTCTTTGTTTGTTATGTTTGTGTGTAATAATTTAAAGATATATTGGAAGTGTTGCTCGACTAGGTAATCTTTAAAATTCATTGACATTTATTTGAAATAGTTTATATTCATTGTGCTTTGTACTGCCATCAAANCTTCAGATTGACTTAGATTCATGTGTCTATCAAAAGAAAATAAAGTTCCAAAATATTGAGGAAAAAGTGTTTGATGGTATTGGAATGTCATACTTTTCTTTGTTTGTTATGTTTGTGTGTAATAATTTAAAGATATATTGGAAGTGTTGCTCTACTAGGTAATCTTTAAAATTCATTGACATTTATTTGAAATAGTTTATATTCATTGTGCTTTGTACTGCCATCAAANTACTAGGTAATCTTTAAAATTCATTGACATTTATTTGAAATAGTTTATATTCATTGTGCTTTGTACTGCCATCAAAGGTCTCTAGACTTTTTTTAATTTTCATAAAAATAAACATAGTTTTTTGATGCTCTCAAACACCATATAAAGATTACAAATGAATATATTTGTATAGGCACTATCTGAGGGATCGGCCACAAAGTATCGGTAACATCTGAAAATTGGGATTTAAACCGATCGCTAGTTTCCGCTATACATTTTTCTTATTAAATTTGACAGGAAAACTGTATTTCATAACCGACTACTGCAACAGATTTGCTATGTATTTGTATAATAGGTGCAGCTGAAACCACCAAAAGTTTGAAAGAATACATGTGAGGTTATGCAGTGTACAATGATGCTCATTAAGTTCCCCCCCATACCGACATCATAAGCACATGTGCTCCGGTTTTTGGTTTTTTTGGATGGTTTCACATTGCGTACTTTCGCCATGGNAAGTTCCCCCCCATACCGACATCATAAGCACATGTGCTCCGGTTTTTGGTTTTTTTGGATGGTTTCACATTGCGTACTTTCACCACGGAGCAAATTAACACCCACTGCCGGCAAAGCCCATCATACTACAAGAACCAATTTTTATCCCTCCTCTCTGTACTATATCCCACATTTTACACAGTTTTCCAGATACCCGAAGAAGTACACAAAAACACATTCTACTGTACTTGAAAATTGTGGTGAGTGAGTATTTGGGCGGCTCTTAAAATAGAGGTCTTGGGAGCCGATGACGGTGAAGTGAAGTGAGTATGGAGCATCGGACTGCAAGAGCAGGGGAAACGCGAGATCCCTGAGAAAACCCCCAAACCAGTGGCATCGTCTGTCACGATTCTCGCATGCGAAAATCTGGGGGCGGTCTCGCCAGGAATCGAACCCGATTAGTCTTGGTTGGAGGCGAGTAGTCTAACCACATCACCGCCGCCCCTGCGCTTAGCAAAATTAGACTTGCAAGACACCCAGTTCAAGTTGCAAATAATGCAGATGATTATTCATGTGCTTCTAAAAAAAACATAATGAATAACAAAAACCAGAATGAAAACCTGTATAAGAGGCTAGTAGTTGAATTAATTTTACAGACAAAACACGTGGTGGATTTCCATTTGTGCTGATATAAACAAAGTGTATATATGAAATGTAAAATCTTGGGAACGAAGGCACTTGTGTTACTGCAGCACAGGAACAGCATTGTGGTCCACTGTGAAATCAATTTGAAGTCTAAATAAACTTTTGTGCAAAAGTGAAATGTTTCAAAACCAAAATAACACATTAATTAATTTACTATCACCATTATATTATAGTTCTGGAAAATCCCATGAACAGTGAAATTTTCTTTCACATTTTAATAAATAACTTGAAAACAGCAAATTGATTGTCTCTTAAAGTACCATATTTCTCAGCAAAATTCGCTACAGTATCTGTGTTTGCATTGCCTTGCACACATGTGCACGTGTCCATAAATAGGCACACACACACACGTGCTCAACTATGGGCATTCACACATGCACGCCCACAAACCTTAATGTAATGACGCAGTTATAATAATTATCGGGATACTTGGTTCATTTTCTTTTGTTTTGCGAGGCTTTGTAATATTTTATCAGGATTCAAAGTTATTGCCGTGGTAGAATGTTTATCGGTCATACGTTTGCTTTTTCGGAAAGCTTAGTTTTTGTTCGCGTCAGCATTAGTAGATAGAAGCTTTCCACCTTCAGTGGACAGTTTTTTCTTCTGGAACATTGATTATACTTTCAATACGATGCAGTTCTGCATAGCGTGGGGAGGGTTTCCGGCCCACATCATGACCTTATATGGCAACGTTTTTGGCACCCTGCGGCGAGGAGTAGGGGTACGCCCATGGCGACTAATACCTGGTGTGCCTACCGCCCACTAGCAAAATGGTACAGTAAAGCACCAGTANAGAATGTTCTTGGGTGGTGTTTTGCTGCAGTGAGTCGGAATATTTTAAAGGTATTCCTACATTTTATGTAGTACTGTATTCTTAATTCATATACGGTTTACTCTCTTTATGGTACTGTTTCTATGTAGTACATACCAACTTACGTTATGATTATCTACATATAAAATGTCACATACACTACAATTACTGGCATATTTAAAATCTTACACTTCTACAATTTCAAGTGGTTTATTGATGAAACAAATTGCGATGCCTGAAATCTTTGATTTCAGTATAAAGAACTTCATTATAACAAACAAGTGGTAATTTGGGTCCCTTGGAGTTTGTTATAGCGAAGCTTTACTGTATACAGAATCAGTAGTGGACCAGTACTCGAAAAGGACGCATCGAGCTTGGCAAATATCCCCCAGACCGGCAAACTTTATCCTGCTGAATTATTACCGCCAGTGTGGGAGGTCGCTACCTTTGAATTTTTCTCTTGTGATGCAAGCTTTAAATGACGTGATTAATAATACGTAATTAATTAACTACTGCAGCGCTGCTCTTTGTTTGTTTGGTGAAACTAACAGTTTGTGACTCTGCATACTAGAAGATTGTATGTGAACTGGTTCATGTGAATGTTAAATAAAAGTAGAGAGTAACAAATCTGAGACTTGACTGTATTTTATATTTATTTGGCACCTTTTTTTTTAAGTTTTATGTCTACCAATTGAGCGAACCGAGCTGTGATTTCCAGTCGCCACTTCTGACGGCTGCCACGTTACAAATATGGCGACCCACACGTGGGGTAACGTTACAATATGCATGTATACATCCGACATACCTCTACACATGATATATTTACAAAAATCACAGAACTAATAACACGTTTCTACAATTCACGTACAGGACGGAAGAGGAAAGACAATACCACACATCTAAGGAAAATATGTCAAATTGTGGATTGTTATAACAACACAGTTGCAGAGAAGTCCTGGCCTGAATGTACTGTAGTTAACAGATGTATATGATACTGTACTTTAGTAGTATGAGGAAACAAAAAAAAAAAATACTTTGGGTACCATCTTTGTAGCCTGTATACACACCACATGTGGTACTTTAAACATTTTGTAACTGGATAGCATCACATAAAATACACATTCACATCTTGTCATGTTCACATACGAAAACTAAATAACATATCAAGTATATATTTCGCCAATATTAATACATAGACTTGTACTACAGTCGACTCCTGACAAAACAACCCCGGCGATTGCATTTGGTTACAAAATTGAGAAAATTAAAGGAAATAGGCATAAAATAAGTTTGTTGCATTTATTTTGGTTGCTGACTAGAACTCTTCGCCACTACAGTACAACTCAACTCCGAAGAAAAAATAGACACCACTCACAAATAAAAGAATGTCTGCTCCTTCCATTGAAGTTGCCAACCCACACATGCCTGCTGACTTACTGTTACTCAAATTACGTATGTGCCAGAGTTGCCTAGCCCAGAGACCACCCTTTGTGAGATCACATCATAACNACTGTTACTCAAATTACGTATGTGCCAGAGTTGCCTAGCCCAGAGACCACCCTTTGTGAGATCACATCATAACAACGACGCAGATGCACGGTTGCAATGTTTCTCTTGCTAGACCAGCTTCTTCAGGCGGCGAGTGGTGGTACACTGCAGTCTGTTGCATGGTGGCTGGCAAACAGTGAACCTAACAGAGGAGGCGAACGAGGGTTAGGCGGGAAATTTGAAACGTTTTATGTTTAAACCAGATGTCCATCTGGAGTTGGTGATTTATTAGTCGGGCCAGTTTCCAGCGTCACAGTTCTGCGCTATTATTAGAAGGTGGTTGTGTTACAGGAATCAAAGTTCTGGTTGCGAGATGCTGCATGTACTTCCGTAAATTTACATTTGCCCCAACTACGAATGACTTGTTTGGTGTCTGCTCTGTGTCCGAGAGTGTTGGTGGTAAGACCGATGTACTCTGCATTGCAGTGGATGCACTGTAGCTGCTAGATAAGATTTTCTGTTGTACAGTTGTAGCTGCTCTGGATAGGATAAGTCTGGTTGGCGAGTCTGCTGTTGAAGGAGGTGGAAGATTGGTGAATAGCACAAGAGCTGCAACGTGGGCTATTGCAAGGATGAGACCCCCTGATGGTAATGATATAACTGACTGACATTAGGAGGCAATTTGGGGTGCACCAGTTTGTTTCGAAGGTTGGGGAGTTGTTTGAAGACCAATCTGGATGGTTTGGAGAACAAGTTTTGAGTAAGTGGCAGTGAGGCCAGAATTTTGTTTCCGTAGTTGAGAAATGGTTCTGAGTTTGAGTGTTTACGGGTAGCCTTCATAGAGAGGGCTATCCAAGTTGCTGGTTTTTGTTTGAGGATCTCTGGTTGAAGTGGTATGCCTAATTTGTTTGTAAACAGGGGATCTGGGATAGCCTCTATCAAGGAAAACTTTGGCAATTACATCTGTCAGTTTGAGTGGAGCAAATGCATTTAGCTCTGGTGGCATGACTGTTTGGCATAGAATGGATGGTAGGTGTCGAAAAGTTGGATTAAAGGTCGTTGGTGGGCAGCTGTTCCAATCTTGCCATCTGATCAGTCGTGTTCTGCGAAAATCGTTTGGTGTTGCAGTGATATTGTTAGTGTGCAGTACGCTAGGCAGGTGTATAGTATAGTAACGGTTACTTATGTCTTGCCTTAAGTCGCGCTAAAATTCTACTTACAGACTATTCCTCCTCCTCGTGCAAAAAAAGCTTAAAAATGTCTAGAAAATTGCAACAGTGGGACAATGCACTGCATGTGTGCGCACCCAATATAATGATATTTTGAATGAGAACTATTTCTTACTAGACATTACTAACACACCTGTATTTTCTCTGCTATAAATTTAATTCCTCGTCCAGAAATATGCTGTCTGATTTAGAGGGGGTCCAGGTGAACGTAAGCAGGCTGTGCGAATTAAGGTTGTTGAGGAAGTGGACGAGACTGTCTTCAGTTGAATTACACATCATGTCATCTGTAAAACATATCTTGTCTACATTTCCCAGACACATTTCGTTCCTCAGGTTATGATGATGTCCTAGTTGTTTTAAAAGTTTGCATAAATNTGAACGTAAGCAGGCTGTGCGAATTAAGGTTGTTGAGGAAGTGGACGAGACTGTCTTCAGTTGAATTACACATCATAATGTCATCTGTAAAACATATCTAGCAGTGTGGTTCAGTAACGTTTACTCCAGTTTACCCATTAACAGATTGGCGTAAGAGGGGGGGGGGCATGCAGGTGCACATAGATGTGCCCTTAACTTGGAGGTAGTGCTTGTTTTGGAATCTGAAACTGTTGTTGTTTAGTGAGAGTCTAGCCTGTGCAGCACAGTGATACAAATCATCAAATTAAAAGTGGTGGTCAAAAACCTTGAACACAGTTCCGCATCTTAATGATCACTAACGTTGTCGTAAACTGCCTGCCAAGTTGGCCTCAAACAAACCTACAGTGAATGAACAGCAGCTACCAGGTGCTTGTTTTTACGGCCTTGAGACTGTTACGTAAAACGTAACAAGCAACATGTTCATGTAAGCAGGCTACACCTTGACTGATGTGTTCCACGGAGACATGTTACGATTGTTTCAGGTAACGTTCATGTGATGGAAAAGATTGTCAATGTCAAGCTTTTGCGTGTTGAGTGATACATGTTGAGTGATACATGTTGAGTGATACGTGACTCTGCACCACATGATCTCGCTGGCCAATCACAATAGGGACGCCATGTTATGTTTGTTTTTATTTTGGCAATGTCATCTGCTCACATTTTTTATTCATGTACCGCATATATAACTTTCTCAAGGGAATAAGGATGAAAGTGCAATAGAAGTTAGGACAACATAATTTATTTTTTAAACCATAAAAATTTTAAGGGGCTTTACATTGCCTCAGTTTGTTTCTCGGAGGTGTAAAAGATGTAAGCATGAAATACACAATGCTTACCGTTAAATGTGAAAAATTTAGTAGGCTTGTTTCATAAAACAAAATTTTAATTTTCTTTGCAGATTACAGTTTATTACTTGTGATGTATTCCATGTACACCAAAAACGTGTCTACATTTCCCAGACACATTTCGTTCCTCAGGTTATGATGATGTCCTAGTTGTTTGAAAAGTTTGCATAAATCNTGTCTACATTTCCCAGACACATTTCGTTCCTCAGGTTATGATGATGTCCTAGTTGTTTGAAAAGTTTGCATAAATCACGAACGTCATACTTTTGCAACCTGTTCTTACACACGTCAATATAAAAACACAAATACGCCTGTATAACTTGAATTGTGAGAGTTTTCGATCAGAAACACAACAAACTTATCCCGACATCATTCAGTGCACAAAGATCAAGTGCCCACGCAAAGTATTATAAATAAAGTGCTTAATTAAAATACAACTTTTGCAGTTAGGTTTACAAAAAATTTGAAACTATCTCATTAACNAGGTTTACAAAAAATTTGAAACTATCTCATTAACTAAAATTTTAATTTTCTCTGCAGATGAAGTTTATTACATACAATTTATTGCATATACACTGAAATTGTGTCTACATCTCTCAGACACATTTCGTTCTTGAGGTTTTGACAATGTCCTACTATTTTCAAAGTCATACTTTCGCAACCTGTGCAACATTAAAATACAAATACGCCCGTATATTAAGAATTGTGAGAGTTTTCAATCTGAAAAGCAACAAAACTTACCTCCTACATTTTATTCAGTACACAAAACTTACATGCTTACGCGAAGCATCATAATACACTACCCAAAATTACCACATTTTACGTACACGTATAAGTATGTTATGATGCGCGTGACGTGAAGTCACCGTAATCCTGGCCGTAGGAGGAGTGGGTGGGGAGAAGTAACGGACAGAAAGTGTTCTGTGTTCTCTACTCCTCTCTTACAGTATTTGTTGCACTCGTGGTCCGCAACAACAAACTAGGAGTCTGATATTACACAGCATATTAAGAAATGCAGTATGAAACCACAAAAAAAGTAGATGTAAACAAAAAGGAACAACAGAATTTTTTTTTACTATGGTCAAGGAATTTGTCTACAAAGAAAATCAATGGAAATCTGACCAATGGTTTGAGAAGGTGTGGTAATTAGGAATTACGGTAGGTATTTACATAATACATACAATGGAACCGCACTACATATATATCTAACAATNCAGCATATTAAGAAATGCAGTATGAAACCACAAAAAAAGTAGATGTAAACAAAAAGGAACAACAGAATTTTTTTTTTACTATGGTCAAGGAATTTGTCAACAAAGAAAATCAATGGAAAACTGACCAATGGTTTGAGAAGATGTGGTAATTAGGAATTACGGTAGGTATTTACATAATACATACAATGGAACCGCACTACATATATATCTAACAATTGATGATGGCGGGATAAATCATGGCTATAGCAAATTACCAAAAACTAATGTGCAGCATCTTTTCATGGGATGTTATCACACACTAATTTCCTGGGTACCGTGCGTTTTCTGAAAAACCATAGTGAGCTTGGAAACTGACAAGTTAACAGTGAAATGTAACATAGCAAATCTTGCAGCAGAATTTTCCACACGTGACCAATGTTCACGTAATAGTTCTTAAACTACAACAACCAATAATAACTAACAATTAAAAAAAAAAATAAAAAAACATTTTTTGGCAGTCTCTTGTCAGTAAACACACGCAATAAAAATTTATGCGTGTAAAATCCATTTTTTCTTTCCGTGGCATGGCGTATCCCCCATCTCACTTTTGATTAGGTACTCTCTCTTCTCTTTGTTGCTTGCCTGGCAACAACACAGTAGCCAACCAAGATCACAAAGGGGGGTAGATAGGCGGTAGGGTATTGAAGGGGAGAAGAAAGGGGTGCCACTGATTACTATCCTTCCTTCTGCTTCATGAGGGAAGTCATTGACACTTGTANTGAAGGGGAGAAGAAAGGGGTGCCACTGATTACTATCCTTCCTTCTGCTTCATGAGGGAAGTCATTGACACTTGTACAACTTTAAGAAAGAGCAATATTATCTACTGCTGTGATAAGCCATTCCCACATACGGTTCATTGTATTTCTAAAATGTTTTCATCCATTCGTGTGCTGGTTTAATTTGAATACTGCAAGTATAGCTACATAACATTCATCTATGCAGATTATTTTTGTGCTTGTGTGATGCCATCCAGCAATTGCCCACAACATTGGAACCATTTTGACAGTCTTTGAAGCTTAATTACCTGGTCTTGGCTAACTTTTATTTTCACGGCATCTGTAATACTTAGTATGTAGACTCGTTACGCAAAGGCACATTAAAAAATATACTACAAAACAATTAATGTTTTATTCTTTACTTCTTCATTTGTAACAACTTTTTCCAGCATTTTCTTTCCATAAACTAATGATTTACAAAATTGGAATTACACCCTTGAACTGAACATTGCTCTTATGGAAAAATATAATACCTACAGAGTCGCTTTCTATATAATGTAGATGTTTCCATAAATACGTGATTATTGCAGGACATACAATACAATTAAATGAGGCAATACTATTTTTTTATGATGAGGGATAAGGAAAAATGGCTATTGAAAAAATGAAAGAAAGAGCGAAAAAAAAGAGAGAGCAACGAGAAAGAACAGGTGAGATGACAAAAGGCAAAAAGATTAGGGATGGGTCGGTCGAATCCATGAGATTCGAGTAGATTCAAGGTTAGCTTTCCGTTACCAAAATATTTAGATTATGCCCTCACTTCATCGCGAGTAAAATCAATAAATATTTGTGAAATTTTTTTCTTCCAAAATACTTAATTTATGAATTTGTATTTGCGATACGAGGAAACAAATTTATGTTCGTTGCATTGTTATTGGAACTAGAAAAATGGCACTTGTAAACCTTCTTTAGGGTGGCTATGACATCTGCAAACAACATGGCATCATTTTCACTGTTGCCAACCTTCAATGTAAAATTTCAGTTCGACCATGCTGTTACAATTATTTTATGCACAATTCCCTACAAAAAAAATTAAAATTTTCAATTAATATGAAATCTTTTTTATAACGTTTTAATAATTTTGTCAGCAAAGTTATTGCTTTACAAAACTCCGCCACATGTAATTAATGCCACTAAAATACGTTAACAAAAGTTTATTTATATAAATTTTTTATTACATTTCCGTTTATCATTGTGATTTGATCAACATTTTCGTTTCAGTTTGAGTTCGCTAAACATGTGGGGATGTGCTTAAAGTGCAGTGATTTGTGATGGTTATTTAAAATGTTGGACGTACGGAATTATTTAAATTTGGGATAGTTTCAGTTTTTTTAGCCTGCATATCATTATTTCATGTGGAGATTTCTTTGGTAAGTCTGTGCATTCACTATTAGAATTATCTGTAGCTCAGTTCCTAGTTTATACCAATTGTAAAAAAAAAATATTTTAAAGAGACTAAGTTTTTTGGTAACATGGATTCGGATTCGACCAAAAATTGGATTCGACCCGTCCCTAAAAAAAAGACACGCACAGCACAAAATAAAATAACGAATAGTTAACTCCAATTATGTAACAAGTTATTTGGATACTTCATAGAGAAGTGAAATTACAAATGTTTACGCTTCCCTATTCTGGAAAAATTCATCAAAGTTTACCATACAGACCAATTTTTTGTGTATGTTGATGGTAACCAATTTTCCTATGCAACAGTCCTGGCAATTATATTTTAGAGTAATACCAAACAAATATGATACAATACACATAGTTGTGAGATATCTACTAAGTCACTTATACAATACTGACTTGATACACACAGAACAAAAATGTTACGCTTTACCATTACAGTAGAACCTCACAGCATACAGGAATAAGGTTGTTAGTGGGGGATGATCTTGGCAGAGGGTTCGGAAAATGCGATAGATTTTGACCCAACCCGACCACTGCACATCAAAATGGGGTGGCATCTATTTCTTAGATATGCACTNAAAATGCGATAGATTTTGACCCAACCCGACCACTGCACATCAAAATGGGGTGGCATCTATTTCTTAGATATGCACTGCTTCGGGTATAGTGTTCGACAAGAGAAACACGATGTGTAGTGACTTATTTTTTAACTGATTGCTCTCAAATTTCCAACTTTTTTTACATCATTTTTTATAGTTCCTCAAAAATGGGCNAAAATGCGATAGATTTTGACCCAACCCGACCACTGCACATCAAAATGGGGTGGCATCTATTTCTTAGATATGCACTACTTCGGGTATAGTGTTCGACAAGAGGAACACAATGTGTAGTAACTTATTTTTTAACTGATTGCTCTCAAATTTCCAACTTTTTTTACATCATTTTTTATAGTTCCTCAAAAATGGGCCTTTAAACAGAGATGGTCTTAATAAAAGGGGATGCAACGGAGAGGTTCTACTTTACTTTACTTAACTTAAAAATGAATATAAACTTATTACAGTGAAACCCTCCTAAACTTTTCCCACTTAGTTTTCCTGGTTAATAAGCATGATATTTATCAGTTTCTTCAGAAGTGTCACAACAGTGTTTTACCGTAGATGTAGACATTTTCCTTGAACAGGCGGACATACACTCAAATGAGCCCAATAAAATACATTCACANGTTTTACCGTAGATGTAGACATTTTCCTTGAACAGGCGGACATACACTCAAATGAGCCCAATAAAATACATTCACACACGTTTAAACTAGCAATGCTTTCACCAGGAAAACTATACATTTCTCTGTTTAACACTGTTGAATGTAATATTACAGGTGGGGAAAAAAAACCGTAGGAAGGTAGGAAAGAAAACAAATAGTGTTTTTTTACGACAGCGGAAACAACTTTTTTTTACTGTATTTGCATTACATAAAAAAAAAATTAAAGAACAACCTCCCAAACCACACAAATAAATAAATCATTCTATTGGAAAATAATGCCACATTCTTCCATGACAGATACATAGTTAAAACCACTACACTTAATGAGACCTTCAGTTAATATTTATCAGCAGTGTTTGCTAAACTATGGTACAAAAAAAAATTAACTAAACCAGCATACGCGTGTCTTCGAATGACAAAAACACGATAACTTTTGGCTCCTTGTGCTTCAGTTTCGTAACTACAGCAGTTCAAGTTTCTGATTTGTGTGAAAGAAACACAGTACAAACAAGATATACACATGCAATCCTGCAAATTTATCAAACAATGGAACGTTTAGTTGCCAGAATCAACATTACATATGTATAAAGTTGAAGAGCATTTTACAGATGTATAAAATTATGCTGTAGTGACATACAGTAAAATAACTCGCAAACTGCCAGTTGCTGATACATAAAGAATTTCAGCTCGAATGCACCTCAATGAATTAATTCATCTAAATGTGCATGTAAATACAAACAAGCATATTTTACACCTTCTATAAAATATCAAATTATCGAACTCGTTTTGCTAGTTATTACCTTTAAAAGGTGTCAGATGTGTGGCAACTCTAACAAGTTCCATTTTTTTTCCAAGTCTCATATTCCATCGCAGATCTTTCTGTAACTGTGGATAGCCACTTACAGAGCTAAGAGAATCTATGGAAGTCTTAGTGAGGTACACAGTGCCACCATTTTCAATACAAGGAATTGAATATTCTATTAATACGTCAGGCTTGTTTTCTTTAACCGCAAAGGAACAGACCCAACCAAATAGCACAGCCTAAGTGTTGCTTTTGTATATCATACAGCAATAGTTTTATTTTAACAAACTTCTAATGTCCCTTGGAAGTCTGACAACAAGCATCTCGATGACAGGTGGTGACTACGTGTCTATAGATGACAGCTGGTGGCTCTAGCTTGAGGAGAAGTTCGGCGATGAACGTCCACTTACGGCTGGAGGTTCAGCTTGGCCGCCTCGTGCCGAATCACGTTGATGAGGTCTTGGTTTACCAAGAAAATGAAGCGCAGGCCTGCAATCTGACAAAAAACATCATCTGTACGTCGATTTCGTGAAGTCTACCATCATTTGGCATTCTGATGTAACACATATATAATGCACAGTAATTATAATGGAAAAGCAACTTGTCACTAGGGGGTGTGCGAATATTCTAAAATTCAAACATGTAGTTGCGAATAGTAAATTACTAATTATTCACATTGAAACTTTAGAATATCTTATGCAAAAATTGTAAACAATTTACATTCCTGTCTGAAATGGTTATTTCTCTTACATTACATGCATACATATTCAAAGTCATTCAGTTCAACTTTTATACCTTTGTTGTTAAAGGTAGACTGTTTCTGATCATAACTCAAGTTTTCATGAATTTTTGCATTTGATGCTGCAGCAAATCAAAACTAACAAGTTTGTTTACATTAATATGTTACTGAATAACTCAACGTGATAAAAACTAGAATTATTAAGAAAACCATTACACTTACACACACACACACACTTAATTTTACTGTAGCATTTACAAAAGTAGGTTATATTTTTTCTTTCTTGTTGTTTACAGCCGAAGAAATAGGCATTGAAAGGTTGTATTACAGCGGTCGTACACTAGGAGTGCAAAACAAAAACATCTTTGTATAGCTTTTATCCACATACCACACGGCCACGTGTGATGAATACACTTTTTTTTTTGCGGAGAAATCATAGTGTTGTATTTCTGCAAAACCACTCAAAGTATAACATTTCAGGATATTGTTGAGAGCACGAAACGACACGGTGGACATAGAACAAACAAATACCAACTAACAGCGCTAGTAGCAGACGGCCCAACCAATTAAACATGTCGCAAGTTGGTGGCAAGCGTTCACAATGAAATGGTAGCATTTACAAACCTTTCATATATCATAATACATCCGACGGTAAACAAGTTCTATTACCGTATCAGGACCGCAGTAGCAAGAAATTGCAAACATCTACAAACAGTTTGCAATACGTTGGCAAAGAGCACTGCAACCGCAAGCACAGAACCGCAGCGTTTGCAGAATCTGCTACCAAGTAATAATTCAACAGCAAAAATATGCCTATTAAACTTCACGGCTTTACGCATTTCGTAAACAATGATAATTGCTGAAAATAAAACTGCATCATCAAGAAAACACTTTCCTCTCCTGATAATGTAATGTTGGTTATCCAGAAAAATGTTTACTAAGTTGATAAAATTTTAATGCATTATCCATAATGCATTACAATATAGTAATGTTTTTTTATTTACATATTTTGAGCTAATTTTTTTTGTATGTGTGTATATATTATATTTGAAATGTTAACCTTATACTACTATTTCTGCATAGAGTGTGTTTGTTCATGTTTGAAATTAATTTGACAATATTTATATCCTGAGGGTCTGTAGACACGTAAACAGGATCTAGTAAGAGTACAAATGTAAACAAATAAATAAAGCCTTTATTTTTATCGCAAAGAAATTTGAGCTACTTTTTGAAAACCAAAATGTATCTGTTTTTCCCTGTGGCGATAAAGCATGTACATTTTATTGTTTTGTCAAAATGTATGTCTCATATTGTCATATTTCACTAAAAAATGTACATATTTATGTATGTATACACNTTAATTTGACAATATTTATATCCTGAGGGTCTGTAGACACGTAAACAGGATCTAGTAAGAGTACAAATGTAAACAAATAAATAAAGCCTTTATTTTTATCGCAAAGAAATTTGAGCTACTTTTTGAAAACCAAAATGTATCTGTTTTTTCCTGTGGCGATAAAAGCATGTACATTATATTATTTTGTCAAAATGTATGTCTCATATTGTTATATTTCATTAAAAAAATGTACATATGTATGTATACAAACACAAATACACATACATGGTGTGTTATTTATTAATGATTACATTTAGGAGCATACTTTTTACATCGAATAGGCTAAAAATTATGTTGTGAAAATGATGTATGTACTGCACTTGAAGATGTAAGTATTATTTTTGTGGGAATCGTTTTTTGTGTGGTCATTGAAAATTAAATTTTAACTGGAAGTTATTAGACCTTGAAACTATTTGCATGTTATTAGAAAATTTTACTATTCTATTGTAAAATATTAGAACATCAAAATCCACTATTCGCACACCCACTTGTCACACATCCACTCCTAGTCTCCCGGTTATGTTATATAGTTTTACTTTTCATATATTTATTTAAAACTATTGAAACATAAAATCTTAATTCAAACATACCAGAACACTAAATATACAGGATTTTAAAACAAAAATTTTTAATTTGACTTAATGGACAGCATCTTTGCAAATAAATCATATGCCCAGAAGCATAAACCTGACTTCCAATTGTCGTCATAAATAGTTTGAACATCGAGCAAATTGTATTAGCAAGCGATAAGTTCATTTTCAGTAACTTACTGTGGGAGAATCGGAGGATTTATATTAATTTATTTTAGTGATGGGCGAGTTAGATTTTTACATCTTCAAGTCAAGTCAAGTTGTATGAAACTNTATTTATATTAATTTATTTTAGTGATGGGCGAGTTAGATTTTTACATCTTCAAGTCAAGTCAAGTTGTATGAAACTTGAGTCGAGTCGAGTCAAGTCGAGTTCTGTATAACATTTTTGAGTTAAAATTGAGTTTGCACCATAAATGTAAATGTGTACCTATGCACACGGATAACGCCTGCCCCTTACAACTTCCTCTCTTCTCTTATAGACACAATTTACCAAGAAAAAAGTATGGGACTACTTTCTACCAATAAGAGTTGCCTGGGCAAGTATTTCACAGCGCTACTTTTTCCCTCTCGCCAACGGGTGAATGACTATGGTAGGAATGATACTGTCAGCCACATGATGCTAATAGAAAGAAATGTAACTGTTACAGGGGTGGAGTGGGAGGGTAGCTTTCGGACTGTTCCATCAGCATGCCGGGGTGAGCGGACAAGCAGTCCACATTTAAGGTTTTTGTTACCTAACAGTTCTTTTTTTTAAACACATGTTTTAAAAACAGTAATTAGACGAGAGAAGTTATGAAAAGTTTACCATTATGCATACTTTTGCTGAAGGTGTGACGTGCAACGAAACAAAGACTTTTCATGTTTAAATACCACACGTCTTACGGTTGTACTTTGTGTCGTGCTGAGACTGTACCTGTCAACCTTGCCTATTCAACACTGTTAAAAAGTGGTACAGTTGAAATTTTTTTTTTTATTATTTCTTATGTTTAGTGTTGAACAAATTTATTACATTAGCTTAATTTCAATTGGCGATATAATTTTATTTAATTCAGAATTGATTTTATTTTGAAAGAGATAATTGTCTCAGTGAATACATTCACGTTTTTCCGGCCTTGCAGCATCACAAAATACGCTTCAGCCAAATTGTAAACGCATTTCCAGGTAGTTAACTGCACGCACATGTCTTTNCTTGCAGCATCACAAAATACGCTTCAGCCAAATTGTAAACGCATTTCCAGGTAGTTAACTGCACGCACATGTCTTTCAGGATGTGTACTTTAACACGCCACATATTTTTTGTCTTGCTGTCGCATCCAGCAGGACGCTTTTTCTTTTTGCCGCATCCTTCAAGCATTGTAGATTTTTCACCTTGCGTCATCTCTTTTCATGCTGTTACTAGATGTGAAAGGAATTTAAAACTGCCATTTGGGTAAGCTCATGTCATCTAGCGGCAACCACCGAAGCTCAGCCGCGCGCTTGTATCGAGCGCTCACCGCATATCAACCGCGCATTCTTCATTCCACTAGCAAGCCGTGAGCATCGGACTTGACGACGTGCAACTCCAGACTTCACCTATAACCAAGATGTAGTTTGAAGAAGTTCATCTTCTTCTCATCGTGTAGTTCAGATGCGTTACAACATAGTTTGGTAGGCTACGTTAGTGTACTTTCCGACCTCCGTTATGGGTAAGTGATGTTCTACTGTTTTCCTGACCCAGTTTTGCGGTAACTGTGATTTTTGTATTAATCCGTGCCCGACCTTTCCAGAGGTCGCAGTTTCGTAGCATCACAGATAATAGTTTGGCAGTCCCACTTGGCAGTACCACTGTTATCTGAGTGCCAGTCCGTACCCACCTGTAGTATGGGGAAGACTGCAGCTTCGCAGTCTAACCTGGTAGCTGTGACAAGGTACTCGTGACTCCCGCCACGTTCACCGAAGAACGGCCATGGCATTTTTGCTTTCTCCTCTCCGCCGGCCATCTCCACTTCATTTTATTTGACTGAACCCACAGTTTGTGAACTTCCCACATTTTGAATATACAACAGTTACTAAACTTTCAAATTTACAAAAAATGAACTATCAAAGCAAAAATTTGTTTATCATATACCTGGCTTACTTAATGCCTTTTTTTCACTAAAAGATTAATATCCTTGCATTTAAATACGCATATATAATAAGTATTATTGTAAGATGGGCCCCTCTTTCTTTTTCTTTCTGCTATTATATAAGTTTTCATCATGTCATTCATATTCACTCTTTTATGCCAGCAAAAGTTATAATGTTTATCTTTCCTTTTTTTAAAATATATCAAGCAATGTAAGCACTACTCATGGAATTATTTACTTTACTACCCTCTGGAACATATATAACTATTAATCTCATGTTCTCATTATTCATTAATTACTATTGGCATTTTTTTTTATCCAGCATGCATGTATTTTGAATACTTTATTTATTTTTTGGTAGCAGTAATTATGCTAGCAGATTAACATCCAAAGCAAGGCCATAGTACTCTCGTAGCAAGGCGCATGGTTATAATCCACACAGCCGTAGCAATTGTTCTAGCTTATGTTAACCATAAGTAAAATTTCACTAGTAAAATTCACACATGTGTGTTAAATCAATATATTTCTTCGGCATCAAACCAGGTAATATATTGACGCATGATGCTTAACTGACATAGATATACACACGACTTGCCTAATCTTTACGTTTCATCGCATTACCCCAGGTGGGGTTTGAACCCCGAAACGACTTGCTACGAGAGCCTACCGTTACGCCCCTAGATGCGAGGGCACCCACAGACACATCAACCAAAATTGCGTTGCCCTTATGTCAGACATCATGCCAACCTCCTTACATGTGAGAGAGACTAGCCAAGCTGCCCAGTTAAGCACCTAAGCTCGCGCATTAGAGGCAACCCAGTATTACAGAGATGCCTAGTTCCACCATGGACCGAGGAATCATGCTAGTAAGTACAGCTCCATCCACGGGCGGAGGAGCTCTTCCCCCCCACCTCCCACGCCTCAGAAGAGCCTGCGGGCAGGTGAATATATGTCCGTTCACCGTCGAGAAACGGCAGTTCATCTCCAGCAGCTCGCTCCACCACCCCATATGCTGGAGCTCTCTGCTGACTCCAACGTCTCTGCATCCTACCAAAGCTCTTCAAGACCTGCACCAGCAACCCCCAAAGAAGTCTTCAACCACCCTCCACATGCACTACCCTTTTGGTAGTGCCACCCGAAGTCCCTTCTGGACAACAGCATTGAAACAGTTAGGGACAGTTAGTATCATAGCTACCTAGCCGCATTTACTCTTGTTTAGTTTAGACCCAGGTCTCCTTCACCTGGTTAACGTTGTTTACTTCCGTTCAGTTCCTGGTCAGTTAGGAGATAGTACGGGCCGCCGTATTTACTCCTCATGGAATAAATACGTTTTCTAACAAACCTCCAAGTACTGATTCTAGGGCGACTGTGTTTATACCCCCCGTAGACGTCTGCACACTAGAGGAAAGCAGGAAACAGTGTCTTTTAAAACCCATTGCAGAACCTAGAGTAGGACTGCGAACTACCTTAATCAGGCGCACATACGTCGCACACACACCAATTAGATGGCCACCCATACTGTGCACCTGGTGTGCAGTACGGTGAAGCCACAACCACTAGTGACACAATGCACAAGGCAGCTATTCAACCAGCCCAGCCACTCACTCCATCCACCACGCTGAACTGTCGCTGGAAGGAAAGAGAGACTGGTTCTGGAGCTCTGCCCACCTTTGGACCTACACCCAACGTCCTTGTCGGACATCCAGAGTAAACCCACCGTTCTAACTAATGCGCTGAACTGTCGCCGGTTCTAGTAATCGGGTACGACTCTGGTTGTCTCGGCCTCAGCTTGGTTATATACCTAACCAGGGATCATCGTCGCCTGCTCTCCTTTCGTGAGGCTGACTTTAGTACCTACCTGTACACCCAAAGGAGTGGTGCGAAGTGGTAAGCTAGGAAGGCAGCTACTGCATCCGAATTCAATGGGAGCTGTAACCCAGCACCAACTGCACTTTGCAGCATAACCCCCCGGGAATGAGCTCAAGCTGCCAGTCAGTTGGAGAGGCCTCACCTCCCAGCTCCCTACCCCTCCTTATTTCAGCCCCCAATCAAGACCAACGGCCGACCGCACCCGGTCGTCACTGACTTCCGTCAAGGATGCCATGTGTCGCTAGGGATAGCGAATCCCTGGTTCCAGAGAAGCCGGACTAGCAGCCCTCAGCAGGCACCCTGCAGCACTGCCAGCTACAGCGGCATCTCCACCCAAGGACTGGGCACCAGCTTCGGCTGACAGCAGCTGCATAAGCAGCAGAGCAAGGAGCTACCCCCGGCCACATACAGTACAGGTAAACCTGTGGCAGAGTGCCAACCAGTACGCAGGACAGCTAAGCCCATGACTGACTTTGTGCCGTGCCGCCAAGCCCCTTCCCCTATCTTATATACCGGTCGGGGCCCGGTCAGCAGCTAATANCCGACTGCACCCGGTCGTCACTGACTTCCGTCAAGGATGCCATGTGTCGCTAGGGATAGCAAATCCCTGGTTCCAGAAATGCCGGACCAGCAGCCCTCAGCAGGCATCCTTCAGCACTGCCAGCCACAGCGGCATCTCCACCCAAGGACTGGGCACCAGCTTTGGCTGACAGGAGCTGCATCAGCAGCAGAGCAAGGAGCTACCCCGGGCTACTTACAGTACAGGTAAATCTGTGGCAGTGTGCCAACCAGTACGCAGGACAGCTAAGCCCACGACTGACTTTGTGCCGTGCCGCCAAGCCCCTTCCCCTATCTTATATACCAGTCGGGGCCCGGTCAGCCATCTAAATCACACAAAACACAGAAATTGGCTACCACTTCATTTCTCCTGTTTATAATTTCTTCAACCACAATTCTCGAAGTCCTCGATTTTTGAGGCATCTTCTTCTATGGCTACACATATTTCCCTTGCACCGCCAGCTTGTGACAAGAGGAATTTAAAAATTACATGTTGTAATGTAGGTGTTTTTGCCGCCGCCATTTTGTGTGACGTCGTTAACCGTTACAATTACGTATTTAAGATCAGAGTACTTGTGCTCTCGTGGTTAACCAAACTGCACAGTCTAGCCTAGAAATAACCAACATAAGCAAGTATACACTACAGTCATATCCCGTACGTGTAGTCTGCTTCCACCTTCCACTGTATATCCCATTAACCGATTTTACCCGTACGAGTGTTAAAAGCCATCAGTGGTGTCACACGTCATTATGTAACTCACGTGTGTGCAATTACGCATATTACACGTACCGGTTACACTAATCCGGGCTGTTAGGACCAAAAAATGTTGAGCGCGAACGAACGCAAACCATCACCCGCCGCCATGATAGTTCGCACTGGGTCAACCAAAACAATGGCACCAATATGACCAACCAAACAAATTAAGTGAAACACACAAACAGTATTATACACAATATATATCATGGACAAACAGTGAGGGGTCATTTCAGTAAATTTCTAATCTACTGTATATTTTCTTCAGTTATATCTACAGTTTGTTACTTCATGGCACTGTGCAATAAAAAATTATTNTTCTAATCTACTGTATATTTTCTTCAGTTATATCTACAGTTTGTTACTTCATGGCACTGTGCAATAAAAAATTATTCAAAGTTTAAATGATTATTTAGTACATACAATGAATACAGTGCTATTCTTAATTTTGTTTATACTAACAATTTATTATAAGAATTTCTGCAGCCAATTATACAACCTATCATTACTGCACACACTCACAGTATTTCCTGTACACATTCANATTATAAGAATTTCTGCAGCCAATTATACAACCTATCATTACTGCACACACTCACAGTATTTCCTGTACACATTCAGACTTCTTCACTCTGACACCTGTAGGTATTTTACAAGCAATTACTACTTAAATGACTTGTCAGTCATGAAATACATGGGCAATTACACCCAACATGTGCACAAGCAAAGGTGCCCCCCTTCTCCTGAGCTCAGAGCAAGTACCTCGACAACGGAGTTGTTGTTAAGTCGGTACTTGTTGCCACTGAGGATCGGCCGGCCATCAACGTAGATGGGGCGTTTGCCCTCGCTGGACAGGAAGAAGTCTCCGTTGTTCCGTAGGCGGATAGTGCCCTGCCGGCGGGAGATCTTCCACGCAGGGCCTTCCAAGGACAGATCCACATCCACGTTCTGGTCTCGCGTCGCCCGCCCTAACGTTATCTGGTGAAAAAAGACACAGTACGTGTTAGTTAAAAATGCTTTGTGGGTTTTAAAAATACTGCAGAGTAAAAAAGAAAATTGAATTAAAATTTTCTGTCTTATTTTACGACAAATAGACAAAGTATGCCATTAAATGATATTTAAACCATATTTCTAAAGGTATGTGTACACTTTTAAATAATTATCATAACTAAAAACCTAAAGAGACTAAATTTCTGGTAGTCTGTAATAATGAAATTTGTTATTAACCAAAACAAAGCAAAAATAGTAATATCCAAACTAGCACAACATTCATTTCAATGCACTTGAACAGTACAATACCAGACATGGATTTAACAGTCTTTATGTGTTAATGAATCAATGAACAGATGAACACAACAAATAAACTTTCACATAATACAAAGTTACTTACGAACCTATCAATGTGTCCGGGCCACCATGAACTGTGAGCATTCCGAGCTGCCATGAATAACCTCAATCTAAGTAATGAAAANTATCAATGTGTCCGGGCCACCATGAACTGTGAGCATTCCGAGCTGCCATGAATAACCTCAATCTAAGTAATGAAAACTGGATTCGGCATTAGGTAGTTAGTAGTCCTGAAACTTTTGTTTCATTCGTTGTTTGCATCGTTACGCAAATCTCAATAAATAGATATGCTACGAAAACAACTTTCTGACACTAAGGAGGTAAAAATCGATTACATAAGTCATTTTTTGACTTCTATAATATAAAGTATATTCAAAATGAAAAAAAATAGGTCAGACTTGCAAAAAAAGTCTTACTTTTACAGTTTGCCTGTGCAGTTTCCTTGAGAGGTAGGAAAAAAGTACAGCCATATAGGCGTAGTTCAATCTGCTGGCTTTCATCACATGTAATAAAGTCCCACTGCTACATGTCTAATTTGCATAGTACAGAGCACTGAATGAACTATGTAGTGTACACTTTGCCCGTAGAAGTGAGGATGCGCTAGCGTGCAAGTTAGTGTCCCCATTGTCACTCCCTTGCTTCTGTGCTTTGAACGTGTAAAAAAAACTCCCATGCCCACATACTCTTAAAGGCACTGTTTAAGTTCTTTTAGATTTCTCACCTAACTTTGTGGCACATTCGTATCAGCAATTCAAGCCATCATATTTTCAATTTTTTGTTTTGAATGTTAATACAATTTCAGCATGAATAATATTGTTTGTTTAGTCTGTACGTTGTAACGACGCAATATATTAATTATCGGGAAACTTGGTGAAATTTCTTTAGTTTTGCGAAGCTTCATAATATTTTATCGGGATTTGAAATTAAAGCCATGGTAGTTATGTTTATCGGGCAAACGTTTGCAGTTTCAGGATATCTTAATTTTTGTTACGCGTCAGCATTAGTAGATAGAAGCTTTCCGAACTGCAGTCGACAGTTTTTGTTTTAGAAGGTTAGATTATTTTTTACAGACTATGCAGTTCGGCTGGTGTGGGAAAGGGATGCCGGCCCATGTCATGCCCTTATTTGGGGCGAGGAGTGGGGATAGGCACGCAGCGATAAATACTCCAGTTGCTTATCACCGGCTAGCANAATGCCCTTATTTGGGGCGAGGAGTGGGGATAGGCACGCAGCGATAAATACTCCAGTTGCTTATCACCGGCTAGCAAATAACTCCCACACCGGCAAACTTTATCCTGCTTGGTTATTTCTCCGCCGGTGTGGGAGGTCGCTGCATCTGCATTTTCTTCTTGCGATGCAAGTTTTAAAGAAGTAAATAAACAATAAACTACTGTGGCGCTGCTCTCTGTTTGTCTGTCTGTGACGATTAACTGTTTTATTTAAATGATTAATAAAAGTACAAAGTAGTAAACAGGAAACTGAATTTATTTTTATATTTGTTTTGGCACCTTTAACATTTTCATGTTCCTACCGATTGAGCTAACTGAGCTGTTACTTCAAACATCGACCCAGACGGTGCAATGTTACAAACCTGACGGCCCAGGTGTGGGGCAACGTTACAATGTTTACTATTAGAGTTATCTGTAACTGTGTTCCCAGTTTATTCCCACTGCGAAAAAAATATTTCAAAGAGACCAATTTTTCTTTGTACCATGGATTCGAATTTGAGTTCGAGATTCAAGAGTATTTTAAAGGATTCGACCATGGATTCGGATTCGGTCAAAATTAGAATTTGACCCATCCCTATATTTAACACATCTAATTAAAGGTTGGCAGACGGTAAGTAAAACAAATTATCTCCGTCTACATTGGACTGAGTTACAACTACCACAATTTTCAAAGTTTTGAAGGGGAGGGGCGAATAACATGGCCTTTATGTACTTCCCTTAAATACACCCCTGGTTGGCACATAACAATGTGCTAACGTTATCTGCTACCCCAACCTTTTTTTTCAGAAAAAAAAAATTACTTCACTAACAATGGTGTACAAATGGGTCATCTGTCCAAGTAAATTTTTTTTTACTGAAAATGTACTACTAAAAATATTACAGGAAATTTATCAATCCAATACTGTCACATTGACATTACTAGACATTTATAGCAAACACACTGAAGCAATCTGTAAAAATAGTTGCAGCCAACCACTGCTAAATTTTAAAGCTGTATGTAATAAAGCATAATGCTAATTACCTGCCTGTTTATAAAAGGTTCAGAAACTAAAAACTTCGTAGCCTGAATCACGTTAGCTTCCAATTTTCCATTAGAGTGGCCAATGTTTTACAGTTTTATTCCTATTTCTACAACATGAGTTCTAATCTTATTTCTACAATATGAGTCTACATCAACAAATCATGTAAAAATACATAAAAGTATTCAAATGTGTGGCAAGTTATGTAAGAATACAGTAAGTAATACCCATATTTATCGGACCTCTAATTAACGGACTTCGTATATACCGGAAAAAATCCAAAGCCACAATTATTTTACTGCAGTTTCCACTTGCCACTTATAGGGCATGAAAAGCATTCTTCAGTGGCGAGATATGCGCACACATGAACAGCTGTGTTAGGCAAGTCGGCGGAAGTTATTTTTAGAATTGTGTAATGGCTTGGCTGCGGGTGCCTACTATAGCCGTGACCATGATTTGTGACACACTTAACATTTCCTTGTAGCTTAAAGTTAATGGTCAGGGTTTGTGTTTGAAATGTTTATTTATGAATAACCTAAACAGATGAAATTGTGACTGCCCCTTCGGGAGTGAATGATCGACATTCTTTGCTCTCTCTCTGTGTGAGTGTGAGAGAGTGTGTGTGTGTGTGTGTGTGTGAGAGAGNGTGAATGATCGACATTCTTTGCTCTCTCTCTGTGTGAGTGTGAGAGAGTGTGTGTGTGTGTGTGTGTGTGAGAGAGTGAGAGAGAGAGAGAGAGAGAGAGAGAGAGAGAGAGTGTGTGTGTGTGTGCGCATAACTCGCGAATGTGCCTCGCCCAGTTTATCTGTTTCTGTTTACTGCAGCAATTTCATATGGTTTACAAAGCATATTCCTATCAACAACTACGTTTCCATATAATTTTTACAACCTGGATGTTGTCACTAGTGATGCGGCCTGATCTTTTTTGTTTTGATTACTACGAACGTAAAGTAACAAACCTGTGCAAGTGTTTCAACATGTCTACATCACTTTGGAACTTTACAGCAAGTGGGAAGTTCTGTCATTAAAAAAAAGCATTTACAAATAAAGCAAACAATCCTTAATAGGTATTTCCCGCAAAGAAATTTACGTGTTTTGGTTGTTCGTTGCCTTTCAGAGGACTAACGTCACTTCCAACAGAATTGTACTTGACTACACCTAAATCATGACATTTTTTTAAACATGAATTAATTTTTCAAGTGTATTCTTGCATTGCTCTTGGAAATCACGGAGAAGTATGTACGGTATTTTATTTTACAATGTAAATGGTTTTTATCAACTTGTCTACTTGCAGCTTCTAAGATGTGAAATGCGTTGACTGTACACCGGCGAGAAAAGCACGCACACTCCAAAGGCAGGAGAAAGGAAGTTTGTTTTTAGAACTATGAAACGGCATGGCTGTATGGTCATTAAGCATGGGGTTGCTCACATTCAACAAAGTCTAAATTTTTTGGGGAAATATCACTTGTGACTTATTTATTATATTTGATCCTGCATGTAAGTTACAGACTGTGCATGTTTGTTAAGTAGAATGGCTTCCACCTCAGTAGAAAAACTATTAGCAGTTGTCTCAGCGGNATGGCTTCCACCTCAGTAGAAAAACTATTAGCAGTTGTCTCAGTGGGAAGGCTAAAATGCCACACCCCAGCACTTTAAATGCCACAATTTATTGAACAGTGGCAAAAATGCTTGCAATGAATTTTAAAGAGAGCAGTGACACAGACAGAACTTCTGTCCGATGTGACGTGTTATTCTTAGTCGCCTGGCAGCTGCAAGAGAAAGACAGCAGGCGGGTAATCAATAACACGACCGGAAACTTGTCGAGGTCAGCACGTACAGTTATAGCTTAGCGAGCGCGGTGAAGTGTGTCATGGCCTGGTACAAGCCTGACAGCACTGCTATTCATATTGCATACATATTTGCCTGTATCGTATTAGTGCTGCTAAAGGGCGACCAGGACTTATATTATTTTAATTTCCGAGAAAAAAAATGTGCAATTGGTACATGAGTAGATAAGAAATTTAACTGTCAAACACTCACGTTCGCAGCAGAGGGTAGGTACAGTATAGTATGCCGCCTGTTTCCATTTGCACAATTATGATCTAAGCTCGAGGAAGTTATAAAAAAAATAGGAACAACAGTAACAGGAGTGGAAATATGTTGACAAGTCAAAGATGAGGGGAAGGGGAAAAAACCACCACCGCCACCCTCTACACACACATTGTGCATGTTAAGGGGCTCGCCGCAAATACTACTCAGCTGAGACCCAGGAAATATGTTAACTACACAACAAGCCCATGGTGTTTCTTCCTTTACCTTGGATAGTTAATAGTTGGTCGTAAATTTCCAGAAATACTTGTGACTCATCGTCCCTCATGGCTGCACAAACTTCTTTGCCATGTTGAAAACATTACCGCTTAAGTAAGAGACTAAAATACTTGTAACTAAATTTTTTGGTATTTTACCATTTCCCGGACTATACCTCCCCCCAATTAGTCTGATAAACAGAAGCTTTACTGTATTTAATTTAGAGACCATTAGTTTTCCACATTAAAATGGTTTACTTTGAATACTGTGGCATTCTGGGCCACAGGTGGTACCAACCTCACGGGAGCGCATGAGGTACCGTACAAGACGCCCCCTCAGAACCGCCAGCGTCTGGTTGTCAAAGTCCGGGGGGCTGATGCCTGTCACAGTGTCCACCAGAACTTGCCAACGCCCAAGCTCATTCTCTAAGTGACGGATCTCATTCTTCGCCTGCCTGTACAACAGAAAATTATCACGGCTTACAAGCGCAGTATGGTACAAATCCTGCACACAAGTCGAGCACGTTTGTTTCACGGAAACTATTATGGAAGGACATTTTGTTTTAAAAACCTGACAATATATTCTAAGTACAATTTTATAATACCATATTAAAATTATATGTAGCAAAGCAAATATGCAACAAATTTCACACTATGTACAATTCATTTCAACATATAACATTTAGTTCAGGCCACAGTCTATGCAATACAAGTTTACGTTTCACTGCTTTTTACATATGGCCTTAAATACTTCATGAAAAAAATTTTGATAAAGAAATACAGCTTTCCAGGCTTTTTAATTAACATGCGAAGAATACAAATTTTTTTTTCCCAACGTGACACTATTTTAATAAATATAAAAATATGCACAAAGGCTGTATTGTGCCCCAGCTATTTCATGCACATTCATTTGTCACAGTAACTTGAATTTCTGAAGTTAAAAAAAAAAATTCTGCACACAATGAAACAAAAGTAACAGTTTCTGAAACTGCTAAAATTTCACTGCCTTTATTGACTTTAACAGGAAACAGCCAAATGAATTGAGTGATCATTTCTTATGGGCAGTAGGAGATATACATATTTTTTCTGGCAACTTCATTCTGAATAATTAATACATATTCAATTCACTACCAAGTTATCATGGAAAAAATATCGCTCTGGCTCATGTACAGCTGAAAGATGAATACAGTTTATGTCTGGGCACGGGACGACGAGAATGAACTACAACATATTTCATTACGACGATGATAAAACGATTGCATACAACGAAACAACACGCACCCATGTCATATGCACACAACTAACTCTCTGTTGTTCATTTGTCTGTTTAGTCAATATGGCAGACAAGATGGCGTCCACAAAAAGTGGGTAGAAAGAACAAATTTAAAAGTTTGTCCACGAAGCACACCACATGAATGACACATGTCTAAACATCCTGCCCACCTTGAAGTGAGCACACTTCAAAGTAATTAACTGGTAGTGGACACATCTTGTCTGCAGGACGAGTCAGGACTCCCTGTTGAGTAAGGACCTGGGCAACCCGCACAATGCCATCTGACCCAGGCAGTATCTTGGTGATGTGCCCCAGTCACCAACAGAGGAGTGGAAGGTTGTTATGCCTGGGTTGAAGCTGTTGCAGGCACTCAGTATGCCAGTATTTCCAGAAAGATTGATGGATTTGTTGAATTGGTGACCACCTGTTCAATCTGTCTGTAGGTTCCTTGGTGAAGTCCTGTTCTGGTAACACTTGAGGAGGACCAAGACACAAAAAATGACTCTGAGCCTGGGCAGATAAGTCATTTGGGTGACTGGAAATGGCACAAAGTGGTCTAGAGATGAGCGTGGCTTCAATTTGAGTCAGCACTGTTTATATTTCCTCACACGATAGTAGTTGAGTACCCACCACTTTGCTTAACCGACACTTAGCAGATTGATGCCTGCCTCCCAGAGTCCTCCAAAGTGCGGGGCTGATGGCGGGTTAACAAGCCAAGTTATGCTGTCTTTAGCTAGCTTGTCAGTGAGACACTTGTTGTCAGCCAAGAACTCTTGCAGCTTTGAGAAGTGACGATTTGCCCCTACAAAGTTTGTACCAGTCACTACNAAGCCAAGTTATGCTGTCTTTAGCTAGCTTGTCAGTGAGACACTTGTTGTCAGCCAAGAACTCTTGCAGCTTTGAGAAGTGACGATTTGCCCCTACAAAGTTTGTACCAGTCACTACGCAANTGGTATCGGCAATATCGGTAAGTTTGTATCGGCAATATCGGAAAAGGCTCAAAAACCATATCGGCTCACCTCTAGCTAGCTTGTCAGCCAAGAACTCTTGCAGCTTTGAGAAGTGACGATTTGCCCCTACAAAGTTTGTACCAGTCACTACGCAANCTTGTCAGCCAAGAACTCTTGCAGCTTTGAGAAGTGACGATTTGCCCCTACAAAGTTTGTACCAGTCACTACGCAAGTGAGTACACTGCCCATGACGTGCAGTGAAACGTCTGAATGCAGCAACAAAGGTTTCAGATGACAAACGCACTGTCTTTGTGGCAAAGCATACAAACGGACAAATGTATGCCTGCAGCATGCGAGGTTTTCTTGTTCGCACCATAGGAAGTGGGATTGACCCAGCATAATCAACCCCAGAGGTGAGGAAGGGCTTAGCTTCACACACACCACTGGCTGGAAGACTTGCCATTGTAGGATTGTGACTTGACGGACGAGTACAAAAGCAATGAATACACTTATGAAGACGACCTCGAATCACATTTTGTGCACCCAGTAACCAAAATTCACGTTACAGTAATGACTGAATTGTACTGGGCCCAGGACGATGCAAATTTTCATGGATGGAGCTGATCAATTAGAAGTTCTGAAAGGCGACTGCACTTTGGGAGGAGAATCGGATGTTTCTCATCATACGCTAGGTCTGAATGATGAAGTCTGCCACCTACACGCAGGATTCCTTCTGCATCAACAAAGGGAGCAGGTGAGCAGAGGTGCTGGTCAGCCAATCTTTGCATTTCATCAGCAAATGCCTGGTTCTGTGCAGCCTTGATAAGGTGCAGTAACGCACGCTGCATTTCATCAGGCAAGACTGGGCCGCAAACTGAGTTTAGCCTCGGGTGAAGATTTTTCGTATCTCAAACACAAATGGCAAATATCAAAGCATTTTATTAACTAAAATATTTAATAAAATTATTTTAATATAAACTTAAGCCAAACTGAAATAGATTGTAACCTGTATGGTTAATTTTCAAAGGACCAAAATAAAAAACTGATGCATGTTGACAATCATGTCGCAGAAAATAATAACATAAAGACAAAATAGCCACGTTAAGATTAGACGGGCAAAGTAACAAGAATTTTTCGAGACAGAAAATCTATATTGTGTGTGTTATATTGTGGTTGGTCTCCCTCCTCTTAAGCGGCCATTCTACGGGTGTGTTTTTGTGCAAGCAAAGTGATGTCAGTGTTACAGCCTGCTGTTTAAAAAGCACCCCAACTGTGAAGTAGGGCATGACTCTTCCTCTCGAAACACAGAGAGAGAGAGAGAGAGAGAGACATAATGGAAAGGGTACTGCAGCTATGAAAAACATCCCTCCCACCCCTTGCTAAATCGCACTGGCCCTCCTCCTCAATGTCAAGCTGGTAGATTGTTGTCTCAGCAGGGTGGAGCTTGGGACAAAAACTACAAACTTTGTTTGAAAAACAGTGGAAGTTGAGCATATTTTCCACTGAGGCTTCACTTTCTGGATGTACTAAGTTACATGGGAAAACTTTCGACAACCACTCAAAATGGCAATGTAAATTACTATTCACAACTATTCAAATTTTCAAATATTTGCACACCCCTAATAAAATCACATTCAAGCTATTTTATATGACAGCAGGATCAAAAAAAATTCTGCACTGTCTGGTCTTTTCAAAATACGTGCAGCAAAAAAATGAAGAAATGTTTTTACATTTTTTGTTAACTGTTTTGCATTGAGGTCACACCAGTGTTTACTTTCTCGCTGCTCAGTTCTGGATGATAAACAATGTGAAGTTTGGCATTTGTTAATGTTCACTAAGCAGCGTATTAATTCAATTTGTGGAAAATATTTTGAGTTAGCAGTAAATGTGACAGACTCTCAACACTCTCCTCACATAACCTAGTAACCCAGAGAGAATCCTGCGACCCGAACAAAAGGGGGACAAGGACTCCAGTGATATAATCGTGGAGACAAACACAGGTACAGACTACCATCGAGCTGCGCAGCAACACCAAACGACAGTAATAACACAGTGTAAAAAATCACTTTGTTTATGTAATCTTTGAGTGGCATATGTTTTTTATTATTTTGTAGGTAACCCGTATGATATTGGCTAGGTTGTATATTAATATTTATTAAAGGATAACTCGCAAAGGTTAAGTTGTAAATAGATGCCGGCCTAAATGACAGAAGGCTTAGTGCCAGCCCAGTTTACACTTCAATGTCACACATAACCTACCTGCTGTGCGACCCATAGGAGAGGCCACAGTGCCATGCCCTTGTTCACACACCTTCAGTGCCACAGCAGGTGCAGCTAGTATTCCATACAACCCTTGTGAGTTTGGGTTTGAAACACTACCAGTTTTTTTTTTTAGTGCTAAATACACATGGAGGCATGTATTTGCAAATTTCAGAGGAAAGCACGTAGATTGCTGTATGCAACCACAGTCTTAGGCTGTTCTGTTTGAGCAACATGTTTTTATGTAACTAAGAAGGGCGTGCGCATTCACCTGACACCCACCGCATTCACCGGACACACACTGAACAAATCCTGTAACACACTCTTCCCAGGAAGTTGAAACCATTAGCGGGCCACTTGCCAGCCTGAGTGAACACGCTGAAGAGCAGGAGTTACAAAAGACAACATTAGACACTTCCAGTGACAGTTCTACCATCACTGCAACTCCTGAATTCCACGAACTGAGTGTACGTCGCAACAGAGAGGGGCGAATTGACGTCTGGCGAGTAACTGGCAATCTTTTTTTAGAATTCAACTCAGCCCACGCGACATCATAGTAACTCAACGGAGCATTGAACCCCGAGTCTGCTTTCTTCCAGAGCCGATACGCATACTTCCAACCTGGGACACCACAAGAGACTGATAGACAAACTCACTTTGCCAGTGACATAAATATGCACATCAGTCAAGCGCCCCTGCCTAGCCAATAGAACAAAGCCAGCCTGCCCCTAAGCGAGCATCAGATACCACCCGCACACAGGGAAACTACCCTGCTTCATTTCCTTGCCAAGAGAGTCCACGCAAGGGCTGCACCACTCACGAAGGGAGGAGCGATCCTACTGAAGATGCCAGAGTCGAAGGAAGACGCTATTGACCGTATTTAAGGCAGGACGAGCCTCCAGAATGCTAGTTGTCGTTGCATTGTCTTTGCTCTACCTTGATCATTCAGATGCTCGCCGTACTACAGCCGTGTTAGGACTCACTGCTCCCTACGTCTCTACGAGAATCAACTACCGCCGAAGCCAGCTTCAACCTCTGTTTACACACACTCCACTTGGAAGCATTACTTCAGTTTATTCAGGAGACTACTAGTCAACTGTAGGGTTAGAGCCGTTCTCAAGGCTTCGTTAATTTGTTGCTTTAACTTGTAATTTTGCCTAACAGGTCCCTTTCACCTGTTTGTAATGTAACTCCTGCCAGTTACTTGAGAATTACAAGAGCCTAAAAGTTAGTACGGGTCACCATGTTTATTCTCTTTAGAATAAATATGTTCAAGTCTATCCACTGAGTTCTTATTCCAAGCGCGATTTGTTCTTACCTCTCTGCTACCTAGAAAATGTCATCCCTCAAGGGAGAGGCAGGTGACCGCGGATAGCCAACCTGTTTCCACAGTACATACGTCATCCAAACACCACACATTCACCGGGCACCCATACTGTGGGCCCAGTGCGCAAAGGCTGGAGGTTGCAAATTCGCAGGTTGGAGTGACCGGACTAACGTGGCATAACACCATTGCCTCTAGGTACTACTAGCTAGGAAATCCTGTCACCTACCTCTATCCTAATGTGTTGGTCCTCCGAACCATCTCCCATGCCCTTCACTCGATGAGGGACCTAGTGGGCAGATAAGAAGGCAGCTATGGCTCCTACAACCAATCAGTTGTCAGGAAATTCATCCCAGTCGGCTTTCAGCAACTACTCCCCTCGGGATCAGGCACAAACCACCCGCTGACTACAGGGGCCTCACCCCTCGGTCACTCTCCAGCATTTATTGGGCCACCCCAGAAGACCAGCTGGACACCACATCCCATCGTAGTCCACCTGTGCCTTGGACTGCCAGTGGGGCTGGGCATCGCTGATACCGTCCGCCGACACCTGCTGCAGCCACCCAGTCAGAACCAGCCTGACCACCAGTCTAACGCCAGTCGCCCTCGGATGGGGCCCAGAATGCCACCACCAACTACAAGTCGCCAGTCAACCCCGATACCGGCCTGCAGCAGGTAAGCCAGTGCCGGCCCACGTCCTAGCTGTACAGAAGGCTCTGGCCAGCGTAGACAGGAGCTGAATCGGGCCAGGTAGAGGTACAGTGATGCAGGATAACCAACCTGTCGGTTATGGCCAGTTCCAACTCCAGTTTCTCCTCAGGTGGGTCCACCAACTCTGCGTCGTTGATGAGCTCCTCCGCGTCCGAGAAGTTAAGCACATGCTCCCCACGAGGCAGGGACGACACTGCAATGCAGAACATGCACATACATGCTCCACCTTCTATGCGGTTCATGGCCAGCAATACTAACACTGTAACTAAATATTATAATATATTAAAATTTAGTGATGGGCGAGTTTCAAGTTGTATGAAAGTCGAGTCAAGTCGAGTTCAGCATAAATTTTTTAAAATTAAAATTGAGTTCGCACCATAAATAACAAGTTAAAATTAACGAAAAAGCAGACCGCAACGTTGTACACATGCCTGATGCAATAGTGGCGATACTACCTATTTTTATTTCTCCTATTTACACAGTGTGTTTCACTTAGAAACAGAAAAACTGACAGCAAAGCACAATGGGGCACATCTGAGTGGTACTTTGCACGTGAACATCGTACTTTGCACATAAACATTGTACATGTAAAAGTTATTAAAATTAGAAGAAAAAACGCATTAAAAATGGTTATTTAGAATTACATTTTTAAAAATCATTTCTCACTAAAAACACATAATGAAGACTTAAAATGAAGATTATGTGTTATATCCAAACCCCATGAACGATACAACTTTTAAATCTGAACTTCACTGTTTCATTACAGGTAATTTTTTCTAGCAAAGCAGTCTTTATTTGATTGAAATGCAAATAAGGTTGAAGGCTGAAGGCTACGTTCTAAAGATTTCAGTCTTCCTCACATTGCCTTCCCAACCTCCAGAGAACTAAGTCTGCTTTATACAGTGTTTTATTCATTCTTATTTGACTTATCATTCAGAATTAACCTTCAAACCTAGCATAACGTAGTAACAAAAGAGAATAAAAAGAAAAATAAGTTCATTAATCCTACCCTGATACGAAAAAAATTTATCATCTTATTTCTAAACAAATATAGTAGAATCCTGTTGCAAAATTTCTGCTTTCAACATTTACATGGTTAAAAAGTTACACTCATTTGGTTCACAAACATGTTTTTAAGTGAAAAATATCCTGTAATAAAATTTCCACTTAGGCAACGATAAAACTTGATGGTCCTCTTAGAACGAATGTTACAAGAGTAACAGGATACCGCTATAGTGCCATCCTCCCACAACAGTAACACTCCAGCGAGTGCAGTGCCACCCTCCTGTTACAGTGCCGAGAGGAGTCGGCAGCCACTCTGGGCGGCACCGTACTTGGGGACCCACCTGACTGGTCGGGCAGTAGGTGGTACTGCTTCATCAGCTGCCAGTGGTTGCTGATGGCTTTGGCGGTGCGGCCGGGGTAGAGTACCTGCGGGTTCTGCTGCACCGTCTCCTGGAACACTGCTGGCGAAGGCTGCGACGTCTACGTACACACAAAAACACTCTCCGACAACCCCATTACGAGCTCAGCCGCACTGACAATATTGACAACTAAACAAGGGCCTGCAAAAACCAAACAAACCAACTACAGTGTAATATCTCTTTAATTCAAACCTCACGGGCCCTGAATTTTTGCAGTTTGTAATAATGTGACGAGTGTGTGTGTGTGACAACTGTAAAAAAAAACTATAATGTAGACTCTGTGATTCATCATATTGGAAAACAAAGACACTCTTATCACAAGCACAAGTTCTTTTCAACAGTATACTTGACATTACATTGTAATAAAAATTATTAAATACTTTTTATTAATCAATGCTAAATTCCTGTCTCACCTAGATGGGAAAAAAGACAACTTTGTATTTAAGAGGTTTTAATTAATGTTTCAAAACATAGGAAATGGAAGTCACAGGCTCAAAAAGAAAACCTAGTACCTAGCCAAAAGAACTTTTTTTTTTAAATTTATTTTTAATGTCTCTGATTTATACCGAAAGGTTAGTCAAAGTATAGTTTAAAACACATGCATAACTTATCCCAGATTTAAAGCCAGAATTGTGTGATCTGAAGACACCTAAGTAGAAACCTAAAAGAAATTATATTTTAAATTGTGTTATTTTTATTAAAAAGCTGTGTTATTTTTGTGGGAAAGGCTATTTTCCTATTTTCTAAATATCACTATGTTTCACTAAAAATTCTAGAAAATTCACATGCCATTATGTAAGGGGTAAAGAAAAACCAACATCACAAAAATTTACAATATTTACAATTTGCACATACAGTAAATCTTTGTGTCCGATGAATAAAACTACCACTATCCTAGGAATAGTGCGAAGCAAGAGAGAGACTTCCCCACCACTGACACAGGGAATATATAATCAAATTACTACAAACAAATACATGAATAAAAATGTTTTTCCATTTATATTCCATACATAATTTTTTTTAAAGCATTTTTTGAACAAAAACGAGTGATAAATAATGCAATAAATCAGTCTACATCAATACATTTCCAAGGATAGAATTTTTCCCCCTTTGACTGGATCACTATGAAAGTCTTCTGTCTACTGTCCTGTAATTTTAAAACAACCAACCATGTACCAGCTAACACTATTAAACTTTCTTTAACTCTTAAACAATTTAGTCTTTGCATCGAAATGAAACATTCCTCAGAAGTCTTAAGACTACAGTCGGGACCCAATTTTATGAGGCTTCACGGTTCCCGAGAATGGCCTCATAAAATTGATGCCCTCATAAAATGAGTATCACATTAATTTAGACCCCCAAAAAACCCCAAATAATTACATTAAAAGTTGATCTTTTTTGTAAAAATAACAGGTTTTTAAAATTAGATATTAATTTACTAACAGACAGATGTTTTTTGAATACAAGTATACCGTAGAACGACATATACACCACGTCACCTTGGAACAGAGGGCACAGTCACTTTTAGTGATTACACAGTACGCAGTCACTTTTAAAGTGATTGCAAAGTCCAATTTCACTAGCTCCATGCACAATATATAGCACATGCATGCATCATTGTTGCAGGGGAGAATAGATACACATTATGGTCATCAGAAAATAGTTCAAAGTTCTATGCAATTAAATGAGCACTTTATTGGGAAAGGAAACTTATTTCTTTGGTGTTGCACTATTCAACTTCGAAACTATTAGCATAAATTTAACTGATAAATTCACAAAGTTCATGCCAAAGATCACTCAAATTTATGTAGTTAAGAGAATTAAATTTAAAGCAGTAGGAACCAACAAAATTTCTCTCAAGTTCATTATTTTCATTATGCCAGCCATTATTGGTACTCTTACTGATATATTTAATCATTCATTAATTAATGGTGTATACCTGACAATATGGAAAATGGCACAAATTACCCCTATCCCTAAAAATAGCACACCTACCTCTGTCTGTGATTACAGACCAATAAGTATAATATCTACACTTTCTAAGGGCTTTGAATATATAGTATATGATCAAATTCTATCTCACTGTTCTTCATGTGACCTACTAAACAAACACCAATCTGGTTTCTGCCCTGGATTTAGTGCCACCACAGCTCTAGTCAAAAGTACAGATGACATAAGACATTACATGGAGAACAAAGAAATCACCATTATACTACTTGATTTTCATATCATTCGGTGAGCCATGACATTTTGCTTTCTCAAATTAAGTAAATATTTCAAATTTTCTAAAAGTGCATTGCGATGGGTGGAAGAGTACTTGAAAGGGCATCAATAGCGTGTCAGATTTAATGGGGCTTCGTCATGGCTCCCGCTATCTAGTGGATTATCATAACGTTCCATTTTAGGCCCACCTTTGTTTTCAATTTTTACAAACGATTTACAGCAATGTGTCATCTTGTGCAAGAACCATTTATAAGCAGACGACTTTCAAATCTACATTTCTTCGTCACCTGCACAACATATTAAGACCTTATTATTACTAAACCAAGATCTGAATTTTATTAGTAAATGTTTGGAAGAGAACTGTATTTCTCTTAACGTGGAAAAATCGCAAGCAATATTAATAGTAACTAAACACTTTCTTTCTACAGTAGACAGGGGTATACTGGCAGAGGTAAAAAGAAAAGGAAACATCATACATTTCACCAAAATGGCACGGAATCTGAGGCTAGTGCTTAACGAGAATTTGACGTGGTATGATCATATTAATATTAAGGCTGTCAGTAAGGAAATATTCAGTGCACTACACGTTCTTGGGCAACACAAGAATTTTCTGCCTGAATAAACTAAAACAAGTGTTGTAAACAGCCTAATAGTTATGTATTTTGATTACTGTGATTTAAATTCCACCCTGTCTACTAAACTTTGAAAACTTCACAACATTTTTATCTGATTTATATTCAATCTAAAAAAAAAGTGAACATATCCGGACCGTATTTAAGCAAATTGTCATGGCTACATTTCAAACCACGATGGGAACTAACTGCATGCCTTGCTATTAGTTTTTAAAGTCACGAGGCAACATCGGCCATTGTACCTGTAGTCCAGCGTTCTTCCGTTGCATTCCCACCGTGGCATCAATATTAGGTCCCATAACTCCCTTCTCCTTACTATTCCACATAATAAGTCTGATTTCTACTCCCAATCATTTTCTGTTCGATCTGTTCGGCTCTGGAAAACTTCCCATAAAAGTAAAACAATTCACATCGTTAAAAATTATTTTTAAACGCTTGTACTGAAATTTATGTCATCAGCAAATATCAAAGGTACCGAATAAATTTTACTCTTTCTTTTGCCCCTTCACGCAAACATGATGCATAGTTATGTATATATGTGTTGTAATGACGCAATATTCTTAATTTTTCGGGACACAGGTGTAAAATTCTTTCGTGTGTATTTAGCTTTGGAAAGCTTCGTAATATTTTATCAGGTTTAAAGTTAAAGCCGCGGTGGTTCGTTTCCCGTGATAGTTTGTTTATCCAGCAGACGTATGCTTTTGAAGGTTATCGGACGGACATATGCTTTTTACGTTGTAACAGGAGTCCATTTACCATTGAGTTTCGAAAGATGTTGTTTTGGTTATGCGTCAGCATTATACAGAAACTTTCCGGCTGTGTCGTGACGATCGGTTCTCTGGAAGTGGACGGTGTCAACAGTTTTAGTTTACTGCGACGCAGTTGAGAGTACGATAACATGTTGTGAGCGCGGGACACAGCGTAGTAGGGGGGGATAGGCCTGCCTAATATATACTGGTGGTGCCTATCGCATAGGGAAACAAAGTAACCAACCGTCGAAGAAGACGCATCAGGCGTGAAGAATTTCACCCACACCGGCAAGCACCCGTGACCGTAAGAACTTTTGTTCACATTTCTTTTTCAGTTTAACGTCACTTAAATTCTATCAACTTATTTCCGCCGGTGTGGGGGGTCGTTAGGGTGCCAGGAGGGAACGAACATCCCTCCTGCCTTCGTAACTTAGTCTTGCGATGCAAGTTTGAGACATTAATAAACTGTAAACGACTGTGGCGCTGTTTTCTGCACTGGTATAACTAATTGTGAAAGTTCGTACTCTGCAAACTGGAAAGTCGTCTGTGCACTGTGAAACTTCAATGATAAATAAAGTATAAAGCAAACTAATCTGGAACTTCTTTTTTTTAATTAATCAGCGTCACCTGGTACTGAGTCTCGTATTCTACCTATGAGAAAGCCGTGGCAACGTAAACATTCGGCAGTGTAATAAGTCCGCCACGTTACAAGATTGCGCCCAAAAACTGTGCGGCTGCATTATTATAAATACGGAAGTAACGAGGCCGCAACGTTACAATATGGCGATCCAACTGTGAGGCTGCAATATATACAAATATGTTTTAACTAACGGGCCGGAACATTACAGNGAGTCTCGTATTCTACCTATGAGAAAGCCGTGGCAACGTAAACATTCGGCAGTGTAATAAGTCCGCCACGTTACAATATTGCGCCCAAAAACTGTGCGGCTGCATTATTATAAATACGGAAGTAACGAGGCCGCAACATTACAATATGGCGATCCAACTGTGAGGCTGCAATATATACAAATATGTTTTAACTAACGGGCCGGAACATTACAGTGTGTGTTGGTGGGCATTTGTACATGTATGGATGGGTGTAAAAGATGAATACATGCATTTTTTTTTTGTGATCTCCCTATAGCATAATGGTTTACGTGTTTTTTTCCCTCTCAAATTGTATTTTAAAGTTGCAAATATAAAGATGTTCTTTTATCATGTGCATTTATAAATATCTGATATTGACTGTTCTGTTAGGCTAACAAACTTAGTTGATTTTTACGTGAAAATTTCATTTTGTAATTAGAATTATTTCTTATTATTTTAAGAAAATATTACTTGTAATCTGTGGTTAAGTGCTAGGCAAGGCCATATGGCCTTAACTTCGCCACATAAATAAAGACAATTATTATTATTATTATTATAGTCAACTTTTGATTCTATGACCCTTCACGGTTCCCAGGGAAAGGGTCATTATCTCGAAGGGGTCATTATTAGAATTTTATTAGATTTTTACCAACCCCCAACCTGTATTTTCAAAAATTCTGCTTAAGTCGTACTTATGCCCCTTCTGAATGGCTCTTGCAGCAAAATCACATGTTATTTTAATCAAATACCACTAAATCTCGATTGTATGAATTCTCAAGTTACTTGGGAATGGGCTCGTACGCGCTTGTCAAATTGACTTTGTTTAAACTTTAATTTTTTTAACCCCCCAAAACACAAAAACTACGTTTTTTGCATTAAATCCATATGCAGTCATCTCTAACGCAAAACAATACATTGTTTATAAAATAAATAATTAATTTTAATAGATAGAAGTCTTCCATCAACGATGATACCCTTAAAAAGCATATAGGACTCCCCCATGTCACCAAAATTTAGTCTAAAAACAACTTATAGTATCCTAAACACTTAAACAAGATCTACCTTGTAAAAAAATTAAGTAAAAATTATATGCAGCGTAACTTTTAACAAGTTCACATTCCATTTTCAATGGGTTTTTTGTAGGAAATTTAAAGGATTTATTTAGAAAATGATTACTTATTAATATTATTAACAAAAATAACTTATTACTAAAGTTGGATTGCATGGTTCCTGTGACACTGGGGTGGAAAAAGGGTGGATGATGTGACACGGTAAGTGTTGCTTCTCTCGGAGCCGTGTGCCAGGACGGGAACACGCAAGGTTGTGTGTGTGTGTGTTTGTGTGATGCGTGTGAGAAAGGCAGGCTGCGTGCACATCCTGTGATCGATACCACAGGCACTTGCCAGGCGATGGTTTCTTTTTTTATTTTGCTCGAGAGTTCGGCAGCAGCTGCTGTGCTTGTTGACTGGCATGCAATGTTATCATATGGCGAGCAAAAAGAGAGTCTTTAATCTCGCAGTAAAGAAAAGGTTTTCTTTACCCCAACTTTCTTGTGCTGGCAGATGTATTGCCTTTAAAATATATCTTTAGAAGTGCTGATTAACATAACTGTTTGAGATACGCTAAAAATACTACCAAGTTAAAAAAAATGTTTTAAGAATTTGGCACATAAGTGGATGGGTATACATGAACAGTGATTGAAAGCACTATAGCTACACCTAAACATCTTTAAGCAAGCACTAAAAATTAAAACTCACATGCAATATTCAACAACTTGACAGATGTGACAGCTCATCTTTCACTTGTAAACACAGAAACAGNAATTAAAACTCACATGCAATATTCAACAACTTGACAGATGTGACAGCTCATCTTTCACTTGTAAACACAGAAACAGTGCTATCTCGCATTCATACTTATGAACGTAATTATTTTAAAATACAACACAAAGCAGAAATATTAATTAATTTACAAACACGCACATATTGCATACTGTGGACTGTCTGGCCTACACACAGAAAGCATTAAAAAAAATGCTAAAAACATAAAATAAAGCAAACAGTCCTTCCCTCTTTCTACTTCCTGAANAGCAAACAGTCCTTCCCTCTTTCTACTTCCTGAAGAAGTTCTCTATTGAAGTCTGCTTCTTCTTGGTAACCGTTTTCTCGATAAAGTTTTTTAACTCATCAAGTTCGCGTGAAAAAAATAGAGAAGGAGAATAAATGAGACAGGAAATGGCAGACTGAGGGAGTTCTTTGTTTGCAGACTGGTGGTAGAGGGGGGGAGGAGTGATATCTGTTGTTCAACGCCCCGATGTTTATGGTTAGTTGCCAGGATTTAGGATTTATGTTCAGANGATTTTAAAAGCACGGTAGATTGTAAATTTTGATCCATAAATTGTAAACACACAATCATGGAACTACACATTTATTGTAAGTAAATAGGCCGTTAACAAGTCAAAAGTAAAAGACAGAAATAAAAAAAACTTAAATAAAATCACAACTCAATAAATACAGCATAAGTAGGCCATCAACAATCAAACTTGTAAGAACAATATCACAAAACTCACCCAAAACCAGATACCATGCGCACAGTAACTAATGTGGCAAAGCGATCACAAGGCTAGGAATGAGGAGGGGAAAGGTGGGGTGTGTAACCCACGCTGTTAGTGACTGGACTTGTTTCTATGGGAGTGATACTGGACCATTACTGCTGTCACGAGATAACTAGGAGGAGAGGAGTGGATGTAGAACAAAGCTTCCCTTTCTAATATGTCCCACGTAGGGCAGGCCGACCTGGTACGGGAATTAACTCCTAACTACCAATGCCAAATATGAAACTGATTTTTGAATAATTTTTTTTAGTGCTGAGACAATACCACTCTTTACTGATACCAGCGGTACCGATACCATAAAGCAGATACCAGTAACTAATGTTAATTTTGTAATTATATTACTATATCAAAGGAAATTCTTGGTCTCAACAGGTAAATGGACTTTTAACTGCATTCATAGTTACAGTCAACTCTCGATTCTAATTCTACGACCCCTGGAATAACGACTCTCTCGAAATAACAACCCTCTTTCCCGGGAACCATGAAGGGTCGCAGAACTGAGAGTTAACTGTAACATAATGTACATTAGGTATTAACGTCATCCGAATACATATTTGCTTTTGTTTAACCCAAAAGATTGGAAATGTTAAGTTTCGATTATGTACATTTGTTGGATCATCACCAAGGTTTTAGTCATCATAAGCAAATGTATCAGCAGTAGGTATCGGGAAAAAATATTTATGTTGATACCTTTGTATCTGCAGATATTTAGGTATAGTTCATTCTGGATTCCTCAGATGTTTTGAAACAAACCTCTGAAAAATTACCCTAGGAGTAACACGTCCACCTGTTTTTTAAATAACTTGCATCCCACAAATATTTTATTTGTGGTTAACTTTAAAGTATTACATTTTTGATAAAATAAAACTTTAACTTAGTATCGTTGCCAGCAATGAGGCAGGCATTGTCACAGAATTTTGACGAGAGGTGGCGCACATTGACGGATCTCAAGCAGCCACTGGTATTTCCTGTTTGCTCTCTCTCTCTCTCTCTCTCTCTCTCTCTCTCTCTCTATATATATATATATATATATATATATATGCGCGCCTACAAGGTAACTAAAATACCATATTGTTATGAAAATATCTGCATGTTTGCATGTTTACTTCTGGGGCAAACGAGTATCTGGGTTTTCTTGGAGTGGTTCCATAGTTTTTTACATATACATTGTATGCTATATGGCTTTTTGTAGGCGCAAAACCAGCTCTCTACTGTGAAAATAATTTCATTTATTTATAGTAAAATGACAGCCTGCCTTTCACCTCAATGATCATGGAGACACAACCTGTGGCATACTCACAGATTTGATGGTGCCAATGAGTGCCTCCTCGGACTTGCTGAAGAGGGCGCGGCTCTGTATGGCAGCAATNGACTCACAGATTTGATGGTGCCAATGAGTGCCTCCTCGGACTTGCTGAAGAGGGCGCGGCTCTGTATGGCAGCAATGTGCTCCGGGTGCAGGTTCCGCATGGCGGCGACCGCAACACGAGACACTGCCGGGTCGTACAGTAGCGTGTACCAGCGCTGCTGCAATTCCTGCAGCGTGAAGCGGCACGATAACTTCACTCCTCGGTGCACCATCCGTAGGTCGTTCGTCTGAACAGCCGAGAACCGGCAACAGAACACCCCATTTGCTACAGCAGACACAGCTCGCACAACTATCTACAGCTACACCTTGAACTAACAACAAATAATAAATGCAAGTTTTAAGATCCCACCTTTCCAAAGGGGTAACATACGCTTTGGTATTTCACAAAAAAGACTTTTCTGGAAATACAACTTAAAAAAAAATTATTAAACCTCTCTATTACTATTCCTATTTGGTGATATGTGAAACTAATTTTCAGGGTCCATGGCATTATCTGAGTAACTTCAACACACTTATTACTGCATACCACAATACTACAAACACAATACAGGCAGTCCTCTACTTTCATACACAATGTGTTCCTAAATTTGTGTATGAAAGTAGAACCCTTATTTTAANAAAACCTCGTCGGTATGAGAGAACTGCCTGTATGAAGAGTCCTTTTCACGTGATGAAGCATTACGACATTGGTAGAGAGAGTTGGGCGGCTTTTAACAAAGAGGTCTCGAGAGCTATGACATTGGTCCCATGCAGTTTATGCGAGGTGATACACTGAAAGAATGGCAGACTCACAGATTTGATGGTGCCAATGAGTGCCTCCTCGGACTTGCTGAAGAGGGCGCGGCTCTGTATGGCAGCAATGTGCTCCGGGTGCAGGTTCCGCATGGCGGCGACCGCAACACGAGACACTGCCGGGTCGTACAGTAGCGTGTACCAGCGCTGCTGCAATTCCTGCAGCGTGAAGCGGCACGATAACTTCACTCCTCGGTGCACCATCCGTAGGTCGTTCGTCTGAACAGCCGAGCACCGGCAACAGAACACCCCATTTGCTACAGCAGACCCAGCTCGCACAACTATCTACAGCTACACCATGAACTAACAATAAATAATAAATGCCAGTTTTAAGATCCCACCTTTCCAAAGGGGTAACATACGCTTTGGTATTTCACAAAAAAGACTTTTCTGGAAATACNGTTTTAAGATCCCACCTTTCCAAAGGGGTAACATACGCTTTGGTATTTCACAAAAAAGACTTTTCTGGAAATACAAACTTAAAAAAAAATTATTAAACCTCTCTATTACTATTCCTATTTGGTGATATGTGAAACTAATTTTCAGGGTCGATGGCATTATCTGAGTAACTTTAACACACTTATTACTGCATACCACGATACTACAAACACAATACCTAGCTAGCCAATAACAATGTATTTCATGAAACTGCATCCACACATTTAATGCAGAATACCGTGAACATTAGTCGTGAAAGCTAATACGTACTCACCTACTGTTTAATATACGACTAATACAAATCAAACTGTTTCTGCAAGTGGGTATAACACAATTTTAATGTATTCCTATCACTCAAGGAATGTTTCACGTGCAGTATAAAAAATTTTAATGGAATTGTTTCAAAACAAGTGGCATGCGTGTCAAGTCATCAACTCCTTAATTGCCTTCTGAGGAATCACATAAATACTAAATAAGGCACATTTATTAAAGCCCTCATAAATGCAACGCATATCACAAATACAGTATAACAGAACACAGTCATCTGAAGTTACATGATTATTCTATGCAAATTTTCCACATCAACATATTGTGTGAAATTTCAAAAATTTCTGGGACCAGTATCTACATTGAAATACAGCAGAAAGCAATAACAAACAATACCATTTCACTCAGAATATTTATAAAAATCTTTTATTAATAATAATGTTAACCAATACACAATACTTTATTTCAGGAGTTACGGTACGACACATGAAATCTCGTTGGAAAGTGAACCATTTTTTGTTGACTCATAAGCGCAGAGTGTAAGAAAGAAAGAAAGAAAAACAACAACTTGAACGTTGTGTCCACCAGGCGATGATGTGAAAGAGTTAGAAATATAAATGTGTTACAACCACACCAAAATTTACTCATATCTGCCTACTACAAAAAGACACTGAATTGCATGTGACAACTTTTCTTTTTTAATCTTCGACTAGTAAGAAATTAAGACTTGGAACTGCTTCTCTAAAATACACTCAGTTACGGGGAGTGATTTTTTTTTTTTCAAAGGTAGATTGCTAAAGTGCTTAGTTTTTCGTGAATCACAGTCACCAGCATGTATTCAGGAAGTGCTGGGCCCTAGGATGTTTCTGATAGTATTGTTTATATTGATTCAATGGTTGTGGTAGCAGTGTGGGATGCATACAGGTGGTGAAGCTGATGACTATCATGAACAATCAGCTTGTACCCATCACTGATTTCTTCATTTTCTGCAGTGTTTGTCTGCTTGACAGATACTCGAGTAGAACTTTGAGGGAGATCAGTGGACGACTTGTGTTGGCAGAGGTTGGAGTCTGTCAGATTGCAGTGACTTTTGATCCCAGCTCTGAGATTCACCCAGTGCACAACCAAGTTCTTAGAACTGCTAGAGTGACTGTTGTAGCCATGATATTTTGGTGTTTTGGTTGGTGTACACTGGAGAGGTGTTACTGGTGATGTGATTTGCTTGAACTCTCTCCAAAAACCAGGTTTTGTTGTTTCCTAGTAGATAACATTGGAGACAGTAAGGTCAGGTATCTTGGTAGCAGTGTAAAATATTGCTCACGTTCAGCTTTAACCATATCTCAAGCAAAACACGTGGAAGAAGTTTATGAGCCCAAGCGATGCTCAGCGAACACAGCATTGTCTCAGCTGTTAGGCATTAGAGAATTGCATCCCAATCCTCTCCACTCAACTGTTGAGATTCAGCGAGATGGAGAAGTTGCTGGATAGNAGGCATTAGAGAATTGCATCCCAATCCTCTCCACTCAACTGTTGAGATTCAGCGAGATGGAGAAGTTGCTGGATAGAAAGTAACAACTGGCTCTGAACCAATGTGCAGTCAGCCTACTGCAAATCTGTCTCCTGGAATAATACCAAAAAAAGTAATACATTTGTCCACACTAGTTAGGCCATGCATACAATGATATAGGGACCACTGGTTGAAACCTGATCCAAACACGGGAAAAAGAGATTGGTGGGGTTGGCCTTGTATTTCATGGGTGCAGGTTCAATATATGTAACTACCTAGCTTGCAGTCTGAGGTAATCTTCTAGTGCACTCGACGAGTGCAAATGGAATATGGATAGCAAGTAAAGTAACACACATACGACCAGGGTCAGTGAGAACAGAAGCCTCTTGCGAGAAAAGAGAAAGGTGATCCATTGAAACTTCTATTCAGCACAAGAAGAAACAGGCCAGGTCTGTCTGTGTACACCTGCATAACCTTAGGGTGTGTTCCTGGCATGCCAAGCTAACCCCCGTCTTACTAGTCTCATAATGAGACTGGTGTGCGAGAAGTGTAGGCTTTGGCCATGAACGAGGGAACTCTGATGCACAATTTCCCTTGAGTGTAGCATGTTAGATCTGGCAGTGCGAACTAGCAGAATAGCAGCATGGAAATTGTACAGTGCTTGACTGAAGTTCCGGTAGTAGAGCTTGGGCAAGCAGGGTACTCGGATTAGTGTTGGGCACGTGCCTACATTGCTGACTCACTCACGACTGATGCATTAACTTGTTCATCAGTATCAATGGCAAGGAATAACGAAGAATATTTATTCAATGGCTGCAGTCCATATCAAACCCAGGGATGTTCCGATAGAGCTATACATAAACATCAACTTCACATTCATGAATACACAGTGCTGCAATACTGAATTAATCTTAAAATAATTAATAATATTGTGAACTAAACGCAATATTGAACCACATCAGTGATGCGTGATGCATACTAATTATTTACGACTCGGCTTTACCTTCATGTGACGTCGCGTCCCCCGAGCAGGGTTTGAACCCAGGACGACTTTCTTCCAGAGCCAACCTGCCCCCCCACCCCCTAGGCAAGGGGCACCCAAGGACCCGGCAGTCGAAGCCGTCTATGCCATTATGTCAGACATCATCACATGTCCGGTAATCACCCCTGCGTACGACAGAAGCCAGCAACAAAGCCCAGCGCTGCCCCTAAGTTCGCTGCAGCAACGCAACCCGCACACAAATTAAACCGCTACTTCCAGCCTCCCCCGAGAGAATGTGGCCTGCGCTGTTAAGGGAGGAGCTCACGTCCGAAGATATCAGACCAGCCGAAGGGAGTCGAAGGACCCGCAGCCGGCCGACTCTACACGTTGGCGCGCAGCCTCATAACGTTAGTTGTGTACTCGGCAGCTTGCTCCACCGCTCCGTGTGCTGGAGCTCTCTGCCTACGAAGTCTTCTAGACCTGCGTCCATCGACCCCCGAAGATGTCTGTCTTCAGACCTCTTAGAAGTCAAACCCACAAAGGAGAAGCAGGAGACAAGCGTCTTTAAAACCCAATTTGCTGAAACTAGCGTAGTACTGCGGGCTACCCTTAATCAGGTGCACGTACATAATCAAACATAACCCAGTCGATGGCGACCTGTACCTTCAACCAAGTACTCCGGTCCTTGGAACATTGTAAGGTAGAGCCACAACCACTAGGATGACAAAGCGGCTAGACATCCAGATCAGCTAACCCACTCCATCCACTTCATTGTACTTCGCCGGTTGGAGTGACAGGACTGATTCTGGGTGGTCTAACCTCTTCTGGTTACACTTTTTTACATATCAGACATTTCACAAATTACCATTAAAACGTTGGGTGCCGTTTTCATTTCTCAGCTTCAAAATATTTTTTTAAATCTTTCNTAAATTTAAATCTTTCTTTGTCTCCAACAAATAAACACAATTAATTTCTAATCTAGTGAAACACAAAATTCTCAATATAAATCATTAAACTTCTTATAATAATAATCATAAAAACATCTTGCAGCACTTATATGAAATATTCTCTTCAATTACTTATTATTACTATTCTCTTTAAATATTCATGATCTCATTAAAAGCTTTTCTCCTATCATGCCCATGCCCATCGTTGGAGGTGGTGACAATTGTCACAAAGAAAAATTCTATTCTATTTTACATCTGCCTTACTTATGTTTATGTTGTCTTCTGTCCTCCGATTGGCTGTCGTCTGACCATGTCACATCTCTCTGCCAATCGGCAATGGCGAGACGAGAGACAACCAGGATAATTTTATTTAGTGCTTTTGTTTAATAAACATTTAATGACAACCACCCTCTAGGAAAGAAACGAAAAATAACAAATAAAATATAAATACAGAATACTGTCTAGAAACAAATGAAAAATACTTACACATGATCTCTACGTCAAATAAACCATTAAAATAACCAAAGATTATACTGTTAACTCATATAATAAAACGTAATTTGGAAATGATATTAGAGAAAGTTACAACATAAGCAAGTGCTCTGTAATCACATATAATGAAAATGTCTATAATCAATTGTAAACATAACCACAAAATTATGCAATGTCACAACTTTAGCCAGGGAACTCGTCGCCTGCTCCTATTTCGTGTGGAAGACAGCAGTACCTTTCCCGTATGCCCTTCACCCATAGAAGCGGTGCAAGGTGGAGAGTTAAGGAGGTAGCTAGTGCCTATAAACCTAGTCAGTTGCGCTGCAACCCCTTGCCTTCTACTCTCAGCAGCCCCTGCCTACGGGACCAAGCTTAAGCTGCCCAACGACTGGTGAGGGCTCACTTCCCAGTCCCCCCAGCACCTCATTTCAGCCACCCCCAGAAGATCGCCGGTGAACAACACCAGATCATAGTCCGTCTACAACCGGGCCTACCAGTACCCCTGGGGCGTGCCAGCCTACACTTCCAGGCCCTGCAACTAACCTACCAGATGCCGTCGCCGCCCACACGATGATCAGCCCAGTCGCTGAGCCAGGATCTACCCCGAGAGACCCAAGCAAAGTAAAGCGACACCAGTGCCTCTGACCGGCAGTATAGAACCCTTATCAGACAGTGATGTCATTGCCATTTCTAACAGACGTCATGCGCCATCAGTTAATAAAAATAATGGGCAACAACAAAACTGACAACCTTTCCTGCTACCAATGAACAAGAGTTGCAGAANAACAACACCAGATCATAGTCCGTCTACAACCGGGCCTACCAGTACCCCTGGGGCGTGCCAGCCTACACTTCCAGGCGCTGCAACCAACCTACCAGACACCGTCGCTGCCCACACCAGCGATCAGCCCAGTCGCTGAGCCAGGATCTACCCCGGGTGAGACCCAAGCAAGGTAAAAGCAACACCAGTGCCTCTGACCGGCAGTATAGAACCCTTGTCCGACATTGACGTCATTGCCATTTCTCATAGACGTCATGTGTCATCAGTTAATAAAAATAATGGGCAACAACAAAACTGACAACCTTTCCTGCTACCAATGAACAAGAGTTGCAGAANAATAAAAATAATGGGCAACAACAAAACTGACAACCTTTCCTGCTACCAATGAACAAGAGTTGCAGAAATTTGTATACCTGGTAGATGAGGAAATGGTATATCTCCCAAAATCAACATTACATGCATTTGCTACAGTTAATAATGTCTCCGATCTGTAAATAAAATAGATACCTAAAACCACCCCGACTAAACCCGGGAACTAGGCACAAATTAAAGAATTGTTTTGATTGAATTTAAATAGAAATCACAGGAATGTGCAATGAGGATCTCTCAAGAGAAGTACTGGGAAACAAGAATGACTTAACAGAACCACAATGGGGGCAGCGTTACCTGCTGAACTCCAATGATGAGGGCCAGGTCATCAGTGGGCTTCCAGCGCCCGAGGTCCTTGGTTGCTATGGAGTGGGGGTGGCGTGGCCGCCGGCTGCGCCGTCCCCCGGAAGGCTTACTGCTGTTGCGGCGCTGACGATTCTCCGGCATCGTGGTGGGCAGCATCATCGAGGGCATGGCAGACGAGCTAGTGGGCGAAATGATCTCCGAGGCTGCGACATTCAGTGTTGACAAGCAATTGTCAGTGTTCCTTAGTCCGTAGTTAACCAAGCACATTTGAAAGCCCTGATTTCTTCTGCCTGAGAATTGTGTATCTTTGAAGTTCTTAGACCTACTGACTGCTACACATGAACCGAACCAATCAAATAGCTATATAAAATTGATAAATGTGATTCTACAACAACAATTCTTACTCTACAATCTATAAACCATACTTTTTAAAAATTACTTTAGTTACCACTAATTCTGGACGTTATACATTCATAAAGATGTTAATATACACTAATATTTTTCCTCCTACGTTAATACCAACAATACTGTTGGTGTTAAAAGTATTCAAAGGTCAATTTTCTAAAATGTTTAATAATCTATAAACTATGCCACAAACATCATGCTGTACACCTTTTTTTTCATATAACTTTTGCTTTAAACATGGCTGGACCAATTAGGAATGAAATCTAATAAAATTTGGAAAAAACTTTTTATTGCTTTAATATAAAAAAAAGAAAAAGAGAAAAAAAAAACCATGTCACATGAACCACTTAAAATTATATCAGTAAATTATGGGTACTGATGAATGAAAACTAGAGCATGAACTGAGATAGAGTAAACAAGAGAAAAGTATGATTAAAGATATATACAATAACTACCAAATCATATTTTAAAACAAAATGCCCTAAGAATAAGTAACTATATAATTTATTGTAATCTTTATCAAATGACAAGGAATCCTTCACAGATATGCAACCAAATTTTTATGTATCACTACAATTAATTTCTGTACATATGTGAGCAGACATATTTTTTATTTTATTGCAAANAAACCAAATTTTTATGTATCACTACAATTAATTTCTGTACATATGTGAGCAGACATATTTTTTATTTTATTGCAAAGAAAAAAGATGCAGAAGTGAATAATATATTGATCTTAAAAACATTTAAATGTCTTGAAATTTTCAGTTTGTGCTAGTGGTATAAAAAACGTATCTCAGTGATTCTGCTGTTATTTTAAATATTGCATCTACCCACTGTTAATGTAAAATAGAGCATGCTCAAATGTCTTCACACATGAATGTTATTATAACATCAAAATGCCTGTAGTGTATATGATTCAATCAACCTAATTATAATGAATCATGGTTCTGAGGAAGGATGTAACAAACATAACAAGTGTGACAATTACCTGCATTTTGAGGTACTTAAGTCTTAATCAAATACGAATGGAAAAAACTGAAATGGTTGATAAATGTAAAGTATGTTTGGCATAAATATTGATAAATGTTCCCAGTTTAAAACATTGTACATAATATTATCAAATTATTTTTAGTTTTACTTAAGTTACTCCACCAAAGCCAAAATGTACACAAATATTAACAGCTCCCAATTTTTTTTTTAATGGATGTGAAAATTTGGACACAGGTTGCACTTAGTACAGTAATAACATTTTCAGGAGTAAGGNAATTTTTTTTTTAATGGATGTGAAAATTTGGACACAGGTTGCACTTAGTACAGTAATAACATTTTCAGGAGTAAGGGTAATGAAAATAGTGATAGCATTTTATTTTCATGTCAAAACTCCTACCTGCATCACCACACTTATGTGATATCCACACAAAAATGTGCGTAGTATGATAGAAACTTTGCCACATAAACTTAATTGTCCTGTTTAATTACAATTATCAGAAACTTTTACACAACACATAAACATCTCTCTTTCTCAGCTATCATTCACACAAAGTATTGGTTTTTTTTTTTGTGTCAGGTATTTATTTCTTGAAGGCACTATTAAGATTGTTTCCTGTAAGTTCAGTTTGCTATGACTCGTCAACTTAATGAATAATTAATGATATGAAGAAAAAACAAGACGAGTCTGTAGGTAAGTTAGAGCTTGCAAACACTTTATGAAGAAAAGAATTTAGACGTCCAGCCCGTATCAGATGATACGGGTACACCGATGGCATTAAAAGCCATCCAAAGCCGTTAATACCAAACTGATTTCAAATGAGAGGAACGTTGCAACTGCACGTTTGAGCTGTGAAATAATGTACCAGCGAAGCAACACACCTAGTGCAGGACTAGACACAGACTGAGTGCGAGCGCGTCCCAGTTTGTTGCCGAATCCAGTCGGCGTGCCGAGACTGGACTCCACCAGCTCATCATCAAAACGCCTCCGCTTGATGGAACGTGAACTGCTGCAAGAACACACAGCAACACACAGCATGAGGCATACATGGAGTATAAATTACATTCTTCAGTACAAATATATGGCATTGCAACATTATACAACATTCATATCTGGGCAAAAACACAACACACGCATTAACGTGCGCAAACACTCATACACACATGCATGCGCGTGTGCACACACACACACACATATATATATAAGATAGGAATGTACATAATTATGTATAAATTAAATTTAAAAAATTATATTTCTGTGCGTGTGTATGTGTGTGCACGCACATACACACACACACACACACACACACGAGGGCTGATTCAAAATTCATGGCAACTAATGTTCATCTCTTGAAAATGACCANAATAAAAATAATGGGCAACAACAAAACTGACAACCTTTCCTGCTACCAATGAACAAGAGTTGCAGAAATTTGTATAGCTGGTAGATGAGGATATGCATTATCTCCCAAAATCAACATTACATGCATTTGCTACAGTTAATGTCTCTGATCTGTAAATAAAACAGATAACTAAAACCACCCCGACTAAACCCGGGAACCAGGCACAAATAAAATACTTTTTTTGATTAAATCTAAATAGAAATCACAGGAATGTGCAATGAGGATCTCTCAAGAGAAGTACTGGGAAACAAGAATGACTTAACAGAACCACAATGGGGGCAGCGTTACCTGCTGAACTCCAATGATGAGGGCCAGGTCATCAGTGGGCTTCCAGCGCCCGAGGTCCTTGGTTGCTATGGAGTGGGGGTGGCGTGGCCGCCGGCTGCGCCGTCCCCCGGAAGGCTTACTGCTGTTGCGGCGCTGACGATTCTCCGGCATCGTGGTGGGCAGCATCATCGAGGGCATGGCAGACGAGCTAGTGGGCGAAATGATCTCCGAGGCTGCGACATTCAGTGTTGACAAGCAATTGTCAGTGTTCCTTAGTCCGTAGTTAACCAAGCACATTTGAAAGCCCTGATTTCTTCTGCCTGAGAATTGTGTATCTTTGAAGTTCTTAGACCTACTGACTGCTACACATGAACCGAACCAATCAAATAGCTATATAAAATTGATAAACGTGATTCTACGACAACAATTCTTACTCTACAATCTATAAACCATACTTTTTAAAAATTACTTTAGTTACCACTAATTCTGGACGTTATACATTCATAAAGATGTTAATATACACTAATATTTTTCCTCCTACGTTAATACCAACAATACTGTTGGTGTTAAAAGTATTCAAAGGTCAATTTTCTAAAATGTTTAATAATCTATAAACTATGCTACAAACATCATGCTGTACACCTTTTTTTTCATATAATTTTTGCTTTAAACATGGCTGGACCAATTAGGAATGAAATCTAATAAAATTTGGAAAAAGCTTTTTATTGCTTTAATAAAAAAAAAGAAAAAGAGAAAAAAAAAAAAAACCATGTCACATGAACCACTTAAAATTATATCAGTAAATTATGGGTACTGATGAATGAAAACTAGAGCATGAACTGAGATAGAGTAAACAAGAGAAAAGTAAGATTAAAGATATATATAATAACTACCAAATCATATTTTAAAACAAAATGCCCTAAGAATAAGTAACTATATAATTTATTGTAATCCTTATCAAATGACAAGGAATCCTTCACAGATATGCAAACCAAATTTTTATGTATCACTACAATTAATTTCTGTACATATGTGAGCAGACATATTTTTTATTTTATTGCAAAGAAAAAAGATGCAGAAGTGAATAATATATTGATCTTAAAAACATTTAAATGTCTTGAAATTTTCAGTTTGTGCTAGTGGTATAAAAAACGTATCTCAGTGATTCTGCTGTTATTTTAAATATTGCATCTACCCACTGTTAATGTAAAATAGAGCATGCTCAAATGTCTTCACACATGAATGTTATTATAACATCAAAATGCCTGTAGTGTATATGATTCAATCAACCTAATTATAATGAATCATGGTTCTGAGGAAGGATGTAACAAACATAACAAGTGTGACAATTACCTGCATTTTGAGGTACTTAAGTCTTAATCAAATACGAATGGAAAAAACTGAAATGGTTGATAAATGTAAAGTATGTTTGGCATAAATATTGATAAATGTTCCCAGTTTAAAACATTGTACATAATATTATCAAATTATTTTTAGTTTTACTTAAGTTACTCCACCAAAGCCAAAATGTACACAAATATTAACAGCTCCCAATTTTTTTTTTAATGGATGTGAAAATTTGGACACAGGTTGCACTTAGTACAGTAATAACATTTTCAGGAGTAAGGATAATGAAAATAGTGATAGCATTTTATTTTCATGTCAAAACTCCTACCTGCATCACCACACTTATGTGATATCCACACAAAAATGTGCGTAGTATGATAGAAACTTTGCCACATAAACTTAATTGTCCTGTTTAATTACGATTATCAGAAACTTTTACACAAAGCATAAACATCTCTCTTTCTCAGCTATCATTCACACAAAGTATTGGTTTTTTTTTTTGTGTCAGGTATTTATTTTTTGAAGGCACTATGAAGACTGTTTCCTGTAAGTTCAGTTTGCTATGACTTGTCAACTTAATGAATAATTAATGATATGAAGAAAAAACAAGAGGAGTCTGTAGGTAAGTTAGAGCTTGCAAACACTTTATGAAGAAAAGAATTTAGACGTCCAGCCCGTATCAGATGATACGGGTACACCGATGGCATTAAAAGCCATCCAAAGCCGCTAATACCAAACTGATTTCAAATGAGAGGAACGTTGCAACTGCACGTTTGAGCTGTGAAATAATGTACCAGCAAAGCAACACACCTAGTGCAGGACTAGACACAGACTGAGTGCGAGCGCGTCCCAGTTTGTTGCCGAATCCAGTCGGCGTGCCGAGACTGGACTCCACCAGCTCATCATCAAAACGCCTCCGCTTGATGGAACGTGAACTGCTGCAAGAACACACAGCAACACACAGCATGAGGCATACATGGAGTATAAATTACATTCTTCAGTACAAATATATGGCATTGCAACATTATACAACATTCATATCTGGGCAAAAACACAACACACGCATTAACGTGCGCAAACACTCATACACACATGCATGCGCGTGTGCACACACACACATATATATATATAAGATAGGAATGTACATAATTATGTATAAATTAAATTAAAAAAATTATATTTCTGTGCGTGTGTATGTGTTTGCACGCACATACACACACACACACACACACACGAGGGCTGATTCAAAATTCATGGCAACTAATGTTCATCTCTTGAAAATGACCAACACAAGAAATGTACTAATGAAGGATGGGCCACCGCCTTCCGACGACATTCCGTAGACGTGCATACACATTTTGAAATAAAATGCAAGGCGATGGATTTGTGGTTATTTATCCTTTGTGGTAAATTCAGGAATTTTAAATGTAAACAATAATTAAGTATAAATTCTTATCACGTACAAAATTATTTCCCCAAAAGGTTTCTCTCTTGAAAATGTATTTCCAACCAAAATATACCTCCAACTAGGGAAAGATCACAATGTTAAGTTGTCACACTGATATTTTGCTGTATAGAAGGATTGGCAGTTGACGGATTGTTGTGAGTCCACCTTTAAACAGCATGTAAAAAATTGCTTAAAGGTTGGCCTACAATCAAAATAGCATACACACAGAAACGACAGAAGTTTTTACAAAATAGTCCTGAAAATGAAAGGAATCAGTAATTATCCAGAATAGGGGTTTTTCCAAAAAAAATGGAAAATAATACCTGCAAATGGTGTATATGGTCATTACTAGTCAATTACTCTTAATAAGAATTAAATTGGTGCTTCAGGTAATTTGCAGTATATACCATGGAAAGTGGTGCTGAAGAGGGCTATGAAGATCAGGATGTTTACGACATAAAACATGTAAAATTTATGTCACATAGATTTCTTTTGGGTCGCTGAATCATGTTAAATGCGAGAACGCCTCTGGAAATTAAACCTCAATTTACAAAACGTTATTCACAGAGTATGTTTTTGCCAACGCGCTAAGTTTATACAGCTATAAACCATGGACATCAATCAGCATTGGAATATTTAATTCTGTTGCATTTCTCAGGACTTACCTTCTTAATATTCAACAGATGATTGCACTACGTAATATATACGTAGTAGAAAAGATATATATACAGTATATCATACACAAAGAAGTTCCCAGGTGTTGTTTACGCATAGTTTGTGTGTATCAATAACGCTCAGAGATACAAAATAATTGCGCAACGATTTTGGTATTCCGATTCAATTTTTACCTATATCATGTCACAGTTGTATGCTAGTAGTGCTCGGAAGTTCAGAAAACTAGTGAATTTGACCGTGTGAAGGCTCGTGATTTACGAGTGCTATTTTGTGTGCTTATTTGCAATTATTTCCATGTGAGGTGTTATAATATAATTATTGTGCGGCAATATGAGTGTTTGCAAAGTTTACAAAAATTGCATAGAAGTTAACATGTGATATATGTGAGTTATCACCAATAGATCACACAGGTGCTATATTTGCCGCTTACATTGGTAACACAAATAATTGTCAAGTTTTAGCATGGAAGGCGCATATAATGTAATGAATTGTACTGTGTGGTATTGCATGTGACTGTGGGAATTGAAGGGCTTACGTAATGCTGCTGCTGCTAGCCATGTAAAATGCAGAAGGCCTAACAAAATTAAACCCAATTTCATGTTAGGTGAATCACATGTGGTGGTGGAATCGATGCGAGGTTAATTATTATACTTTTTATAACACACTATCTCGTGTCGGCGCACTCGCCCCTTGTAATCACATATCACAAAGTTAGGTTCAAAAGTCTTCTTGCATTAAACGTGGTTAAGGAACCCAAATGACATGAAATTTATATACATATTACGTGTTTTATCACACAATTTCCCTGATCTACATATCCCTCCCCACTATCGCATGTAGCAGTATGTACTGCAAATATTGTGTTTAGTGTGATTAGTAATTTCGATTTAACGTGGTTAAAGAACCCAAATGACATGTAATTTACATAAAGTTTAAGTGTTTTGCACCACAATTTCCCTGATCTACATATCCCTCCCCAATATCACATTTTGTAGTATTTACTGCGAATATCATGATGCCCCTAGTAAATTCGTGTTCTGTGTGATAAGTAATGTCAATTTATACAATTTCCTTGAATTTTTATTCACTTTGTTCTGTGTTGGTAATTGGAATTCGTGGGAGATCCAAATTATCTGACTTGTACATTTTCGGCAGAAACGGACGACATATGAGAGTTTCCATTGAGCTAATATTAATTGTGACTGTATGCTTACTATTTTGATTAAATCATACTACCAACAAAAGAAATAAAAATGTCTCAAGTAGCGAATTTGGAAAAACAAACGAGCATTGCAAGTGTTGTGTCAATTGTAGCCAGGTCGCTGTGCTTGTGTTGTGATGTGTTTGTTCTTATTATTATAACTGCGGTTATGAAATGGTTATATCAATTGTGGCTGGGGCTTAAAAATTTCAATCAAAACGAAATACCATACATAGCGCCAAATTCTCCAAGCACGAGACAAATACACAACTTTTTGCACCATTTACAACTTTACATGATTTTTGTCGTATCCTCATTCTTATTGGTCATACACACCACACAGGGCACACACACTGCGAATATAGAATTTGGCGAAATTTTCTGTCTGTTCCCATGCTATTTTACTGTGTATGTGCTGTGGGCGATTGTGGCAAGGCTACATGCTAATATGTGTAACTTTCTGTGCGTGTGCTATATTATGTGGTAAATCAATTGTAGCCCAGCCTTTAAGTATACCTGTGTATTTTAACCTAACCTAAAAAAAATTATAACATGTTAAAATACAATATAATAATTGAATGTGACCACTTACCTCCTGCGTTTTGTTCCTAAAGCTTCCAAAGCATGAGTTCTATCAAGGTTTAAACCCAAAAGACTACCAAATCCGTCTGAATCTCCCAAATTCATAGACACCAGCGAAGAATCCGAGAGCTCCATTCAATTGCTGACCGTTAACTGTAACAAAAAAAAAAAGTTGCGTAACGTACACTATCACCAAAACCACTTCCTTTCAATTCCAATTGGAATTAAACATATTACATTAGATATTTTTCTTAACTAGTTCCATTTCATTAATCATGGTTGATCTAGCATATCGTCACAACGTGAATCCAAAAACATCAATATAAACATTTACAACTAATCGATTAAACAGTTTGGGTACCCCACCTTGCAAAAATATTTCTCGTCACTTCACGAAATAGCTTTATTGAATAACAAGTTTGATAATGTCAAGGATGCCAACTTAAGTTGTTGTTTTTGTCGTTTTTGCTGTTGGCGAACGTTTGCGGTCACTTCGACCTTAAGTATGTGGTTCTACCAACAGATGGCAGGGTTGAAAAGACCCCAGTCTGGATTGTCAGCAGTCTCAACAAGCAGAAATATGTAATCAAAGGTAGATGGCCAAACATGGCCGCGCTAAAGCCGCTGGAGCAGAACGCACTGGAAATAAAAACGAAGAGTATAGAGCAAACTTTAATTCCTCTAGTCAAGCAGGTAAGAGAAATAAAGCTTTTTCAGAGTACTTTCATTTGCATGAAATAAATTTTCTCTCACAGTTGCTCTGTGGCGCGGCCTGTATGAAAATGTGGGCGGTACACACCTTGTTATGATTCAGTCAGTAGTTTGAATGTGTCGGTGTAAAATGGTTATTGGACTGTGTACAACCTGAGATTTACATTGATAAATAGGAGCGTTTATTCCTCTCTGAAGACTAATTAATGCTATAATTTTTTTTTATCTTCCCGTAGTGCCAATAATAATTTGGCCCATTAAATTGTCAAAAATATGTTATTCATGCCAGTGTTGTTTTGAATATTGGATCTCAAAAACTGCATGTTGAAAACGGCGTGTTGAGTGATTGATAGTATACTGTTGTGCATTTTTCTCCACGAAACAATTTTACCATAATCCTCTGATTTTATATTGTAAGAGGTTATTTTGGTGTATTTTTTGCTGTCATTGTTATCAATGTAATAATTACGACAATGTGCGTGTAGCGAATTATATTTATTTGAACAATTTGGGCCACGGTTTGACAACACCTTTGTTTAATTTGAAAGTGTTTTAAGAACAAAAAATTTTCAGTGCCCAATAGTAAAGCCCGCGAACAGTAGCCAATCGGTCAAGTCCACTCGTTCAAGTTTTCGCGTTTGAAAATTCTGTAGGGTTCGGTTTTAGAATTTCTAAGTGAGCTCTTCCGTCTTCGCCTCGTGCGCGTACAAACTTTTTGCCGTTTCGTCAATTCACGTCGGTGTGAATTTCCGGCTCTGCACTTGTTCCGTTTTCGCATGCGATATGCAGTGCGCGCTCAACCTACTATAAATTCATAACAGCCCGGGGGATACATAATCGACGGATGGCGCGGCCAAGTCTCGTCGAGGATATCGTCCTCGAAATACCTGCGGTGCTAGGACCGCAGCAAATAAACCTTTGATCTCCGTTTTCGTGTTCAATCGCACCGTCAAATTGGGCAGTACGTGCAATTATAACCGCGACGTAAATTTCGAAACAGCGCTTTGCCTTGTTTCGCGGAGGAGATTTTACCAACCATACGCCTTAACGCTGGCATTCGCAGGCATTTTCAAACGCTTTGGAAATTTCGGATTAAGTGTGTGTGTGTGTGTATATATATATATGTATATACACACACACACACACCGAAATTTCCCATAGACCTTTTAAGACTTATATGCAGAGCAGGGAGAAGACGAAATGTAATAAATAACAAATATCTTTGTACATTGTAGTGTGGTATCAATGGATTAGTTTGGAAACCTGTGAGTTGCATAGTGTTTGAATATATTTTTTAAAATGATATAATGGGGTGTGGTATTTCTGCTACGAAACTTTCGTACTCGCGATAAAAATAAGGGGTACCAAACACGGTTAACCTCAAAAATAAATGGCAGGACCACTCACAAAAATTATCAGATTTAGTTTAATGTGAATTATGTACCAGTGAGCCGAGGCCTATCGTTATGTGATACCTTTCGGCTGGCGGTTAGTGGCCTGTGATGTACTGCCAACTTGTAGCCAACGTCAGCTGTGAACATAGATACCATATGGCGCCATGATAAAGCGTATAGCGGCTATATTTGGTTACTGTTCAAAATGTTTCGGTTTTTCTCTGGATGTCAACTGTTAAATTATGCAGGATAATACAATTGGTTCTCGTCTAGTAGAACCCGCTTGACAATTTACTTCCTGCCTCTGCAGTATCATTCCATGGACTGACATCACTTTTATGACACGTTAAAACATACCTACGTCTTCTATTTTGCAACCAGCATGATTGTAGATAAGCTACTCACTGTTACTGTTGTAAAAAAAAAAAAACACGCACTTTTGGGTAGGAATTATTTTAAGGCCGATTTAAACATCGCTTATTTAACTTAGCTGTGACTCGGCAATAGTCAGTGAATTTGATGACGCGAAAGCACATTGTTTAAAATGTCACAAAATATGTTTTTATTAGTGTCGTGGCTCAATGTAACTTGTTATTGCGTGATTCACCCTGTGTTTGTTTGACTCTTATTACCACACCTAAGATAGGCATTGAGGCTGTCATTATGTTTAATTTATTTTGAGAGTATATAATGATTTTGTTGCACAGCCAACACCGTTTTAAATACTAAATAAAAAATAAAAGGAAATTATTTTCTAGAAGTGTACAGTTAAATGAAATAATGTATTTTAACTTTGTACCTTACTTAAAACGCATTATCGTTTCCTTTTGTAACAACAGCTTGAAAGAAATTTTTGAGGCGGTAGCGTGGTGAAATTTTCATTAAATTACACTGCTGCACACGGGACTTGCTCCATCCATAAGTTCTAATCCGTTTGCAATAAAATCACGACCACATACAGTAGGCACCGGTTCTGCCAGACGCACAGCCAATAGAGAAGATCGTAGTATCCTCTGACTTGCAGTAGTAGTAAAAGGTGGCACCACATCCAGAGATCGTGTAGTCTGTTTGGGCCTGCACTGCATTTTCCTCTCTAAAACAATTGTCATTCGTCGCCGTTTGAATAAGACTGGCCACAGGCGCAGCGTATACTGCGCCGTTTGCCTTTGACCTCTCGGCATCAATGGCACCGGGAACGTCAACATTGGACAGAGGAATCGCGACGCGTTGTGTTCTCCAACGAGTCCCGCTTCAGACTTAATGCAGATGATGCGCGCCGCAGTGGGTAACGCAACGATCCTGCACTAATTCGTGAACGCCATAGGCTACGTCTCTGACACCAGGTGTTATGGTAGGGAATGCTTCCAGTTATGACTCCCGGCCACGTCTCGTAGTTGTTGAAGACACGGAGACAGCAGAGAGATATGCCAATAAGGTTATACGGCTCCATTTTCTTTCATTATTGCGAAGCATACCCAACACTATAATGCAGCAGGATAACATTCTTTCCCTTACAGCTCGCATCACCCAACAGGTTTTTACAAGTTGTGGATACCATTCTTTTGCCTGTCAGGTCTCGATATTTGTCCCCTATAGAACACATAGGCCTATGGGATATGATGGTGTGACGTTTGCGGCAACCGTCAACCACGAGCCCAAACACTGGCTGATATACGTGTACAATTGCAGGAAGCATGGAAGCAGGAATCATCAGTCACCTGTAGGATGGAATGTCTTGTCACATCGCTGCCTGCATAGCCACAAGAGGAGGCTCTACCCCATATAAACGCGTGGTTTGCGGACGCTAACCAACGCGCCCTCTTTGCGTGAAAGACTGATCACTACTCGTTTGTACTATCGACCTTTGATGACACAATAAAGTTTTATGTACGGAAAGACGGTGTAGCGATTTCCATGTCCAACTGTGTACATTCAGTATCTCCCCAAACATCTTGTTCGAAAATGTTTCTCCAACATTTGAAATTTAAAACTACCTGAAAATAAAATGTAATTTCGTGTGAGCTATGTAACTATTGTTCTTAAAAGAAAATAGCAATGCAAATCGTGTAGTCGCAAAGAAATCTTTTATCCCGATACTAACAAAATTTAGGTTATATGAGGTATGGTCCGCTAACGTGAACACCCCCAGAATTTCCGGAACGGTTGCAGATCACGAAATGCTGTTTTCGCAAAATGAAATTACGTACGGGGGCACGTAATTAACTGCAAAGTGATTATTCGTAACACGTGTATGGACATAAATAATTAAACCACATATGATTTTTCCCCTGGAAACATACATTTATTTCAACGGAATCTGAAAGTACGTGCAAAATAGGAAGTCAGTGATGTAGCATATGCTCTGGAAAGTAACACAGAAACGCCAAGAAATAATGTGCAAATATGATTAAGTTAAGTGGGCTGGTAGCATGGGGCAGTGGACCTGTACTCACAGCTGTAAGCAAGCAACACGCGCCGTGACTCATCCTGGCGGGACCGCTTCCTTATAGCAGCGCAGCACCAGTCCCTGTAAGTGGTATGGCAGTGTGTGGCTGTAGTGCGCAATGAAGTTCGCAAATGAGGAAAAACTGGACGCTCTACTGATTTACGGCGTGTGTGGCAGAAATGCCAAGAAAACTGTCCAAATGTATGGCGAAAGGTATCATAATCGGACGCTCATCTCCCGGCAAACGATACGAAGAATTTGCACACGTCTCTTGTCACGAGGTGATTGGAATTCCACAACACGAGTGCGACGATAGACTGCTACGGGCGAGACGCATCAAGACGATGTGTTGGCACGTGTCGATGCAAACCCCCACAGGGGTACCCGAGAACTTCCCATGTTCTAAGGAATAATTAAAGCAAGTGTTACGGATATGGCGCCAACGGAAATCCCATCCATATCACGCGACCCTTCATCAGGCATTACATGAAGGTGATTTCCACCAGCGTGTTCAGTTTTGTGGGTTTGTTCTGAAGAACATATTATTTACCAGTGAAGTGACCTTCACAAACCACGGGCGCGTAAATTTACGAAATATGCACTAGTGGGCGACGGAAAATCCGCGTTGGATCCGGCACGCGGAGCACCAGCGATAGTGGAAAGTTAATGTGTGGTGTGTAATCGTTGTAAACTACGTCATAGGGCCATATTTAATTCAAGGGACAATGGCTGGCTGTACAAACGCCCATTTCCTCAGAGAGATCTTAGGGCACTTCTGGAAGACATGCCACTTGACATACGTCTTGATATGTGGTTTCAGCATAATGGTTGTCCTGCGTATTTTGCTTTGGTGACGAGGCAAGTGTTAAATGAAACGTTTCCAAACCGGTGGTTAGGGCGTGGTAGTGTTGTAAGATGGCCATCTCGCTCCCCTGATCTCACACCTCTCGATTTTTTTTCCTGTGGGGAACTCTGAAAGATAGGGTGTTCAACACGGTTCCTACGATGCCAGAAGACACGCAGGAACGCATTGTGGCAGCTTGCAGAGGCATTACGCCAGAAACACTTGAGGCCGCTCGTCGCTCGCTACATGTGCCTTTACAGATATGTATTGCTGTCGATGGTAAACACATCGCGCGCATGCTGTGAAAAGACCTAATGTGAAGCTTTTCAACCATATCTGTGCTCATTTGTACTATGCATGCCGATGCGATTGCATTTCTCCTTAGGTTGGTTTGTTCTATTTTTTTTTGTGCAGCTGTGCATCCGTGCGCACTCGTTACTCAGTATAGTTAATGACTTGGAAACAAATCGCCTGAATTACGTTTGTATCTGAATAAAATGTAATGTATTGTCTTCCCTCCGCTGCGGTGCTCTCCTTTTGTCCAATATCGCATTCCGTGCCCCTTGCCCCATTAATTAAGGTAAGCGCTACGCTGCTACAAGGAAGCGGTCCCGTCAGGATGCGTCACGGCGCGTGTTGCTTGCTTACAGCTGTGAGTACATGTCCACTGCTCCATGCTACCGGCCCATGTAACTTAATCATATTTGCACATATTTTGGCGTGTCCGTGTTACTTTCCATTGCATATGCTATATAACTGAATTCCTCTTTGCACGTAATTTCAAATGCCGTTGAAATAAATATGTATGTTTTTTCCAGGGCAAAAATCATATGTGGCTTAATTATTTCTTTTCATACACGTGTTACGAAGTCACTTTGCGGCAAATTACTTACCCCCGTACGTAGTTTCATTAAGTGAAAACTTCATTTCGTGATCTGCAACAGTTCCGGAAAATTTGGGGGTGTCCACGTTAGGACGACCATGTGTGTGTGAGTATGTGTGTGTATATATATATATATATATCCATACACACACATACGCAGGGTGGTATGTATGTGTGTGTTTGTGTGTGCAGTTACACTCATGCAACATAAATTTAACTCAAATTAACAACGTTTCGTCTTCCATTTTAATTTTACCAGAATCACACATGCGAGAATACTTCTGTATTCAAAGTATACTGGTTAGACAATGAGTAGAAACCTGCAACGTTTGCGTAGGTGCCGAGTACAAGAGTAGATGTCACATACCCCGCAATACTATTTTCTTTGTCGTTCGTGGAGAAAAAAGCCCACTTTGACTTATTTAAGACACAATTATTCACTCTGTTGTTAAGTGTTTGTAGTTAAAGCGTAAAATTTAACTTTTGATTCTGTATATTTTAAGCAGACTAAAACGAACTGTGGGTCCGCGCTGTCCTGCGTAGGTCAAGTTTGCAAAGGAAATATTTACACGGGCCTCAGTTTTAATTGCATCGAGGTATTTGAGTGGTAGTATAGCACACAAGGTCAAATATAGTGCTTACACCGCAGGAGATCAAAGACTGTACCAACAGACGTACTGCGAAGGATAAGTTGCCATACACCAGGTATATATATCTAAATAAAATATTGGTATAAACACGAAAGTTGGACAGTCCAGGCGTATTTTGAAACATTTAGTACTTAGAAAAGTTTTGAGAGGCCCTAATATTGGATATGTTTCCAGTAGAGACCATACCACTTCGCGGTATAAAATGATCCTTGCCAGTCTTCAAATTCATATACATACACGAACAGAGGTTATTTTGTTCATGGTCTACTGCAACAGTCGGTTCTCATCTTTCTATTCGGCTGTTCGAATGGCCAAACGGAACTAAGCAACTGGACTGATTATTGTTAACTATTAGTTCAGAGTCCTGCAGAGCGTGTCTAATAAGCGGAGGTCTACTGTCCCACGTAAAAGCATCGCACAATTTTATGACGTCTAGTTAATTACTTACTGTAACTACAACGCGAAATTATAGAATATTTTCCCCCAGTCCTTTCAATTTTTCATTTAAACATCTTAAAGCTCGGCTTCGCCTCTTTTGCAGATATTATTCGTTTCGCGTCACGATTTCAGTTTCAGAGTAATTTTTGACAATGTTTGATCATAGAAAATGTACATTTCACGAGTAGTTTAATATTTTTGTGTTCAATTTTCACTGTGTTGTTTGCTAGTTGTAATACTTCAAGAACACACACACACATACATTGATTATATATATATATATATAATCAATGTGTTTCTGTCTTTTTTCAAACAATAAAAATATACAAAAACTCGTAAAATGTACATTTTCTGTAATCAGATATTTTCAATAATTTCTCTGAAACTGAAATTATGACAAGAAAACGAATAATTTCTGTATAATAGGTGAAGCCCAGCCTTAATGCTAGAAGATGGCTGAACATTTGTTGATGTGCTAACTCCATGCTTGGGGAAGGAGGGAGTAACACTTCTAATCGTTATAACGTCTAGTTGGACTGTCTGGTACTGATAGTCCACTAGTTGAAAAGGTTAATTTTCGCGAAAATGTTTCAACGCGTATTTGGTGTCAATGTTGTATTTTCACGTGTTCACATTTATTGCCATAAGTAGACACCTGAAAAATTCGCGGATACATTAAGGGACAAGCTAGAATTCGAAACACGTGTGTTAATAAAAGTTCAGTCGTTGGTCCACACGGTGTTTGACACCTCCTGGAGAAGGCTGGCCCAATCGCCACCTTCTACTGTGACAGCAGACAACCAATGTGCATTTAATATCGTCATATTTGTACATAAGACTGGAGAGTCTAGCCTGCAGGTCATTGAACTTGCGAATTTTTTTGGTCTCTAGTTATAAGTAGGGGCAGTGATATTTCGCGAAAAGATTTCGAGACAAGATACAGTTCAAAACACTGTAGGGTCATCCAGCTTCTTTGATTGGCTAAAAAATGTTTTGGCCCGTGTTAACAGTTTGCGCACGAATCACGAAGGTTCAGTGTCGGAGTTACTTAGTCCTGAGTGGCTTAGTCAAAGACGGACACTTCACCAGCAGCCAATAGAGGTATAATAAAAGCTGAGGTGTGTGTATAGTACTGAAGTCTACTGTATGCTCCGATTTTTACGCGAAAAGTCACTGACCCTAGTTATAAGGTATCGTCTGTGTTCAAATATTCCTCATTTGACTTGGATTGTGAGTATTGTGCCACTCTGACTATGAACTTTCGTGATTCGCCGTAAGGGATTACGCAATATAAAAACGCATCATTCAATCGTGGAAATAAGTAGAAGATAATAAGTGTTTCGAAAAATATCTTGGCCAAGAAAAATTTTCTATCCACTAGCGACCTGGTTCGTTGAGTAAAATGAAAATTTATTACAGTTTCTTGAGTGATGAGTGCAAAAAAAATTAGTCTGAAAAGGAACTGTCAAGCTCATATCAGAAGATTTCTTTTATTACTGTTTTTACGTCTACATATGTTGTGGAGTGTACACAATGTACTTATATCCTTAGCCCCCCTCTACATTTTTTGCCCCCCTTCTCTCTCTCTCTATCTCTCTCTCTCTCTCTCTCTCTCCCTTTATCACAATTCAGCTATTGATAAGTTGGCTAATTCTTAGGGACGCCTATGATTTTCGCGAAGAGAGTTCAATGTAAGTTAGACTTCTATATCCTATATGTGCACACCTGCAGTAAGTTTTCCTTCTGTCATAACCCGCGTGTCTTTGTGGGGTACAGTTTGTTTCATGACTGGGCCAGTCAGAAACAGGTCACTCCAGTACATCATGTCTGTGATTCACGGGGAAACATCTAAGACACAAGGCAATTAAAATCATGCAGTCGCGATAGTGGATCTGATTTGAAGTGTTTTGAAATACAACTAGAATCAGGCATCCCTATTAATCCTGGATGTCTTGAAATATGTTCTGCCGGCATGACTTTACTTTTGGTCAGAGTTTGCCACTCTTTCAAACGTTCCAAAACATTTGCATTCTTTACCTGCAGGGGCGGTGATATTTCGTGAAAATATATAGAAGTGGGGTGAATTTCAAACTTGTTATCATAACTTGCGTTTCATAGTTGGTCGATTATTTTTTTTAAGCTCTTGTTAACGTGCAAATTGAAGACGTTCACTGTAGAAGTTATCGAATTTCGAGTGGTTCGATAATACAGAAATTGCTTCACATGTAGATAGCAGCCAAACAAATACGGAAACTCTTGCTGTTTACTTTTTTTTATTGAAAGCTTCGGTGTGCTCAGATTGTTTTGCGAAAAATTATTGTCTATATTTATGTAATTTGGCCATCAATTTTTTTGCATTTTACTTAGCGCCAGACAGACAAATGTTCTGTTTTTCTTTTCTTTCTGCATGCCAGTGACTAATGTTTCACATCGTAAAGTGCCACGCTGCAAGTGTAATATTCAAAGCTGATTTTGTTGTGGTGAAACCGACGTTCTTTATCGCTACTTCCACCACAGAAGCAAATAATTGGAAGTAAATTGTTGTCATATACAGGTTATATGTAAAACGTATGCCCAAATATCCAAGTTTTTGTTATGTCGGGGCTTGGGTTCGGACTGTTATGGGTTCCGTCTCCTTACGTTGGAGTGCATAATAGCCGCCAAGTGTCCGCTAGGGACAACCGAATTTCGCGAAAAGATTTCCGCACCTGCTAGATTGCAACACCCTACGGACGTTCCAGTAGTTTTCTTTTCCTTATCGGCGGCATGTCTGCGAGAAGATATTTTCCTGTTCGACTGGCCAGTAAGAACGAGGTAAATTCAGCACTGAACGTCTGTGATTTGCTCGCAGACACCTAAAGCTGGTTCCACGATACCGCGATGTAATGCGTTGCGATGAGCTGTAGCCAATCAGGATGAAGCAGGATTCCGTCGCAGTGTGTCGGCGACGAGTGCGTTACGCGAAATTTTTGCGTTGCGATTGTTTGTGAGAGTCTGCGACGGAGAACAAGAAGAAGAACAAGTATTTAAGTACACGGAGAATAAGAACAGCTATTTGTTTACATTTTGAAGACGACAAGCGCGTTTATGTTTTGTTTACCTACTGCACGCGAAGCATATGAGTGTGACAGCGTCAATGTTTTTCTTATGTATTTTGTCACATTCGTGCTATCTAGAAACGAAATTTCCCCCCTCTAAAATAGATAGCAGCACCATCTCAGACGGCGTCCGTCGCAGACCGATCGTTGCTCAATTGTGAAACCAAGTATAGCTCATCGCAGCCCATCGCATTGCAAAGCATCACTGTATTGTGAAACCAGCAATGAGACGCGTAACATGAAAACCATGAAATCACGAAAGTGGATCTGAGTTAAAGTGTTGTGAAATGCAATTGGTTGTGAATTCTTTTCGCGAAAATCGGGGCGTCCCTAGCAGTTGCGAATGAATGCGAGGGAAAGAGGCGATGCGTGTTGTTGGAAAAAGGGGAGGGGGAAAGTGCCGGGCCAAGTCTTCGCATCAAACATTCTGAAGCTCTTATAGAGTTTTGGCACGGGGACCCAGTAAGGGGGGGTCGGGAAGAAAGTGGTTATTGTTGGACACTGAAACACGCCTCCTCTAAATCCGGTCGAGTATAAATAAGTTAACGTGTTAAGAAAGAAGGTGCTTGCAGGTAGATTAAAAAACTGCGCACATTTAACCTTTCAGTTGAGGACGTAAATAATCACTTCACGTGCTGAATGACCTACATTTTTTGTTGCAGTTATCTTCTTGTAGCCTTGGGATGAATGGGCGCGTTTGTACCGCGGTGATTTCTCAGGGTTCATTTTATGCTAAGACCGACACCAAATACGCACAGTTAACTTTACTTACGTTATTAGGCCTTAGGACATATGATATATCCTATAGCGTTCCGAACTGGTGATACACACACAGTAGTACGTTCGGACTGTACCATTCCTCTTTTAAATATGGCACCATGGTAGACTTCGCAGTCGTGTGCATACCCAAGCACAGGTTACTTTTTCATTGGCCGTTTTCTGTGTCAGAACCCATTCTCTTCTTCCACTTGGCCAAACAGTGTAAAACCGCTCAAGTGCTAAATGTTTACCGTAGATAATGTTCAATGAACGGAATTGCAATGTCACAAGTGAAACGGTCATATAATTTTGCAAAACCTGGCCTGTTGCTGAATTATAATGCATATTTGCAGGGTATCTTGAAACAGAACGAACCTCTCAAAAAACACCATTGTTCCACAAAAATAGTGTTATCTTTGCAGCAGTCGGTGAACAAATCGTGGTGGCTTCTTTTGGTAAAACACTCTCAAAGTACGACCTTTGAACTGGCAAAATTTTAATAGATGTTTGTTACTCTAAGAAATTGCCTGAACCAATTGCACATTATTTTTAAAAAATAAGGGAGGGCACACAATTTTAAAAATATTTTTAATCCTGTTGACGTCAGTTCTGTTATGAAATGACGTATTTACCATTTTATTTTCGTATTCGTAAGAAATGATTATGACAAGTTCGGTTACCAACACTGTCATAATACACATCAAAGGGTTAAGATGGGATAAAAAAAATTAAATGCTATGTTGATTTTTGTGAAACCGTTGAACTATCATTCCAGCAGAGATTTCCAGCATTTTTAAAACCCTCTTTTTTGCTTGTGGTATTTACCGAGCAATTTACACGAATTTCTAATATTGATGAGTAGGAACATCAGATTTTCGTAAAAAGAGTACGTGTATTACAAAAAAAAAAAAAACACTACTTTTGTTAAGTCTCCCGCCTACCTGGCGCTTGAACTGCACAGGGTGTTAAAAATTCACATTTTTCTGAGAAATTATTAAACTTGCATCCACTGTGCTGATATACTAAAATAACACGCACATTGGACGAGGACTGTTGAGTGCTTTCAAGATGTCACGCATATTAGAAACGCCATTTCTGAGTTCTCCAAAATGGGTAAAAACAGCTTTTCTCAAAGCCTCGCATATCTAAATATACGCGTCAGATACATACAAAACCACTTAAGGGCCCTGTATTGAACCATCCTACAGGTTTTCCACCAATGAAGTAATATGGTCACCGCTGTAAGTTACATAGGTACACGCAGTGCGACGAGAACACTGTACACCAGTTCAGAGCCTTGCGCTTAGCGGCGATGGCGCACTTGATGCGCGAGGTAGTGTCGCCCTTATCGCTCCTGCGGTTCCGACTCAAGCGCGGAGAAAAGCTCAAGGTAGGCGGGAGCCTTAAAGTGGACTTTCGCTGTTGGATGATTTTAATTGCCACGCGTCTTGGGCGCCTTTCTGCGAATCACAGACTACAATACCCGAGTAACCTAATTCAGAGTGGCCCAGTCAGATACCGAACTACTTTCACCCCAGACACGCGGCCAATAACCGAAAGAAAACCGCATGTGCGCACATAGGGTCGCAGAGTAAATAAGAATGATGCGGCGAAATAGCCGCTTATCCCGCGAACTTCAGCCGCACACGCCGTCGAAATGGCTTCACCAGCCAGCAACATGCCGGAACGCTGTTCGCCAATTAGCTCCTGGTAACTTACTTGCCCGCCAGTATCCCAGCCAATAGGGTACATTTCGCCACACGCGGTAGCCAATCGGACACAACGCCCGTTCCCTGACCCTCGCGCAACCAATCAGAGAATGAGTTCGCTCACATCAAAGGAACCGTCAAGCCGTTTCGTCTCTGTGGTAGGGCTTTGAAGTGTAGCTTACATGGAGTTGAGTCGAGAGATTTAGGCTGCTCTTAACAACGAGGTCTTGAGAGCCTATGAGGGTGAAATGAGGTGAGAATGGAGCAGCGCCGGAATGCAAGGGCTGGGAAAGCGGGGGATCCCGAGCAAACCCGCCGACCAGCGACACCGTCCGGCACGACTCCCAGTTCCGGAAATGTTCGAGTGACCCGGAGGTGGATCGAACCCGGTTCGCCTTTCTGGGAGGCGAGTAGTCTAACCGCTCAGCCACCGTGGCCCCCCGTAGCTTGCATGGAACTCTTCTCGCGAACTTCAGGCGTCCCGTTGACGGGTGGCGCTTGCACCTCCTGTCTATTCCACAATTTTATTTTATTTACGGTATAATTTTTTTTTAACGTACGCGAATGTTGTCTGCAGAAAAAATTTTATTCCTTACATGTAATATACTTATTTTTAATGCTATTTCCGCGCCGCGTATAGTGCATATGCAGATTATGAACTCGCTTCCTGGGCAACACCCCAGCATGGACGAGTCAAGGACGTGCATGAATGTAAAATTATTTTATAAATTTTTAGCATGCTACATTTTTTTTGTGGTAATGAAATAATATCCTGAAAAAAGTACGACGAAGGAGGAAAATTACGTTTCAAAAAGTAATTAAATAGATTATGCGAATATTAAATTAATAAACTTATTTATATAATTTTTTGTGCAAATATCAAAATTGAACAAAAGTAAAACGTTTGGATAAAACTGAAATTGATCTTTCATATTATTAGTTATGTCATAAGGAATAATTGTTTGGACATTTGCGACACTGTTCATCCGCTTTTCAATTTTAGCTTCTGAGGTAAAATTTGAAGCCAAAATATCCAGAAGTTAAACACTTACCGCAACTTAACCATGTCTCACATGCCAAAGAATTTGCAGCACGCCGCTCCTGTGACTTCAATAAACCCTTTAGTTTAAACGTAACCAAACTTTTTAATAAAATCACTTTTTAAAATTTGTTCGAATTTAGTTTTTAAGTTGAATCGCTCACTTTTTAAACATGACGGATGTTATATTTCATATTATTTTGTATTCTTACCAAGTTATCGATATCATGTTATTAAACAATGAAATATTCTCAAAATGAGAAGAAAAAAAATTGTCTTGAACAGAATAGGCTCTGTATTGTTCCACTATATCGGATTCTTTCGTTTCCTGCTAATTTAAGTTTTAAAAAAATAACAAAATATATTTTTTATAGAAGTTTAGTACAGGCATGAAATCCGAACTATCAACATAAAATTTTACCACGAATAGCATAATATTAACTTTGAAGTATCTATATGTTCTTGCCTTTTTAAAACTACCAAATAACTCTTAGTAAAATTAGGTACATAAAATATTAACAACTCGTAAAATGTACATTTCGTGTAGTCCAACATTCTCAATAATTGCTATGAAACTGAAATAATGGCACTAATACGAAGAATTTTTGCATAGGCGGCGAAATCGAGCCTTTAATCTCGGTATCACACGCTATGTTGAATAAATGGTTTCTATCTTATTTCAGTTGTTTAGGGACACTTATTTCTAAACAACAACTATAGCTATCTGTAGGGACAAGCATGTTCTGCTCCGTGTTAACTGTTTGCGCTCGAATCACGAAGTTAAAGCGTCGGAGTTTCGGAATCCTGGGTGGCTCTGTCAAATGCGGAAACGACACCAGCAACCAATGGAGGTATGACAACAGCCGAGGTGCACATACAGTATTGAAGTCTACTGTGTGATCCAATTTTTTCAAGAAAAATCAGTGGCCGTAGCTATCTGGTAATATATATTCATTTGTAGAGTCCCGAAAATTTTGCGAATTCATTTAAGGAAAAGCTAGACTTCAAACATATATGTGTATATTTGACTTTCATTTTAATTGGATTGCTGTTTTTATAAGCCACGCCTTCGACGTATTTGAACCAATAAGTAACACGCAAGAAAAAAAAGGCCGAATCCCGTGCCACCTGGTCTCGGGTAAAAATGGAGCAACAGCCAACGAACAACTAACGGAAGCTCGAGTACACACAAGGGGTGTGGAGTCTAGCTTGTTTCCAAATGAATCCGCGAAATTTCCGGGTCTCTACTAATTTGAACGAATCGCGCGAGTGCAACGAAGGTTGCCACACAGTATCGTCATAGCCTGACATGTGTCCCATTTGTGTTTAATGCGGTTTGCTTGCGCGAATGTACCACTAGGCGGCATTTACGTCCCGCAAAACACCGAATAAAGCCTTAGTAGCAGTGTGACACACAGAGCCAAGTTCAGTGAACACGCAGCATGCCCCGACGGCGCACTCAACAAGTCTTTGTCCCGTTGGATGAGTTTGAAAGAGGCCAAATCGTCGGCCTCCGAGACGCAGGTTGGACATTTCGGCACATTGCTCGCCACTTGAACCATTCTGCCTACGCTGTGAATAGGTCGTTTGAAGCAGTGGGAACAGGAGGGTGCACACGCCCGTCGAGAAGGCTCGGGTTGACCCCGGCGGACCACCAGCGGGGAGGATCGTTTCATCGTGCGGCAGGTTGTAAGAACTCCACGTGCGTCGCTTCGCACCATCAAGGGACATGTCACGGCAGCTGCGGATACGCCTGTGTGCACAAGTACCATATTCAGGGGGGGAGGGGGGTAGCAGAGTGGGATCTGTCGTCGTGGCATCCCTTACGATGTCTACCATGCCATTACGACCTGAGCATCGCCGAGCACGTGTGATCTGCCGGGAACGAGCGGCGTTGCTGCTTTCTGATTGGCGACGAGTGGTGCTCAGCGAGACTAATCACGGTTCTGTCTGGATACAGACGACTGCCGATTTCGTGTTTGGAGAAGTTCTAGCCATCACCGTAATCCACGCTTCATTGTAGAGTGGCACACCGCCTCAACGAGAGGTGTCATGGCGTGGGGCGCCATTTCCTACGATTCCCGCGCCCCACTGGTGGTGATTGAAGGAACCCTGACGGCACGGCGATACGTCCAGGAAATTCTGCGACCATGTGCGCTCCCCTTCCTGGTACGCCTCGACAACCCCATTTTCCAGCAGGGTAATGCCTGGCCTCACACAGCACGGGTATCTATGGCCTGCCTTCGTGATGTTAATATGCTTCCTTGGCCAACTAGATCCCCAGACCTCTCGCCCATAAAGAACGTTTGGGACCAGATTGGACGGCAACTTCGGCCAGTGGCAACCACGGCGGACTTTGAGGGTCGGTTGCGTCAGCTGTGGCAGGATCTTCCTCAGAAGAACATCTGACGCGTGTATGACTCCATGCCAGACCATATCGCCGCCCGTCTCCGTGCTACAGCTGGTCCAACACCAAACTAAGTGCATCCTGCAAGTGTTGGTCCTCTGCAATGCATGTTCTGTGTGGTACTTTATTTAGATGTTTTCTGTATACATACTGCAATGTCCTGTCCTGTACGTGCCTCTGCGATGACACCTTCAGGGTGATCTTTTTTTGCTAATGAGTGTACATTACGCTGTATAACTAACATAAATGCCGAATTTTTATCTGGTAATTATGATGTAATCAGTGCAGAATCATATTGAAATTATCAGTGGGTTATTGCCTTTTCACAATAATCAGATAACGTGTGGATAAAATTTGGCAACTTCATTGGAGGGCATTCTTGAAATTTCAAATGTGCTATAATGAGTGTGTTCAGTTGTTTAATACTAGCTGTGCCCGCGGCTCCTCTCGCGTGGACTACAGAATTATTGTTTAGGTTTTTATTTAAATAGACCCCCCCGCGCCAAACCAAACCCGGTGCACCAACCCGCCGCCACCATGGCGATCCACGTCCGCGTACGGTCAACCGACTCGCGAAAAATTACTCTTAAAGTATAGGTGGGAATTGTATGTTGTATGGGAAAACAACAGCTTGAAATTTACGTATTTATTGGGAAATTATATGGTAAAAACGCTTATTATATATAGATATTTCTCGCGATAAAAAGTAGCCAATATCGCCTTTCAGCCCTCCAACTATTTCTGTGCAAGAAATTACGTCGATGTGTTGCTAGGTTACGACGTTGCATTGTTACGTCGATCTGTTGCTCGGTTGCGACGTTGCATTGTTATTCCGTTTGTGTACTTTTTCATTTTCCAATAAGAATTTTCCCTGGGAATGATATATTTTCTCGGAATAAAAAGTAGCCTATGTCACTTTCCGACCCTCCAACCATCTCTGTGCAATAAATCACGTCGATCCGTTGCGACGTGAAAGAAGGACAAACAAACAAACATATTTTCGCATTTGTATAATAGTTAGGATAATATAAAGTTGTGGCATATAAATAGAAAATTCAGCACGGCGGGTGAGACCGAGCGTTAAGGGGAGCTGTTGCCTTTGAGGCTGAGAAGCGCGGGAATTATAAGGGTGAGACTGCCATGCGGATCAAATGCGCCATAGTCGCTAAGCTTACAGCTCTGAACTGGCGTGCAGTGTTCTCGTCGTGCTGCGTGTATCTATGGGACTTATAGCGGCGACCGTATCATTTTACTGGTGGAAAGTGTACGTGAAGGTTTAGTGCAGCGCTTAACTAAAGCCGATTTTAATAATATTTAAAAATTGCGAAAACATTTCGTAGCGTAATTTAAAGATTTATTGAAGTAACGCAAGGTCAGGCACACCCGATTTTCGCGAAAAGATTTCACGACCAGTTGAATTTCATAACACTTAAGTTCAGACTCACTTTCGGGATTGGATGGTTTTCATGGCGTGCGTCTTATGTGCCTGCGCGCGAATCGCAGACGTGCAGTACTTAAGTTACCTAACTCTGATTGGCCAGCCGAGTAGGAAGCGTCTTCTCACAAAGACACGCCGCCAATAAGCAAAAGGAAACTGCTGGTACGCCGGTGTTGTATTGGAATCTAGCATGCGCGGAAATCTTTTCGCGTAGTTCGGGTGTCCTTACTCATGGTATCTTATTTCAGTGCGAATTTTCACATTTCGTTGAGTTCAAATTTTTTTATTATTCGTTCGTCACGAGAACATTAAAATTGTGTTTTTGATAGGAATTTTTGTAAAAAATATACCGTGTAATTTGCTTTTCATTCTTGTGAGTCACATGTACAAACAAGTTGAACAGTATTTCGCACAAATATAAAGTAATGAATTTTTTGATGGCGAGCACCCTTAATTGACCGCCGTATGATCGCAACGGAGAGAAGAGCTCGGCTTGAAAGGAGTTTCGAATGGAAAGGGTGTTTTATGCCTTGTGGGAGGGGGGTGGGGGGTAGTGAGGAATGTGGTCATGTGGCGGTTGTGTTGGCCTCGGGAGTGCGGGGAAGGGGAGGGGCACCGGGCCGGACATAGCGTCGTAATTACGCCACCCTCTTCCCCGCGTCTTCCTGGTCACTCCGACGCTTGCAGACCACTCCGACCATAGACGCCCCCCGCCACCCTCTTACACCCTGAAGTTGTGGAGTGGAAGAGAGAGAGAGAGAGAGAGAGAGAGAGAGAGAGAGGAAAAAATTCACGAGGTCACTGACCTGTAAGCCATAGCTCTGCACATATAGCCCATTCACGGTCACTTGCAACTTTTTTGAAGCCTTGCTAAAGTTCTACTTCCAGGATATTCCTCCGCCCCATGCCAACACATCTTAACCGAGTCTAGGAAAATTACACCAGAGGGACAACACACCGCATTATTGCGCATTCAGTCTAATAATATTTTGCATTAGAACTATTTCTTACTAGGCATTACCGGTATACCTATTTTCTCCCTGTTTTTTACTCATATTAATTATAAATTAATTATTATATTTTATTAATTATTAATATATTATTAAAAGTTCAATTCAACTTAAAATAAGTATTTTTAGGTTATCATAAGTACAAAACGCTTGTGATACGTTACATTTTTAGGAAACAACCAAATACGTTATGAAGGGCAAATCAGCGTAACCCGTTCGATCACTCATTAATTTCCTAGTTCAAGTTTTGCAATTACGTATATTTTTTTTGGAAGGTGGCTGTACTTATGTTGAGCATTTTTCTTGCAAGTAGTGAACAACGTTCTTCGTGCTGTATGGTTTTGGCACCAACCATTCACGTCAAAGAGGTGTAGGAAATGCCACAAATCACATTAGTCAGACAGAAAACTCTTATTTGAGTACTGGATACGGATGCCTTGCTGTGTACAGTATCGGCCAAAGTATCATTCAAGTGCGACGTGTCCACGATATCGGACACGCTGACTGAACTGGTTTTAGTATTCCGTGAAAATCAAACAGCGTCGATTTCGACTAGTTCAGCACAATAGCTGTTATTCGAACTTACAAGACTAAAGAACGAGATGCGATTAAGATGATAAAATATATCAGCGTGAATAAGTAAAATACTTACAGATTAAATAAATTATTGGCACGTGTTTTTATGGAAGATTAAAAAAAAAGTGATACAGGAGTAGTGAGATCTGACTCGCAGGATTGGCGAACCACCTCAGTCAAACATGAGCAAGCAAGACTGTGACAGGCCGACGATCCCATCAATCGGGCAACATACTCCTCCTAGACACAAGAGTTTGTGGGAGAAGCTACGTAACACCACGACCAGCGCTGTCACGTCTGGCAGACCGCAGAGTGCACATGCTAGATGCGCAGGAGACGCTCCTCTCGTTTTAACATTGGGCTACTTTTCTGCCGATATCACCATAAAAAAAAACGTAGTTGGTATTTGAGGTTAAACTTTATCTTTAACGCTTGTTCTCACATGCCATGCTATGTTTTCGATGTATGTGATGTAACTTTATTTTAAATTAAATATCTAGAGTATTTCATATTATATTGCATTTATACTGTATTTCACAAGTGGCTTCAAATGTAGTCGCCACATTTCATTTCCGCGCTACCCAGTAATTTCTAAGTGACAAGAATCTATTGATATGGACGGGGCACATACTTTTCGCGAAAAGATTTCTAGATAAGGTATGTTCCAAAACAATTTAGTTCAGAACCACTTTCGTGATCGGCTCATTTCAATTGTAACGTGTCTTATCTGTCAGCGCCCCAATCAGGGACGGCCAGTATCGGAGAATCTTATTTCTGATTGGCTAACTCATGCAACAGACTATCTTCACACAGAGACAGGCGGCCTATAGCTGGGGAAAACCCGAATTTCGCGGAAAGATTTCCGCACGTGCTGTATTTCAATAACCTACGGCCGTACCAGCAGTTTTCTTTTCCTTATTGCCGGCTTGTCTTTGTGAGAAGGCATTTTCCTACTCGGCTGGCCAACAAGAATTAGGTAACTTCAATACTGCACGTCTGTGATTCGCGCGTAACACGGAAACCATTCAATCACGGAAGTGGATATGAGGTAAAGCTGTTATGATTTGTATCAAAACTGTAACAACAAGCGCCACCTATTGTTTTCCCTATGTCATCCTATTGTTTTCTCTATGTCTTTTGTAATAAAGCTATGGTCGTTCAGTCGCCATTGAATCGCGATACGCAGTGTTTCATTTCGNTTTTCTCTATGTCTTTTGTAATAAAGCTATGGTCGTTCAGTCGCCATTGAATCGCGATACGCAGTGTTTCATTTCGATAATCATTACAAAAGCGTTCTCAAGCACAACTGGTCGTGAAATCTTTTTGCGAAATTCGGGTGGCCCTACCAATATCCAAAGGAAAGGTGCAAGTGTGCACTTGGCATATTGAAGTCTATTCAGGACGTAAATATTTTCGCGAAAAAAATGATACTACACTAATTACGTCACAACTACTTGATAAAAGGTCCAGAAGTTGTGTCTGTTCTACAGCGTAATGTATATTGTCAGAGAGGTATAGTTGTAGTTTCAAAATAAGTGTCCTTGAAGAACTGAAATAAGCTAGAAACCAGTAATTCAACATGGCGTGCGAGGCGGAGTTTTTAGGCGACAGTTGTGTTTCTTGACCACTTGGAGCGCTGCTCATCTCTTTCGTCGCTGTCTGCCGCAACGTGTGACATGTGCTTGCCCGCGCCCCTCCCCCTGTCCCCCAAGGGGAAGGGGAACTACGCGCAGTGGCTGACAGTTTGACACTTTACACATCCGGATTCAGTCTTTTTCTTTGCCTCAAGACAAACGGTTCCCCGACTTTTTTTTCAACTTGCGGCACACAAAACGCCAAGTTGTAAACTTATGTCGCACACCTAAGCTATACATATATTTTCATGGTGGCACACACTGCGGGAAAACTGAAGAAAATGCAAGTCTTAGTATTAGTACTCAGTTTTATATTTAAACGAATTAAAACCATGTACTTTGAATTTTTCTTCTGGCCTAATGACATTGTGTCACACGCTATTTATAATGCTTTTTTTCCTTCAATCAAAGCTATCACTTTAGGTAGGTGTTAACGACTGCCTGGACATAACTACTAAATAAAGCTTACGTAACGTTTTACAGTGCATTAGTTTATTCTGTGATGGTCGAGACGTGGTCGTGGTCATACTTACAGTGCCTTGTCTGAAGTGATGAGCTTATTAAAAATAATAATGTATTTTTTCACTTGAAACTGGAATGCAGTGTGAATTTAAATCTCAAGTTTAACACTTAATCATTTCCAAAAATATATTTTTATTTTTAAATAGTTTATATTTAAGATTTCCAGCACACATAAATATTTTAGTGATTGAAAAGGAGTGTCGGTCACATTTTAATCACGGCACCAGCGGGTTTTTAGACTACGTGATAACAGACGATACAACCTGTAACATTATACAAAATGTTTATTTCACAAGCCGCCTCGAAGTTTTCCATATCATGAAACACATATTACAAATTGAGATTAAAATATCACAGAAAACACATCTTGTACGTATCAAAGTAAATAGATTTATATTGGTATGTAAATTTGATTAGTTATCATGACCATTCTGACGTGGATGGAAGGTAATTGATGCGTGTCTTGCAACTGTGCCTGTCTGTCAGCTGGAAGGCAGTGTGTTCCAGTCCCGCCTTGCGTGTAGGTGCTGTGCTGTCCATTATTGTAAGTTAGCTGTAAGCTGTATCCCAGTAGGCCCACTCGAGATAAAAATTCGGACGTGANCTGTGCTGTCCATTATTGTAAGTTAGCTGTAAGCTGTATCCCAGTAGGCCCACTCGAGATAAAAATTCGGACGTGATAAGTCCTAAATAAGAGGATTGTCAATGATGAAAAGCAGGAAGACACAACTACCACGAAACATATTGGAAAAAGCACCCTGAAAAATTACCATCCAGTGTATAGAAGAGGCCAATCCTGGCGCACCTCACTCGGGTCAGCATTTCAGAAAAAAAGAGATAAAAAATATAATTCCAAAATTTTTGTGATTTTCATAATTTTTAAATTATTTCATTTAGAATTATTTTTTAAGCTTATTTAGTTAGTTTAACACTAATTGAATTTTAATTCGTAAGCTTTATGTCAGTGTCTTTTATAATCTTAATATATTGTCTGGTCGGATTAATTTATGTTAGCCATTTACAAGGCATTTTCTTTTGGTCATTCTATATGAAACCTTTAGGTGTGGTTTCACTGCTATTTTATTTATTTTTTATTTTAATCCAATTGGTGTACTAACGACTCAGCAGTACAGGTTTTTTTAAAAAATAGTTTTATTGATAGCTATGCAATATTTATGCTTATTTTTCTACACGCAATCATCTCTCCTCTGGTGCTCTCGGGAGCCTACGCATGGGATGGTAAACCTATGTCCGGATTATGCCAATCGCCTAGACATGGTGCGGGATGACACAAGTTGTTGTAGAATGCCCAGTGACCTCGACAGGATGGCAGGTGCCGATGTTATGGAGTTGTATAATGCTTGTTCGACCGAACCATCACGACTTGTGTGGGTGACCTCACGTACCCATTAGTTCCAACATGTCGTTGTGACATTGGAATGCTCCAAACGCCTGGCAATTGTACGACACGTTCGCATGACCTCGTGCAGACTCACAGTACATCCCCTATCAAACTCCATGAAGTGCGGATAATGCTGTATAATGTCATTACGAGACATTGCTCTGTGTTTGGTGACCTTCCGTACTTGAGTTACTGGCTCCGCACATGCCTTGTACACTATCGCATTAATAGTCTTGGTGAAACCATTAGTAGTCTGGTGGGCGTTCTAAACGTTAAAGATCATTGCACCTCTAATAGTTTACACACCCAGCCATTATATGCACGTGTACGAAATTACTACTATTTTGGACGATTCCTTCTGCGTCCTTCACTTTTTTGTCAGTCAGTGTATTTTTCTGTACTATTATTATTATTAATGATATTGCAGGCAGTTATTACTGGCCAACGAACATACAAGCAACTTTTTCTGGAAGTAAGAAACAAATAATGCTGTATCTGCGAGCGCGCCACGACCGAACACATGAAAGCAAATGACCATGCTTGCTACAAAAATTGGGGAAAAAACAAAACCTTATACAGGGCTGCCAAAGCACTGAAATGCATTGCTTAAAATTTGAATGTTTTGTGAGGGATGGTGATTCGAGCGGGTGGGCACTAATTATGCAAAAAGTTACGTATGGTCGAATGGTTTTTAAAAAAACGGAGTGCGGAACCACAGCGTACGAAATTGCGTAGGAAATTTGCATACTTTGGCATCAGACAATAACTTCCCCTTAGAGGCAAGAAAACTGCTGAAGTCTGTATCTCCTCGACGAACTTCCGCAGCAAGAAAAGTTGGTGAAAATGCAGAGGATGTATCTAAGGACTTGCCTAACGGTCCCAGACATGTATATGGAAACCATTCAAAATTTCGGGCATATTTCTGCAACCGAGGTGCCTCTAGTGATATCCATCCAATCATACAATCTCCAGGAATTCTTGAGCATTTTGAAAGACTTGCTAAGCCACCGAGGACAAAGGAAAATTGCAGAGAACTAGATGAGTTTTGTAGCCAAATATAATGGCGGTAAAAGGGTGAATTATTCACAACGAGGCTCATTTCAACGTCGGTGTGATATTGCTGCGTTGAGATTTCAGAAGGTTTGGCTTGGAAACACAGCCCCTTCAAACGAATGGCAGGAAAGAGTCCCGGCTCAATCCATAAAAAAAAATCAACAGGGAGAAAATTGAAACGCCAAATTTCTGTGCGTAGCAAACTTTTCTATCTGAGGAGAACGAAGCAAAAACCAGATTGTTCAACAGATGACGCTGATGTTGAACATGGATCGTCAGCTGACCAAATTACGGATATACCGGACTGTGATGTAACTGCGGCTACCATAATGGAAAACACTAAAATGCAAGCTGCCTGCAATCCGTGTCACGATGAGGCGAAGACGACTGATGGCAAGTCATTTTGGTGCATAGTTTGTCACCGTAAAGACTCAACGTCCTGTGCGAATATAGTAAAGTAGATGCTTTACAAACCACCAGTTGTGACCTCAGTCTTTGAAAATGGTCGTTGCTATGATCATGTTGCCATACTACAGTTTCAAGAGCAAATCATTTTGGTAGTGGATTAGTGTGGATTATGTATTGACCTGGAACATGTATATTTGGGTGAAAACCCAGACGGCATTGGAGCAAATGGAAATGCCATTGTTGTGGTAAAATGTGCCCCTCTGCAATACAACTCGGACTTGAAGAAACCGCTAGAAGAAAAAAAAAATCCTAGAAAACTGTGAAGGCAAGGGCTTTGTGCTGAAGAAGGCGCATCCACATTTCTATCAAGTTCAAGATATCCTAAATATTGCTAAATGTGATTTGTGTTATTTCGTAGTGTGATGGCTGATACAAAAAGTAGTTTGTATTTTATTTTGACAAAATAAAGGGGGCTGCAAATTTCCCAAAGCTTAGCCAGTTTTATCGATATTGTTTGTTTCCTGAGATTGTTGCTCCAAATATGATCTTAGGTAAAGAGGGCCGGAATACATTTTGGCGACTCAAAGAAAATTGACACAGCGGAAATTAATTAATGCTGAATATAAAAATATCAACGAGAGCTAAAAAAAAACAGTATAAAATATTTTCAAACTTGATGTTTTGCGTTGCGTGGTACACAGTGTCTCTCAACTCCTGTTGATTGATTTAATTTATTTTCATATGTAGGTTTGTAGAGCAAAAANGCTGTGCTGTCCATTATTGTAAGTTAGCTGTAAGCTGTATCCCAGTAGGCCCACTCGAGATAAAAATTCGGACGTGAATAAGTCCTAAATAAGAGGATTGTCAATGATGAAAAGCAGGAAGACACAACTACGACGAAACATGTTGGAAAAAGCACCCTGAATAATTACCATCCAGTGTATAGAAGAGGCCAATCCTGGCGCACCTCACTCGGGTCAGCATTTCAGAAAAAAAGAGATAAAAAATATAATTCCAAAATTTTTGTGATTTTCATAATTTTTAAAACTAAAATCTTTACTATGTTAAAATTATTTCATTTAGAATTATTTTTTAAGCTTATTTAGTTAGTTTAACACTAATTGAATTTTAATTCGTAAGCTTTATGTCAGTGTCTTTTATAATCTTAATATATATGTCTGGTCGGATTAATTTATGTTAGCCATTTACAAGGTAAAGAGGGCCGGAATACATTTTGGCGACTCAAAGAAAATTGACACAGCGGAAATTAATTAATGCTGAATATAAAAATATCAACGAGAGCTAAAAAAAACCAGTATAAAATATTTTCAAACTTGATGTTTTGCGTTGCGTGGTACACAGTGTCACTCAACTCCTGTTGATTGATTTAATTTATTTTCATATGTAGGTTTGTAGAGCAAAACATAATATAATCATTTTAATAGGACAGTAGTAGTGAGTAGAATGATTATCTGCATCCGGGGACAATGTCTTTTAAATGGGACAAAACTGGCGCCGGCTGGCCGCCATTTTGTGACTTCATTCAACCGCCATGCTAGACCAAGGTGACCTTGACCTTATTCCCGTGACCTTGAATGACCTTGAAACCAAAAAATTCAAAAAATTTCAAAAACTAAAAAACTGCTAAATAAATTATAAAAAATTAAACAAATTAAAAAAAAATATTTAAAGATGTACATGTAGAAGGCCCCTCTACCACCACCCTTGCAAATTTTTTTATTGGTTATTTAATTGGTCAATTATTTGTATTAGCTCGACCCATTCCATGCTATGTCATATCTACTGTCCATTTATTTTTAGTATTATCCACTAGAGTGCGCTGGTAAGTTCAGATATTCCAGTACAGCAGGTCGCGGGGCATCCCCGAGAAATGTAATCTGTAGCTATCACTGAAGAAAAAAACTTTTTTTTAGGAGATGTGACCTTGCATATGTACGACGTGTTTTTCAGCTCCAGCAGCGACGGCGATGACGGGTGTGGGTTAGTACCACGTGCAGTATTCACGAGTTGGCAGCCATAAGTGTACTTTGCTCTTCCTGCTGAACACACAGCGGGCTGGCGCGCGTGGGCCACCTGGAGCCTGAGAAAGAGCTCTAGCCTACAACGGTGACTTCAGGCTAACTAACAAGACTTGGAATATTTCGCACTTGAAACACAAATTCTAGCATACATATTTATTATGTCAGTATATACAGACACGTCAAATGTGAAACGGCATATAGTAAACAATTTTAAATGTTTAACCCCTGACACGAAAGTCAATTTTGTAACAATCTATGGGAAAAAGAAAACTTCACACGCAAGTTGCCACTGAAAAAAAAATAGCTTTAATTTGTAAACAATGTACATTATGATTGGTTCGGGAAGGACCCTAACAGACGAGTTGAAAAAACTTCTGGCCGACTCGCTAGCTGCTNGTGTACTTTGCTCTTCCTGCTGAACACACAGCGGGCTGGCGCGCGTGGGCCACCTGGAGCCTGAGAAAGAGCTCTAGTCTACAACGGTGACTTCAGGCTAACTAACAAGACTTGGAATATTTCGCACTTGAAACACAAATTCTAGCATAAATATTTATTATGTCAGTATATACAGACATGTCAAATGTGAAACGGCATATAGTAAACAATTTTAAATGTTTAACCCCTGGCACGAAAGTCAATTTTGTAACAATCTATGGGAAAAAGAAAACTTCACACGCAAGTTGCCACTGAAAAAAAAAATAGCTTTAATTTGTAAACAATGTACATTATTATTGGTTCGGGAAGGACCCAAACAGACGAGTTGAAAAAAACTTCTGGCCGACTCGCTAGCTGCTAACTTATCATCGCTACCCTGTCCGGGAATATATATATATATATTTTTTTTTTTAATGTGAAAGTATATTTCGTCCTCGAGTTATCTTCGGTCAGCTTGAACTCATGGACGCACTTGAAGCAGACAACTGACTACTGGCAGACCGACCCATCACAAAACTAAATGACTCATCATGACCCATGAATGACCCCTGAAGCCCTAAATGACCCATGATGACCCATAATTTCTCATAAATGACCCCTGAAGATCCATAATGACCCATAAATGACTCCTGATCTTGGTATGTGCGGTGCTAACTGCAGTGCGTGCGATGCTAACTGCAGTGCTAAGTGCGGTGCATGTGGGTCGCAGGTTAAAATAAATTCCCCCTATTTTAAAATAAAATGATGAAGTCCTACCTCTAAAGCTGAATTTGGACATTTTATTTAATAATCTCGGTTTAAAAAGTATATAGCCAGGTCCCTCGGTATATCTCATCACTTCCTGGGTAAACTGTATTTGCACTTTGCTCTAGAAGGACCTAGAACTACAGCAGGCTCCCATCACGCTTCGCCATTGGTCGATGCACAACTTGGACTTTGTATTGAACAATGCAACACCACAGCAGGCCCCCACCATGCTTCCCAATTGGCCGCTTGAATTTTGTACAGATTGTCCGCGGAGGGATACAAGGAAAATAGTTCCAAAAATCTGATATGAGCTAGAAACGCACCTGCTTCGTTCAATTCTGTCTTGTGAATCTGCTGTGCGTGATTCCGAGTGCGTTTCTCCTCTACTGTTATCTTGAGTCTATCAACAAGTTCATTCGGACTTCGGGAAATAGGTAGCCAGTATTCTCGGCATCTTCTGCCTTCTTCATGTCGCTTGTTGCAGCAAATGTGACGGAGGGGTATGTCAGTGCATCAAGAAAATCGCCATCAACGTCTTCAGCACTATCGCCGTCTTCATGTTCATTTTCATCAATGCTCTCTGATGGTCATCTTCACCTCCTGTTTTGTATTCTATGTTAAATTTGATTTTATTTGTAGCAGGAGTTGTATGCTCATCAGTATTTATAGCCGACGATCGTTTATTTTGAAGTTCGTTGACTTCACGCGAAAGTCTTGCAAGTGTACATTCCACACAAACCGACTCTACTGCACTCATTCCGTCTTTAGAATTAACTTTCTCATCATCATCGCCTGTCTAATCGGTAGCCATCGATGTAGCAAGCGGTATTGCGGATAACACTTGCTGCCGCTCAGTAGGCCAATCCTTGCAGATCTCGGTATGTTCTTTCAATGTATCACCTTGCACAAACTACATGGGGCCAATGTCGTAATGCTTCATCGCGCTAAAAGGACTCTTCGTACAGGCCGTTCTGTCATGCCGACGAGCATGACAGCATGCTCGATCGCAGAATCGGTGCTGGCACAACCAGTTAGCGATGATGCAGGTCGTGGCTCCATGGTCGTTTATGCCAAAGGCAGGCCTTCGTATTCGCAATTCATCTTCGTAGTATGAAGAGGGAACGGTGTCAGAACGTCAACTGTCATTTTTTTCTATATAAATGCAGTTCTATTTTTTCCAGTAAAGAACCTAGTTTGTGCCCACTAGAAGCCTTCCAACATAAAATTTATATGAAAAAAATGGGAGCACACTGAGAAAACCCATATACTCGTTCGCCCAAGAAAACATGCAGATAATTATGTTTACATATATATAAAAATTTAAAATAATTTTTAATTAATTTTATACCTAATTAAGTATAGGTATATATATGTAAATAAAATTTATTTTAAATTAATTTTACACATAATTATGTATATATAAATATAGGAATATGAAATTATTTATAATTTCTATATNTGCAGATAATTATGTTTACATATATATAAAAATTTAAAATAATTTTTAATTAATTTTATACCTAATTAAGTATAGGTGTATATATATGTAAATAAAATTTATTTTAAATTAATTTTACACATAATTATGTATATATAAATATAGGAATATGAAATTATTTTTAATTTCTATAAATTATATGTACATATGCCTACAAGCATATTTAAATAACCGCAGCAAACAAATACATTGCACAAGGAAGTATTCCATAACGTAATAAATTAAATATTTTTATACATGTTCTGAATTAAGCGGCATTGTTTGTTATTAGTTTCTGCTGTATTTCCACGTGGATTATTGTCACGGAAATTTTTGGAATTTCATGTAATATGTCGACCTGGAAAAAGCGCTGCTTCATGCAATTGAAGTCTTTATAGATTTTCAACCTCGAATAAACTTGAAGAAACTTCGGATGAGTGTGTTTCGTTATATTTGCGAAAAGTGTTGCAATTATGGAAGCTTAAATAAATGTATGAGTGTTATTTAGTATTTAGGCGATACCCGCAACTTACGATCGTAGAGTTAATACCTCGGCCAGATCTCACTTGTTTTGAAACAGTAACGGCATGAAAATGTTTTTTACTGCACGTGAAACATTCCTTGAGTTAAAACAGTATTAAAACGCCTGTCTGAACTGTTTAATTTGTATGAGCCGATATATCAAACAATAAGTAAGTAGGTACTAATTTCCACGACTATCCTCGATATATATTGCATTAAACGCGTTGATCCAGTTTCATGAAATGCGTTGTCATCAGTTAGGTATTGCGTTTTTAATATTGTGGTGAAGTTACATTCATATCTGTGTGCACATTTGAATTTTATAAGCGAAAAGTGATTATTTTTTTTCATTAATAAAGTGGCAAGCCTAGCAAACGTCAGTGTTATGCGCTTTAAAAACTTCGTGACTTGACGAATGCTCACGAAACTTGCATCGATTGACAAATATTACCGTGGAAGCATGCTGTAAAATTTTGGATCAATTCTGTTCAGTCATTGAGTTTCATGGCGATTGTTTTCGTTACGGTACTCGTAGTGTAATAGCAACGCCCGCCGTTTGGTTGTGCCTTTTCTTGTATTAAAATTGCAAAATAATTTTGCTCGTAAATGTTGTTAATTATTAGGTCATTTAACGATTGTTTAAGGCACGTTGTATTCTTTATGAAGGAGAAGAAACACAGTAGACGGAGGGATTCACGTTCATTCCTGCGCAATCACATGCATACGTTACGCAACAAACCTGCTGGCGGTCATCATTCCAGAACACGATTTCGCCCAGTGTCGAAACTGTTAATGGCGACCGTGAAGAAAAGTAAAGTTAATATGTGACTATATTTTGGTCACGAAAAATTACATTTCATATACAGTTTTCCCTCTAAATTTCTAAACGAACCTTACTTTAAAAACGCGACTCGTATAACTAGGCACCCCAAAAATTTCGCGAATTCCTTCGAGGAATGGTTAAATTTCAACAACCTCTACGTTTCAGTCTGTGCCTCCATAGGATCACAGTTTGTTAGGCACGCCCCTCATCACTTTCGACCAATAACGAACTTGTAAGGAAAGCAAGGACCAGATCCCGTGCTACCTGCTCTGGTCTTGAACTGGAGCAACAGCCAATGAGCAACTAGCTGATGCCCGAGTACTCAAAGGATCGTGGAGTCTAGCTTGTTGCTGGATGAATCGGCAAAATTTCCGAGTCTGTATATACACTGAAGAGCCAAAAAAACTGGTATAGGCGTGCGTATGCAAATAACAGAGGTATGGAACCAATCAGAGTAACGCGATGCGGTCGGCAGCTAGATCGGTTACTGCTGCTACAATGGCAGGTTATCAATATTTAAGTGAGATTGAACGTGGCGTTACAGTCGGCGCACGAGAGATGGGACACGGCATCTCCGAGGTAGCGATAACATTTGGATGTTCGCGTACGACCATTTCACGAGTGTACCGTGAATATC
>NQII01001930.1:45002-98719 GCA_002778355.1 Clitarchus hookeri | reverse complement strand
TTACAGAGGTTTTGCTTACCAAAGCGTGAATTTTTTAATATGAACAACATCAATTATCGTTTCTTTCCTAGTTTTGTTTTCTCAATAAAATATTTATTTAGTTGAGACTACTAGATTAATATTTGGCTCTACTCAAACAAGTATTTTGTTGGCTGGGACAAATATTTCTCTCAGTGTAGGCTGATATTCCTAAACGTTTTTATTAGTAGAGACACTATATTTGCGCGTTGTAATCCAGTACATAGCTAGATGGTATACAAGTATGTGTTAGTGGCATGCTGTGATTGGACCTACACTCATCTGACATGCTCTGCGGGACCATCCCTATATAGTACATTTCCAGCACTCTGTTACCTCCATTTCACGTGGCCTGGTGAAACAGAAGAATGAGTTTTGCCTGTGACGGCAGCCAACGAACAAGTTATATCTCTGCTCGAGTATGTAGAGGACGGTAGAGCCTATCTAGCCTGGTGCCGTTTTATAACGCGAAATGTCAGGGCCTCTATTTATATGAGGTTTGGTGCAGCTTGCGTCATACCTAGGACTTGTCTGTATTCACTTCGTGATGCCAGCTAATTCAGTGGCTAAGCCATCCCCTTAATTTTATGACACAGATTTTGTTGATATATCTGTGACCGAAACCCTAACCATTACGCCGTTAACTTGACCATCATTCATATACAATGAGGCACGATCAGATCGTTATTCGTTTTGCAAATAAAAGTTGATGTCGGCAAGAATACGACTCATACACGTAAGGCATGTTTTAAATGCGTCCATACTTAGAAACAAGGCAAACAAACGTAACCAATGAACTGCGCTTTATTTGTGTTAGATTCCACTATCTGAGGCTCCTCACATGGTCTCGTGCTCTAGAATAGTGCGTTCGGGATTGCGAAGTTGCATTGTCACTGTAATAATTCGCAGTGAGGAGTGAGGGCACAAATGCACCGTAGGATGTCCCCTCCAGCCACACACCTTTCTATAACCTCTTCTAACCGAATTGCTTAAAGTATTTCTATAAGTGCTTGTCTCTCGTTCATTTCCCCTTGGAGCCCTCGAATACAACACATCACTAAATAACCAGCACCGAAGAAATTTAAAACTCGTACGTGCTCGCGTGTTATATTTATAAAAGCACCCGAATTTTTACAATTTAATTATTTCTATCGTATATATGAATTTTTTTTTTTAGGGTTAACTCGTGATATTGTAAAATTTATAGACGGAAGGAAAAAAAAAACACGAGGCCTTTTTTTTACTGACAGGAAACATGCTTCGGTGGAAGGTTGGGCGAGCGCCAGGCAACCAGCTTCCGTTGCAAAGACAAATGAAACTCCCAGTTCGAAGTAACATCGAGATACGAATTAACAATGGAGCCACCGAATTCAACACACGCATATTTTCCTCGTGAAGGGAACGCCGCGAAGAGATCGAAAGCCGTTGAACAAAGGCACGTAGCATTGGATTCCACCACAGCTCTGGATTTTTTTTTTTTGCGAGAGTTAATTAAGTTCCAGGGTTGGCGCGTGGTTTGCTTGGTTTGTTGGGCACGAGCCTCCCACCGCTTTGGTTAGATCCGCGACCCTGGAAGGAAAGGGGAATTTTTTTCATGTTGGCAGTGTGGCGGACACTGCCTTGTTGTGTGGGTTTTCTCGGGNAGGAAAGGGGAATTTTTTTCATGTTGGCAGTGTGGCGGACACTGCCTTGTTGTGTGGGTTTTCTCGGGGTACTCCGGTTTCCACCCGCGTATCCATCCCACCGTTACTTTACACTCTTAAGAGGGGGGCCGCGTTGTGGTGTAGTGGTAAGACTTCTCGCCTCCCACGTAGGCTGGCAAGTANCTTTACACTCTTAAGAGGGGGGCCGCGTTGTGGTGTAGTGGTAAGACTTCTCGCCTCCCACGTAGGCTGGCAAGTAGGTTGCCAGGCGTAGATCGGCGAATGGCGAACTGACGTCTTGCCGACCAGTGACGTCATTCCGTGGTGCCGCGAAAATCCGGGAGTGACTCCCGGCTGTAGTTGTGAGACTTACCAAACTGTCGTTTATTTACAAACTTCCTGGCTTATCAACATTAGCTTGAAATAAGATTGAAAGTATTCTTTGTTGTTTTTAGAAACGAATCCCCGTGTCTTTGTACGTCACAGGCAAACGGGATCTCTGAAGTTCGCAGTCACATGCACCCTTGGCGCAGTTAAGATAATTACGATATATTGGTGAAATCAGCGTTAGGTAAATGTTCGCAGCTGGCGCAAACTAATACGCGCGCACTTGCCGCCGTAGCCAACGGTACGGCGCCAGATGTGCCTCGTAGAATCAGTCGATAATTAGAGACTGTGTGGTTTATTCGCGGTGTCGCTAGGATTCAATGTGCTGTANCCTCGTAGAATCAGTCGATAATTAGAGACTGTGTGGTTTATTCGCGGTGTCGCTAGGATTCAATGTGCTGTACGCATACCGGACAGTATATTCTTTCGTTACTGGTTCTCATGCATGTCATTGGGCCAACGGGAATTCTGATACTCTAAAGCAGAACGTTCGTAACGGACTGCAAATAAATTTGACGATTCAAAAAAGAAAAACTTCATCATCCAATTATAAAAGGATAAACAAGTTAGAGTGTTGTTGAAAATATGCTTGCTGAAAATTCTTGTGATTTTCCTGTTTTTTTATACCGATGACGTAGGCATGTTTAGGTGGTGCGTCTGCCAGGTAGTTGGCCCTCGCCTGCTGTCATCGCAGTGCCAAGATGTAGTGAAGAGAGGGACTGTGTAGCTTGATCGGCGCCCAGGAATGCTTCGCCCCGGTCGCGTGGTGCTTNAGGGGTTAAAATATGTTTTCTTGAAAATTATGGAAATATAACACTGAGTACTGTGTCCGAATCTAGCGCGGAAACAGTATATTATTTTTGTCCTTGAGGACAAAACTCGGACGAATATAGTAAAATTAATTTCTCTAATTTTTATTAGGATTGTATATGAACGTTGCATCACTTTAACAATTACTTTTATGGATTAAAAAAAAATAATTTTCTAGTGTAGTAACTGAAATGAACACAGTGGATTGTACTGCAAGCGTCACAAGTGCTGGCAGCTGATGTTAGTGACGGCCCGGCTGTGTACAAACTGTTACAAAAATATTCGGCGCCCATCGGCTTGCGTGAAACTGATTATATGGAGACTAATGTTTTTTGCACGGCATCAGGCTGCGCGCGCAACTACCTCCCCCCTCGCCGGTCCCATATCACCCCCCCCCTCTCAACCCTTGTCAATTAACCCGCGAGTATTTGTAGTGCAGACAGTATATACTGTTACACATGAAAGAACATTTGATTGTACACAGCAACTTAGTACTCTGTTGGCTTTGGACCACTGTGGCTAGTGTGGGCCGGTAACACAGTGTAAGTAGAAATACAGGGATCAACCAAACTTGTTTTTATGGAGTAGTTTTTATAGGTGGATCGCTCCTAGCGTGTCCTGAATGTATTTTTGTACCGGCCACAAAGTGTTAAAATGAAATTACAGAATGGATACGAAATAGTTTGATCCTCCTGATTGGCTGCTCGAGTTTCAGCCGATGGTCCATGGTTTTGATTGGCCAAGCCTTGCCATGAAATATTTCCCTCTCGGTAGATGCCGAAAAATTTCGCCCACGCCTTTACTTGAAGAAACGCGTGTTTAAAACACTTGTACATATACATTATAGTTACTTTGCAGTTGGATNCGCCCACGCCTTTACTTGAAGAAACGCGTGTTTAAAACACTTGTACATATACATTATAGTTACTTTGCAGTTGGATCACATTTGATCAGACGCCCTGGAAGACTTTGGGGTCAATGACAGATCTGCAAGAATACAAGGAACGAATCCCATCCCTGCCTGTTCTGGGCTACTATCTGAAGCACCCACTGAATGTAGATGATACTCTGGTACACATAAAACTGCGGAGTGTTGACCTACAGGTTACTAAAGACATGACATTTTCCTGTTTCCACCTTTTGGTTCTGGTGAAATGAGAAAGTTCGTCTCGATGCGCGAATTGTCGGGAAATATTTCACCTTATTGGTAGTGCCGCGGTATTTTATCAGGGGGTTTGAATGGATTGCTGGGAAAACTCAGCCTTTTAATTTCTTTGTAGTTGTAAATTTTGTACTGAAGTTTCTCTACAGAAAATTACTTACAAAACTTTAGTCGCCATGTGTTCATCAGCCTATGCCATAGAGTATTGTGTTATTTGTGCAGGGAAATTTATGTTGAAACTACTGGTTACTGTTAAGATTCCCATTATCTACAAAATTATGTTTATTATTGATAGAGGCAGTGATTGTTTGCCATGTAGTTGTAAGTGCCAAATGTTTTTCTTTGTCCTCTAAAGCCAAGTGCAGATTATTGTCTTGTTGATCGCTGTTGTGGTCAGTGAGAAGATATTTGCCTCTCTGGACGGTCACGATCAACCGACGCACGCTTTGGTAAATCGCACGGAATGTAAGGAATGATGGACGTAGAAACGTCGACACGGACCTCTGAGAACCGTTCGCTTACAGCAGGATTACGTATATTCACATATTTGGCTAGAGTGCCACCACAAAATACATACGCATACAGAAGCGAAACTTCTCGTGTATCGCGAGCTCCACCTAAAAATATTGCCTCACTTGCCAGCGATATGGCTGAACGTCATTTACCAGTCGTTGCCTGTAGGTGAAACTTGAAAGGACGATGAGCCAATCAATATATGACATGTCTAATTGTGCATTGGCCAGTGAGGCGAACTGCACTCTTAAATCAGAACCAGTAAAACCACTGATTCGCAGTCAAAAGCAACCACTCGGATCAGTGAAGATGGCTCCACGTAGAATTAGTGGAAAACCACTGGTTGTTTCATCGAAAAAATTTGACTGATTGAATAAGTGACACAGCCAACTGAATTCGGCGAATCAAATATAGTTTTATTGAATTTAACCAAATAATTACGAGAAAAAAAACGTATTTCCTATAGTCACTGTTAATTATCTGGAACTTAACGAAATTAAAAAAAAAGTAAAAAAAAAATACTTGCTACGACTAGGATTTGAATCCACAGTTCTCACCTTCAGTCCGCCGTCTTAACAAATGAGCTACCAAGCCGATGTTGACTGGCAAGAGTAACATATACTTAATACGCACATCTGAAATACGTAACTCTTAAGTAAATTATCCAATTTCTTTTATTTTTTAGTTCATTAGGATTGTTAATACAAATATTACGTATGAATGCACTCACTTCCCCACACTTCGTGCAGTTTAAACCTCCTAACAGAGTTCTATAATGGTATTAAAAAATATGAAATCCACATTTTAAAAAGTATATTATATAGGTTTTAATTGTTTATGTGTCATTTCAATTGATATACCGTGTTTAACTGAGCCATCAGTCAAAAAGCAAATCACTGAAAGAACAGGGATTGAAATGGCCGATGAATCAGTGGAAAATATCACCAAATCATCGAGTGAAGGAAAACTGGCATTTTTTTTCACTAATTTGTCAGTTAAATTGACTGAAGTGACTGTTGAATAAGTCAGGAGCTGTTAACTAATTTAGACAGTGAAATCCTCACTTATTCAAATTGAGAGTACGTGCAGTAGTCAGTGAGGCGGAGGCTCGCTAAGCCAATAAGCGTGCAAGGAAGCCCACGCCAAAGGAGCCGCTATGCTATTTCACTTCGGTATGCATAATTATTCTGTGCTGCCACTCACAAGACCGAATTTTACAGTAAATTCACTTATACAACTTTTCTGAAGCCCTGCTTAAGTTCTGCTTTCAGGATATTCCTCCACCTTGTACAAACAAAACTAGAAAATTACACCGAAAGGAGAGTGCGTTGTATTTGTGCGCACCCAAATGTATTGATACTTTACCGGAGAACTATTTCTTACTAGGCATTANAAGGAGAGTGCGTTGTATTTGTGCGCACCCAAATGTATTGATACTTTACCGGAGAACTATTTCTTACTAGGCATTATCAACACATCTATTTCCTCTCTGTATTAATTCATATTAATTATAAATGAAATATTGTAATTTATAGATGAAATGTAAGTAAAAGTTTAATTTATTAAAAAAATTATGTAATTTTATGCTAAAAGAACTATAAAACGCTTGTGACAAAGTCACATATTTAGGAAACAGCCAAACATGGTTATGTATTGTTTGGGGNTGCGGTGTCGTGCTTGGAGAGCTAATGACACTCCCGCGGTGTTCAGCGATGAGAACGGGTTGCGTCTTTGTGCAAGCAATCTTGATTTACTCGTGCGACATCTCCCAGGGCGTGCTTGCCGACGACACACACGGCCCGGTTCCTGGCATGAATGCGTTATCGTGATGTAAGCAGAGTCGTGCAGCGCCTGTTTCAATCCGGAGGCATTGCGCTCCTTCAGACCTGTCACCCATTACACACAGAGAGAAAAACAAATCATTTCACTACTCACAAGTGTTTGTCAAACGCTTTAAATCCAACGTTTAGAAATTGAACTATTTCTCTCCTTTCGTTACCAACTTTACTAGGCGCACGTCAGACAACGTGCCCGTTAAAATACATGCAGGTAAGGGCAGTGACGTTTTTAAAAAGTTGATTTCAAAAGCGCTGAAGTAACTATGAACAACCTATAACTATAGGCTATTCACGGTAAAGTGAGCACTTTTGAAAGCCCTCTCATTTGGAATAATAGTCAATAAATATATTTTATTTTAGCCTTATACGTTAACTTCCGAGTGCGGTGGAATATTCACACTATTTTTTATTACTTACATGGTAATGTTTATTTAAGAATGTAATAAAAGGATAAAAAATGGCCGAAACAAAAAAGTAACTAGGGCTTTAAAAGTTCTCACTTTACCGTGAACAGACTATATAATCATTTTACCTTAAAATTTTGACTTCTAAAAGTTAACATGTCGTCCAAAGAGGTTTCATTTGTAGCATTCAATATTGAGGCCACAGAAATAACCAAACATAACTTTGTGTGCATTTTGTTATTGATTTTGGAGCTTCAGAGAATCTAGTTAAAGACACTGCAGAATGCACTTTCCACGATGTTACAAATTTAGATCATCATGTTATAATCAAGGTAGCAAAAGGGCAACAGTTACACTCTAAACTTGAATTAGTGATAATTGAGCCAAATCAGTGAAAACAGTGAAAATTGAGCAACTGGTAATCAGTGCCAGATAACTAATTAACACTGTGGTTGAATTTCACTGATTTATTTGTGATTTCCCACTGAATGTCAAGAATGTAACTCCTATAAATCACTTGTTCCCAGTTAATTTTCTTGGTTCACCGGTCAGCAGTAGCTCATCAACTGACTCTCAGGTGAACGTTTTTTCACTGATAGATATCACTGATTTGGATTTAGGGTGCAAAAGCAGGAAGCAAGGGCAAATTAAGAGTCATCTGCAAGGGAAGGCGTATTTACATTGAAGCATTGAATTCTAAATTTTATCACCTTTCTCGACACACCGGCTCACACCTTCATAAGGTTTTACAGGAATCCGCTTATTAACTTGTTTAGAAATTTGTCTTGTGAATGTCCATTGGTTGTCAAGTAGATTAGTTATTTAAAAAAAAAAACAGTAAACAGAATTTTTTCAACAACTTGCTTTTAATCTCACGTTTTTATTGCAATGCTCAATTTTCTGGAAATTTCAGTTCCCTTGTCTAGTTTACGGGACGTTGCAAATTTTGCTAGTTCTTAAATTTAAATGCATTAAAAACAGAAGCAAAAAATATTTTTTCACTATTTGCAAATGTTTACCTATCGCTAGGGGCAGTGATATTTCGCGAAAAAATTTCCAGACAAGATGCAGTCCAAAGCACTGTAGGGTCGTCCAGCTTCTTTGATTGGCTAAAAATGTTCTGGCCCGTGTTAACCGTTTGCACACGAATCACGAAGGTTCAGTGTCGGAGTTACTTAGTCCTGAGTGGCTTGGTCAAAGACGGACACGGCACCAGCAGCCAATGGAGGTACAACAACAGCTGAGGTGTGAAGTCTACCGTGTGCTCCGATTTTTACGCGAAAAGTCACTGGCCCTAGTTATTCGCTTTTAATTCAACTTTAACACACGGGACTGCTTTCTCCTCCGTCGTTATCAGCTTTACTGGGTGCGTGCCAGTCGGCGTGCCCGGATGGAATGCACGTGGGTAGGGGCTGTGACATTTCTCAAAGGTTGATTTTGAAAAGTGCTCAATTACCCGTGGCGAGCCTGCAGTTGAAAGGTCATGCAGCATCTACGCGGCTCGCTGATTATGTTGCAGCGTGCTCGACATGCGCGCCTTTGTGCTAAACGAAGTCGCTGAGCGTATTCCCACCGTGTTCGTCTGCGAGAAGAGCCTCACTTCGGACGACCAGGAAACTAATTTCTAAGACATCGCGCATGATAGGAACTCCAAAGTGGAACTCCCCAGCGCATTTTCAGACAGATACTGAGTCTCCGACACGCAGAAATACGCCCGCCCTATTGGGCGTCGTCCTTAAAGGCTATAGTTGCTCGCCGCGCGATAAGACTTTGTACGTGGCCAGCCATAGGTTGGATTACGCGTGACTCTTCCACCCCCCACCACTGTACCTTTTTTCTGGGCAATATCGGGGTATATTTTGTGCTCTACTTTTGTTGATGTTTCTCATGTTATTATTTTGACCTATGTCTTTGTGTTAGACCATATTCTTGCTTTTTTTTTATTCTATTGCATTTCACCACCTAGTGGATTATCATTACTATCCTTTTATGGTTGTCCTTCCTTGGTGCCCTGAGCACGGAGATAGCGCGTTTGACCTGTCATCTACAGTGACACCATCTGTACGCTGTTCACGCCCTGTCTTAAGATTAACTTTTACCCTCTGTTGTATCATTCCGCCAAATATAAAATTTACACTGCCGTGGGCCTAATGAATTTATTCATCATCTGTCAGTCGATTGAAAACATGAAATTGTTAGGAACAAAAATATATTGCCAACTTTGGAATTCTTGCTCTAATGTGTCTATAGAAAAAAAAAAACATGATTTGCCATTCATTTAAAAATTACACTGGCAAAACGACGTCAAGACTTAGAACTATTTTTCTTGATTAGCTGCCAACTTAACTTGGAGCCGGCATAGCAGTGTGCGCGGTAGTATACACGCAGTTAACTGGCAGTGATTTTTGTTTAAAAGGTTTATTTCAAAACGGCTTTTTTTTTTTTAGGTAAACAGCCTATATTACTATGTAATATATTACAACTTCTTTCATCAGCGTTGACTAAGTAAGTGATTAAAAAAAGAGGGATNTGCCTATATTACTATGTAATATATTACAACTTCTTTCATCAGCGTTGACTAAGTAAGTGATTAAAAAAAGAGGGATTCACCTGTACTGTCTTAGTCGATTCCCCTCCCCCCTCCAGCAGTCCTTACGTCCGGAGTCATCTTCGTACGGCCCATGTACTGTTTTGCACGACGACCAGATTTGCCCACGCTGGGCTTAGGTGGCTTATAAATAGAGACCTGAAGAATTTGCGGATTCATTTTGGGACAAGCTAGGATTCAACCCACGTGCGTTTATATAACTTTAGCCATTGGTCCACGTGGTGTTTGACACCTCCTGGAGAACGGTGTCAATTGTCGCCTTCCACTGTGACAGCACGCAACCAATGCTCAGTTGATATCAGCATATTTGCACATAAGACTGTAGAGTCTAGCCTGCAGGTCATTGAACTCGCGAATTTTTCAGGTCTCTACTTATAAGTCACGTGCCTTGGACGTGCAGGGATATCGCATCAGTTGTGTCGGTCAGTTTCTGCCGCAAAGGAGATCAACCTCCATCGTATTTAATTTATGGCGTTTCCTCCAAAACATGCGTTATATTTTTTCCCCCCTACGTATCGGCAGGGCTTAGGGAATTGCTGCATACGTTTTATAAAGTAAACATACCTTAACTACTGTTGCTAGTATCATTTCTATTATCACTCGCGAGGAAAAATCACTTGTTTCTGCCCTGCTGTTACCAATAAAAATTATTGAATACGGCGGTGTATCAGATTCATAAAGCTTCGGAAGCGTATGCGAAAAATTCCGTTTAACGTTTTGAAATGGAACTTTGGGCGAAAAATGGATAAATTCAAGCTTGCTGGCTCGCTCAAAAGAAAATTCTGAAANACGTTTTGAAATGGAACTTTGGGCGAAAAATGGATAAATTCAAGCTTGCTGGCTCGCTCAAAAGAAAATTCTGAAAGTACCAAAATTATATTTTTGGCATGATTAATATTGTGACGTAATTATCAGTTTGTAGTTAAGTCGTTTTGCATGTATTGCTGTGTAAGGCCAAAAGCTATTGGGTGTAAGGGCACTTTCGGAATTTTCTTTTAAAAAATCATAAGCTTAAAAAACCATGAGTCCAGAATGGTGGGGGAATGTTACCCCTTAACTCTCCTTGCTGACCACACTTCAGAACAAAATTTATTACATGGGTNACGTTTTGAAATGGAACTTTGGGCGAAAAATGGATAAATTCAAGCTTGCTGGCTCGCTCAAAAGAAAATTCTGAAATTACCAAAATTATATTTTTGGCATGATTAATATTGTGACGTAATTATCAGTTTGTAGTTAAGTCGTTTTGCATGTATTGCTGTGTAAGGCCAAAAGCTATTGGGTGTAAGGGCACTTTCGGAATTTTCTTTTAAAAAATCATAAGCTTAAAAAACCATGAGCCCAGAATGGTGGGGGAATGTTACCCCTTAACTCTCCTTGCTGACCACACTTCAGAACAAAATTTATTACATGGGTGTATAGGCTGTTCACGGTAAATTGAGCACATTTGAAAGCCCTGCTTAAGATCTACTTGTAAGCACGTTGTGTATTCTTCCGCGTTATGTAAAATTAACACTGCCGTGGGCTTCATCACTTTATTTATTCGTCGGTCAAGTGAAACTGTGAAATTATCACAAATCTGTTAATGTTTACACTTCGATGCATAAAAAAAGTGAAAGACATAATTTAAATTATCAGAAATGGTAGCCTAACACTTTTAATTCGACTTTAAGACATGGAACTACTTTCTTTCCATTGTTACCAACTTTACTGGGTCCATGTACTCAGTGCGCCCGTTAAAATATATGCAAAAAGGGCAGTGATTTTTTTCTAAGCTTAACTTTAAAAGTGCTCACTTTATCGTGAACAGCCTTTATGAGATCATAAAAGCGAGGTAAAACAAATCAATGATTGCCCGTGCTGCCTACGGGGCACCGTGTTGAAAATGAAACAAAATAAAAATAAATAAAAGAATCCGCGGAGGCTTGCGATNATATGTACGTCACACACGTGCAGGTAATTATTGGTCTCTACTGTACACTGCGAAGCTCTATGACCTGTGGGTAAATATTTCGCAAACCGGCGTTACTGGCCTAAGTCATATAATTAGTTCATGTAACTGTAACCGTACATATAGCCTACAGCTAGGGGCCAGTGACTTTTCGCGTAAAAATCGGAGCACACAGTAGCCTTCAATACTATATATACACCTCAGCTGTGGTTATACCTCCATTGGCTGCTGGTGTAGTGTCTGTCTTTTGACCAAGCCACTCATGACTAAGTAACTCCGACACTGAACCTTCGTGATTCGTACGCATACGATTAACACGGGCCAGAAATTTTTTTAGCCAATCAAAGAAACTGGACGACCCTACAGTGCTTTGGATTGTATCTTGTCTCGAAATCTTATCGCGAAATATCACTGCCCCTAGCTACNACTGGACGACCCTACAGTGCTTTGGATTGTATCTTGTCTCGAAATCTTATCGCGAAATATCACTGCCCCTAGCTACAGCTAATCTGCTGTGACAACGAAACAAGTGTTACGTCGACTTAAGTACAGCACGCGTCATAAACTTTCGCGTTTGCAACACCCGAAGCCGTAAATTAAAGTGGATCTGTGAGGGTTTTAACCCATTCGGTCACACATTAATTGTTGAGTTCAAGTGTTGTAATGGCACTTGTTAAGGCGCGTGCAGATATGAGCGCAGAACCCCGTGCCGTACCGCTTCGCGGGTCCGACGTCAACACGGGTCGAGGTTACGTGACGCGGTTACGGGTTTGAACTTCCCAATACGNGTACCGCTTCGCGGGTCCGACGTCAACACGGGTCGAGGTTACGTGACGCGGTTACGGGTTTGAACTTCCCAATACGTAACTTGCAACCTACCTGCGTTCCACAAGTTCACGCTGCAACAAGGTACACACATGCAAGACGCTGCGGCAGCCTATATTTACTTGCATTACGCGTTAAAAAGAAAACGGAAAAAAAGGCGACACTTATAAGTGAGTGTGGTGCTTTCAAGTTTGCTACGTGATCTACCGTTTCTATCAGTTANGTACCGCTTCGCGGGTCCGACGTCAACACGGGTCGAGGTTACGTGACGCGGTTACGGGTTTGAACTTCCCAATACGCAACTTGCAACCTACCTGCGTTCCACAAGTTCACGCTGCAACAAGGTACACACATGCAAGACGCTGCGGCAGCCTATATTTACTTGCATTACGCGTTAAAAAGAAAACGGGAAAAAAAGGCGACACTTATAAGTGAGTGTGGTGCTTTCAAGTTTGCTACGTGATCTACCGTTTCTATCAGTTAGNGGAAAAAAAGGCGACACTTATAAGTGAGTGTGGTGCTTTCAAGTTTGCTACGTGATCTACCGTTTCTATCAGTTAGGGGACATGCAATTTTACCAGAATGTCACTTGAAGACTTCGAGATTTGGATTAACTTCGTGTTTGTTAAAGGAGCAAAAAAAGGACATCTTATATAGAGAAGCTATCTCTGTCCAAGAAAGACTAGCAGCGACAATGCATTTTCTGGCGACCGGTGATTCACACAGTAGTCCACAGTACCTGTTTAAAATTTCTAAACGGTCTTTAAGTGTTATTGTTCCAGACGTATGTCAAGCTCTCATTGAAACACTGAAAGAAAATATACAACTTAGTATAGTAATTTTATTAGAATATTCATTCTTACATTATTAAAGTATTAAGTGTTAAATATATTAATTAAATTGTAAACACGCGTCGATTTCACTGTGCAAAACCAAGGAAGCCTTGTAAATCCTTATCTGTATCTTGGTACTCTGGCATCTGTGACTCTGTGGCAGGATCTGGACCTGAGCTGGGAGAGATGTGCACTCCTTAGTGAGGACACGAGAAGTGGTAGATTAGGCGCTGCAACACAAATCATCCTGAGATGGTAGTGGGTACTGTGGCGGATGAATAGTGCGAGGCTGAAGATGAGGGAGATTTTGGAAATATGTAGGTTGAACTGGGAAGGCAGCATGATTGGAAGTTCGGTTGTATTGCCCCCTGTCTGCGCTGAGCAAAATGTCCGCAATATAATCCTGGACTTCACCTCCCGCGATAAGAGAATATTTTTTGCATCTTTTTCGCAACGAAGTTCCCGAACAGATGGCGTTCATCAACTTCGTGCTGCTCGCTTGCAGATGCAGCAATGTTTCAAAAGCTTTATCGTGTCTCTGGTCCTGAAGTTTTCTTTCCCGTTTTTGTACGCCCGGGGTCGGCCGGGAAAGGCACGTTGTCTATGTTGTCGTCAGTTTGAAGTATTTCTTCATTTTCCATATCTGCCACTAGCAGTGCAGCTGCAATATAAAACCACACGAGGTTACAAATATTGTAAATCGTAATTATTATACTTTCTGTTGGTATAAGTGTACCGTCGAATCTTCCTCACTAGGCAATACCAAATTAAGTTCCAGGCCTTCAGAAATGATTGTCAATTTTTTACATTGCGCTTACTAAAGAAATATTTATTGTTATTGGTCCACCATCTTGGAAGAAAGTGCAACATGACAAATAAACATTTTATCTCAAATCTCTGAAACTAATCTATAAACTTATTTATTCCTGTTCCCATGCTTTTCTTTATTTTTACTTGTTCTCTTCGCTCAAGCAACGCGGGCATTTTATTGCGGCATCCCTCGGCCGTTGTTTGAAGTTCGAACGCCAACTCTTCCCAAGAATCGTTCCTTAATATTTTGTGGAAATGCCTAGGGTGTTTGGCGTTCCACAGAAGTTATTCAGCTCTATACATTTCAATGAAATGTAGAGAGATTTACTCTGTCCACCCCATGTCCCCTACACGGAGACAACACACTGATGTTACGCATCGAGGTTCGATGCACGTCCAAACTGACTGTAACTGAAGCGCGCGCAGCCCTTTGTGTAGTCGCANNGGGGGGGGGGAGTGGCCGACAAGCGGCGAGACACTGCGCGCCACGCTCCGTGTCGTCCAGGTTACGGACTCAGACTACGACCCGAAGTTGCAGGGTACCGTCCAGACAGCACGCGACCTCGGTTACGGCACGGGGTTCGGCATGCATATCTGTACGCACCTTTATACGTGGTGTACTTGTGTTTATCACTTACCTTGCAACCAGTGAACAACATGCCGCGTGCTCGGCGATGTTGGAATTAACCACTCATGTCGAGGAGGCGTAGAACATTCCACAAGTAAGATTAGCCACAATGAAGACTTGGGCATTGATGCCTTGCTGTGTACGAGTACAGTATCGGTTATAAATGTCATTCGTGTACAATGTGTCCGCGATTGTGAGCGATTGAAGAGTGAGGAGAGTCGATGAATGTGAAGTGAGGTGAGTGTGGAGCAGTACAGGAATGAAATGGCGGGAGAAACGGGAGATCCCCGAGAAAACCCCGCTGACCAGCGGCATTATCCGGCACAATTCCCACTTGCGAAAATCCGGAGTGAACCGGGACGGGGATTGAACCTGGTTCGCCTTGGTGCGAGGCAAGCAGTCTAACCGCTCAGCCACCGCGGCCGCCCCTCCACGATCGTGGAACTACGGTTGAACTACAGTATACGTAACTATGCAGACGTGAAATGGCGTGGGCTTACCTATTCTCTAATTGGTTGCGCGAGGTTCTTGAACGGGCGCTGTGTTTTTATTGGCCACTCCTGGCTGAGAAAGATTCCCTATTGACTGGGTTGCCGCCTGTTGTTGGGCAGTGGCGTTATTTCGCTGGCACATGCTGCTGGATGTTATGGTGTGGTCAGGCCTTAGTTGAACGTCTTGCCTGATCTTAACCTTCAAACATAAAACCGAGCGGGATTGCAACGCCACCATTTGGTCGTCGACAATTGCAGAAATCCCCTCCACCGGTCACTGAGCGGGGCCGCAGAACCACGCGCTTGATATAGGCCGTCGTTAACCGTCTCGTCGTCGTCAGTCATCTTTAGTCCTTTGCCGACCCTACCAGCGAAGCTGACCAGGAAGATGGGTGTCCGGCCGTCGCTAACCGCCTCGTAGAATCAGCCTCCGGCAACATTAACAAGGTGATGACGTTCCATATAGGTTGGTTTAAAATGGCGCGAGTGAAGTAATAATAAACATAATATTAAATTCAATGTAAAGCTCCCCCGGTCAATGGTAACATAAATAGTTATTGTAAAAGCTTAATAATTAATAATAAAACTTCTCTTATACTGTTGTGCTCTACCAAATCATGAGTCGTTATTTGAGATACACCCCCAGCATACTCTCATACTTTCAAGTACGAATTGGCTGAAAAGTTAGTTCCTAACATGGAGTTCACGGTATGAGCGGCTGTTTCTTCTCTTTACTCTTAAGTGTTCTGTGGTGGAACCGTAATGATGGACGTGGTAGCCATCTGACGCGCGCAAACCGAGACTCTGGATTGGTTGCCCAGTGAGATTTTGGAACGGGCCTCCCATCCGATTGGCTAGGCGTAACTGTGGAACGTTCCATATTGGTTCGGCAGACCTGGTATCTTATGCGCTGATTGGGGAACGACGTCCTACTAGCTGTGCTGGAGGCTCTCGAGGTTGGAGCTCTGAGTACTTGTGATAGTTGCGCTCCTGTACGCTAAGCTAGGTTCTACAACATCTGACGCTTACCGCCATACGCATCTGGTCCTCTTCAACTCATCTTAGATGGGGAACGAAACAAATTCAATCGGATCAGCATATCTTCCGCAGTAACTTAAATTTGTCTTCCAAGTGCCATCATTAAGGGTAGTGAAATTTCGCGAAAAGATTTCAAGACATGTTTTATTTTAAAACACTGTTGGGCCGTTTACCTATCTTGATTGGCTGAATTGCTTTTTGACACGTGTTAACTGTCTGCACACGAATCACGTAGGAGCCGTGCGGATGTTGCCGAATTCTGAGTGGCCCGGTCAAATATGAAAACGCCTTCTAAAGCAGACAGCAACCAATGACAATACACAAACTGCTATTTGGTGCTTATATTATTAATGTCTACCGCGTACTCATATTTTTTTTTCGCAAAAAAATCACTAGCCCTAACGATGATTTTTACTTGACTATGATAAAAACTGAAATTAACCACTTTACCATGTTGCAGTTTGTTTCGCAGCAAAAACTTTACTTGAAAAATTGTTACCATTAAGTCATTACCCTCTTACCGGAGTTGAGTCCCACTCCAGCCTTTGGAGAGTTAACCCGCTCCGTCACACATTAATTTCCGAGTTCAAGTGTTTCATTAACATTAATTTTTGGCATGTGCTGTACTTGTGTTTCAGCTAGTAAACAATGTGCTGCGTGTTCCGTGATATTGGCATTAACCACTCATGTCAGAGAGGCGTAGGAAATTCCACAAATCAGATCAGACACAAGGAAGACTCTTAAAATAGCGCTGGGCACGGATGACTTACTGTGTACGGTACTGGTCGAAAGTATGATTATTTTGCAACGTTTTCACGATCGTGGATAAGGTGACTGAACAGGTTAAGAATTTTTTCCGGGCAGCGAATGTCATTGAGGCGGCTTAAGTGCTTCTCTGGGAGTACTCCCATTTCCCCTTTTAGTCTTCTTTCCTAATTTACTCGCCCTCCGTCTTTTCCCACCTTGAGCATTTTCCAGGTTTGTATTGAACCTTGATTTCCTTTGGTACAGCAGCCAACTCCATCCATCCTGACCTGCCCATGTGATTTTTTTTTTGCTGGCTAGTAACGCGACTCTTTCAGACCCTGTGTGCAGAAGTGTGCACATAGTGCACGTTAACGTTATTTTTGGCAGGTACTGTACTCTGTGAGGCTCAACGGCCAATCCAACTGTCTTCCCTTTGGGGAACCAATCCGTGAACCGTTTTCTGGTCTAGTATATGATGCTGAATACAAATCCTACTGTGTATTATTTGTGACAGCGTAACGAGTGCTGTATCGACTTAAGTACAGGAAGGATAATACATTTTATTGTTTGCAACACCTGACACCGTAAATTAATTCTTTCAGTCACCGTGTCCGGGGGGAGGATTATACGGCCACTCCGGTGGGAGGAAGGAGGCCGGACACTTGAGGTGGTGTGGCAGTACTATGCTATAGTAACTGAGTCTGGTCCCGTACCGACTTCCAGAAAGGGCGTGTGATGCGTCTCTTATAGCTTCTCAACACCCATGGTGAATCAGATCGGGGCTATGCTCGGTGCGGTCTGTAGAATCAGATCGAGGCTTTGGATTTGGTCAACTTCGGTGAGCGCTGGTCATGTCTGCGTTGAGAGGGCGTGATCCCTCTTCCCCGCCGACTGGGCGGCCGGGGTGCGGAATGGCCGTAATGGCTAAGAGCCGTTAACAAATACGAGCATGGCTGTGATCGCTGTGTATCATACTTATATATAGTCACCGTGCCCAATGGGTGGCGATGGAATGAAGACGGTGATGGATGATACATGGAAGAACTCTGGAACCTACTTGTCCAGACCTACGGTTTTTTATAAAGACGGAAACCTTCCATCTCAGAGTCTGTCGCACGCTGCCCGTCTCTATTGGTGGGTGTGGTTGGTGGGGCGGTCGGCCATTGAAAACCCACTAGTGCCATGGCAAAAAGTAGGAGCACGGGCTGATCGGGTTGGCCCCACCAGAGGTTCTCTCTGGTGCACCGATCACTAGAGGTTGGACTCGTGCAGGCAGATGTCAACTCCGTTTGCTGGAGGAGGTCTGGAGAGATTCCCCCTCTCAAAGAAAGACCGGGCGGTGAGCTGCCACCTGCTCCGGTTGTGGCCTGGCAAGACCACACGCTTGGTATCTGAGGGCGAGGGTCTCAGAACCTTGTGGTAGGGTGTCTCTTGGTCGTACTTGTGAATCAGGTTGGAGTTTTGGATTTGGTTACTTGAGGTGCGTTGCTGGGACACCTGCGATGAGAGGGCGTGACCCCTCTTTCCCACCGATCGGGCGGTCGTAGCGCGGGATGGCCTCTGGCTAAGAGCGCTACGTAAAAATATAAAAGTACAATGGCCGAGAGGCTACTGAGTCACCGTGACCACGATCGTGGACACGTTGCACTTGAATGATATTTATGACCGTTACATCAAGGCACCAGTGCCCAAGTCTTATTTGTAGCTAACCTGATTTGTGGGATTTCCTACCTCTCTTTCACATGATTCGTTTACGTTAATTTCATCAAGCACGTAGAACGTTGTTCAGTGCTCAACGCAAGTACAGTGCATACCGAAAAACTACGTGATTTAAACACTTGAACTCGGAAATTAACGTGTGACCGAAGGGGCTAAAATGGATCCGAAATTGTTAAATTTTATTAGACCTCGTTAAGTGTCAAGTGTATTTTATTGCACGGAAGTTGTTTCACAGCTGCCTGGTTACTGTTCTGTATCGTGCGCGGAGTTCTTGTATCGGAGTTGTAAAACGGTCTTTTATCGCCTCGGCACAGTTAGGCCGAGGACTCTGATGGACCGGTGGTGGGGGAGCCGGAGGAGGTTGTATAACGACTGCATCTTCAGCGGAGGAAATCCGGGCGGAAAGTACAATTACATGGGCCTGGACGGGAAACAAGGAGCGCGGGATCTCGGGACACGAGGACCTGCGATAAAAGCGATGTTCGCCCTCTCTCCACCCCGGGCTGTGCGCAGGTGTCCCACAAGGCAACTGCCTGGCTCCTACGGAAGAAATTGTTGCGAGTGCTAACAGCAGCTCGACGCTTTTCTTTGGTCGATCTTGTTTTTGTATAGCCTGTTCACGGTAAACTGGGCTTTTTTGAAAGCCCTGAGTAAGATATACTCGCATGAACGTTGTGAATTCTTCTGACATATGTACAATTAACACCGCCATGAGCCCCATCACCTTATTCATGCGTCGGTCAAGTGAAACTGTGAAATTATTAGAAAAGTTAATGTTTCACAAATCTACTAGTTTTTACACTTAAGACGCATTAAAAAAACATAAATGGAAGTATATAATATATAACTTATCACAAATTGTTACGTAACACTTTTAATTAATTCGACGTTAAGACCTGGAACTACTTACTCTCCACCGTCACCAACTTTACTGGGCGCATGTCACTCAGTGTGCCCGTTAAAATATACGCTGGTAGGAGCAGTGCCTTTTTTCTAAGGTTGGTTTCAAACGTGCTCACTTTATCGCGAACAGTCCTTAGCTGTCGAGAACCTCGACTGTAATTGCAGAATGACGCTATTTGAAACGCCAGGGGGTTTCACACACCTCGCTGACGAGTTTCAAAGGCGAGTGATCACACCGAAGCAGAATAGTGTGTCGTGNCGCCAGGGGGTTTCACACACCTCGCTGACGAGTTTCAAAGGCGAGTGATCACACCGAAGCAGAATAGTGTGTCGTGCCCTCTGATCTCGGTGGACCAGTGTACTGATTAGCTGCATTGTGTTCTGGAAGGCGATCTCACGTTTGATTGGCGGCAACATTTAAATTCTCGCGTTTTCATTCGGCGGCATGCTAGAATTCAAACTCTTTTACGTTTGTGTAGTTTATGCCATTGGACCACAGTTAACGTGGTTAAAAACTATTAACTATGAAGTGATCGTATCATATACTACCAAGTCACAAGACAATCTTAGTCCTTTCTGCAGTCTGTTTTTATGTATTTACTAGTATTATGGTTCATTATAATTGGCCTAACATCATATCAACTTTACATATTTTTACACACACCGTGTTTAGTAACATATATATATATATTTTTTTTTTTTTTTCATTTTTCAGTTCCTTCAGTTACTTTATATTAATTTCTAATTAGGGACCTTTCAAAACTTTTGTAATTTTTTTTTGTTAATATAACTATTTTCTGCGAATCACTACGTTTTCGACTTTCACAATCTGAGTCCTTTCTGAGCCACAAGCCAATAAACTGACGTTACCTACTTGAGTAGGCCTGTACAGAGGACTCTTGACGTTCAGATAGAAAATAATGCGAATTCTGCAGTCTCTGCTGATTAGCTGCGCGCTGCTGTGGAAACTTCCTTAATGGTTTGACCGCCGCGCCGTCCAGATGGAGCTATCGGCCCTCAAGACCCCGATGTTAAGAGCTGCACAAACTTCTCCACTCCACTCAATTGAACTAGGGATGTGCCCTGCACTTTCGTGTTCTGCACCGTCGGATGTTTGGTGGCTGGCATAAGAGTTGACAAGTCATCACCCCGCAGCACTTGGTCATTGTGGCGCTCACAGTTACGTGATGTTTACAACCGGTGATTTTTTTTACGAAACAGTCTGAGCAAGCGGCAGATCTCAATATCTTATTACGCAGCAAGAGTTTACATCTTTCTATTGGCAGTTGTCTGCGTGGGAAGCCATTTCCGTGTGTTTTATCGAACCACTCGTGAATTGCGCCAACTTCCACAGCGAACGTCTGCGATTCGCGTGCAAAGAGTTAACACGTGCAAAAAAAAAAAATCCGACCAGTGATGAAAAATGAATGACGCTACAGCAGTTTTCGAAACGTCTCGCATCAAAATATTTGAGCGAAAATCACTGTCCCTATTGGTGTCTGTTAACTAGCGGCAATAAAACTTGGTGAGTTCATTTGAAAACAGTCTTAGACTTCACACACACATTCACATTCCGGTCGCTTTTGCAGTTTGATAACAGTTCAGGAGACACGCCTTGCAAGGAAACAAGCACCAAATCCCGTGCGCGGTGCGGCGACCAGGAGACAAACAGGAGACTGACTGACTGTAACACAGGGCTGTGGTGCTCGTTCTTAAGTTAACCGAACCCGTAAAACTGTCGCGCCCTCATCAACAACTGATTGCTCCCACTATTCGCCGCTGNTCGTTCTTAAGTTAACCGAACCCGTAAAACTGTCGCGCCCTCATCAACAACTGATTGCTCCCACTATTCGCCGCTGCAGCAGCTTTGAACATCGTTTAACATGCCCTTTATTTACGCGCCCACTAATGTTTCCACGAATGCTGGGTCTCGTGTCGCATGAGGCTTATTAGCGTAAGTGAAAGATGCAATGGGTATTTGTAACTGCGTGTCATACAAAAAGATCTCTGTAGTTGAATCACTTAAAATGGAAAAAAAAAAAAAAAAAACACTATCTTNAAAAAAAAAAAAAAAAAAAAACACTATCTTCTTTAAGGAGGTGCGTAAGTGCACTGCCTTTTTCTGTTATGTTTTTTGTTAGGGTCTTAATTATACACTAACATTAATTTTAGGTTATATTTAAATGAATTCAACGTTTATTTGCCTATGTCTTTAAAATATGTACTAGTTTCCTGATTAACTAGTATTCTCTTTGTAAGTCTCCTGTTCGACTTGTCTTACGGGATGAAACTATCTAAATGTTGGACGTCTACTATCGGCTCTGAATCCTGCTCGAAGATAACCATGAGCAGAGGTCCAGCGACACAAGTGAAACTAAAGCATACTTCCATGGCACACAGCCTGTTAATGAATTGTAATATTAAATTTTAGGGCCTTTACAAATGAAGCGTTAATAAAAAAACTAAACAAGAACTCGCGATGGCAAGAAGGAGAATGGCGGTACCTTGGCTTGACCTCACAAGAAGAGAGGAAGTAGATAGGATCACGTGGGATCGATAACATAAGTGGAAGACGTTATAGGGAAAGGGAGAAAGTAAGACTTCCCGGAATGGAGAGGGGCCGCGCACATTGCTCAACAGGGAAACGACCGATGTATAAAAATGACGCCCGCGTGGATGACGAGGGATCTGAAGAGACATGGGGAACAACGCTGTAAATGTGGAGAAAGGCAGCGAACGGCGGGGTTGTCTGCTAGGCACATAGAAGATGCTCCACGTGGCTTGTTACATGCAGTTAACGTGGAAATGACCTTGAAGAGGCTTTACCGGCACGAGGATTGCAGAAGTCGGTGCACTTTTGCTGGCGGTCAGGATAAGCTTCAAGTGTTTCGCCCATGTGGACCAATGCAATAATCCCAGTTCTTTTGGACTTTGCATTCCCACTTCCCAACGGTCTTATCGGTTCGAATGTACCAGACACGGGGTTTTCTTCTTTTAGGGATATAAACGATTTACAAGCTTCGCGCCATAAAATGTTATGTTAGTTCCACGTGTGTCTGGATCTCAGCGCTCTTAACATTCATTGCAGGATATTTATCCAATGGTAAACATTTAGCGTTCGGATGGATTCATTCCGCATGACCTGATCGCACGGGAGATGTGGCAGCAGCCGGTGAGCAAATTATCTCCACTCGAGTTTGTGTAAGACAGTGAAGCATAGTGTCATAATTTCCAGGTTTCTTCATCACCTTTCCTGGAATAACAGCAAAACGTTTAGCCCAGCTTTTTAATTTTTAAACTTCTTAATGTCTCCGTCTGTTAATTTATTTTTTTTGTTACAAGTGTTGCAACAGACGAGCTTTTTGGTTTCACAAGTACTCGCAAACACCAAAATAGCAAGTTAGTGTTTGTAACAAGTAAGGGGCGCTTCTGTTGGCATCTTCCTAAGCTGACTATTATACAATTCCGGTGTGCAAACAGAGGTCAGTAGCATTATGTAAAGAAAGTCAATAATTGTATTGGATTTAGTCTGTCCGTGGGCGGCACGATCATGATTTCACTTATTGTGTAGTGTGCTGTCCATCTACGAATATATTTATGATATTACTTTAATACTTTCAGACCCAATTTATTTACGGCCTCATTACGGTTCGATTAAGGATCTATTTATGCCTCGTTAACTAAAGACGTGACATAGGTAAGACGCTTGACGATAACGACAAAATGCTACCACTGATCCATTTATGACGCGACACAAGTGTGGTGACATCGTCTTATTTATGACGCCCAAGTGTGTCCCCCTTCAGTATGTCGTTGAAGCTAGGCTCCATATTTGATTGTATACTTAAGCAGAAACCTGCTTGCTTCCACAGTGAGAGACCGTGATTGGGACTGCATTTTGTTGCCTGTTTGTCATTGGCTTACAGTCCTGGAGGAGACATCAAGTAGGCCGTGGCCTAATCGCAGGAATAACGCAAACATGCGAGTGTTTGAATTCTAACTTGACCCGAAATGAATGCGCAATTTTTTTCAGATCTCTAGATATACGCTGTGTTTAGAGATTATGGTTTATCGCGGGAAAGTTAACTGTTTGTTAGGATTCAACGTACTGTACACATGTCCGACAGTTTTCTTTCCTTATTGGTGACCATGCGTGCATGAAGCTACTACCTCTTTTCACTGGGCAAATGAGTAAAGTTAGCGATATTTCGCGAAAAAAATATGAGTACACGGTAGACTTTAATACTATAAGCACCAAACAGCAGTTTGTCTATTGCAATTTGTTGCTGTCTGCTTTAGGAGGCGTTTTCATATTTGACCGGGCCACTCAGAATTCGGCAACATCGGCACGGCTCCTACGTGATTCTTGTGCAGCTAGTTAACGCGTTTCAAAAAGTAATTCAGCCAATCAAAATAGGTAAACAACCCAACAGTCTTTTAAAATACAACTTGCCTTGAAATCTATACGCGAAATTTCACTACCCCTAACAATGATGATTCTGATACTGTTAAGTAGACTGTTCGTGATTGGTCGGCATACAACTTAAACCCTTATTAAACCCTTGTTCATCCAATAATTAAAAAAGTAATGAGCCAGAATGTTATCGAAGAAAAATTGGCTCAAAATATTTTCGCGATTTTCCATTATCTATAGTTACGTTGAAGTTGGGTCAATTTCTTGCGTGGAAAATCTACCTTAGCGTCGCTCGTAATTGAGTTTGAATGCAGTGCTGTGCGATATATACCTGAAAGTGAGGACACCGCAAAGTTAACGCAACACGAGCTGCCGTGTTAGCTTCAACATGAATCGGCTTTCAGGGTTAAAGCAAACTGAGTTTACGTACGAGAGCCGCAGGGCGCGTTTCGTAACCTGGCACCAGCTGTCTCCGGCGTGATCGCCCGCGAAGAATCGTAACCGTATCGAAGGCAAAGAGTAGCATTGCTTGAGGGGGCTGGTTTCATTCGTGCCGTGGCACGAGGAAAGAGTGCACGAGCCTCGACTGCCGAGAGAGCCTAGACGTTGGTGAGGGGAAGGGGGGAGGGCACCACCCCCTGAGCGCCGATAGGGGCATCGCGTGAGCCGACGGCCGCCGTCAAATGGCACAGCCCCGGTCACGCAGTTTGCCCGGGCGAATGCGTGCGACCCACTACCGCCAACATCCAGGATTTATCACTGTTTATTTATTTTTTACCGCAAATGTCGTTTTTGGAACTACATATTATTTAGTTACTATATTTTACCCGCGGCTTAGCTGGCGTGGTTATAGTAACAAACGTATAGTGAGAAATAACGGTATTTGTTAGTAGACAGACACTGATCATAAACACAGAACGTAGCACTAACGATGTCATTTTTTGCTGCTAGAATCGCTCTTTTACATAGCCACTGGTCGTCATTTATATTTCTTTGTAGATCTGGGTAAACGCTAGCAATCAGTTCCGTATCGCTCTGCACCACATTAATAAAATCCCCCGTTAGTGACACACAGTCCTCGGCATCTGTTTCTAACCGCCCATCTCCAATTTTTAATAGTATATCAGCATAATGTCCTGTATCAACTTCATTGTAGAGGTGCACTCTCATATTTGTCGTCAAGCTGAATTTCTTGACATTTGCTCATAAGCTTGACGCATTGAGACAGGCTTTGATTTCATCTGCAGGTGTGCCCCTCTGAATCACCGGTAGAGTTTGGCGGAAGTCACCAGCCAGTAATACAACCATTCCTCCCATAATGTCTGTATTGTTTCGTATATCCTGTAGAGTTCGGTTTAGGGCACCTATCGCTTTTTTGTGTGACATTGTGTTTTCGTCCCACACTAACAACTTACATTGAAGCAGCATGGTACCCCAAGCGCTATTTTTATTAAAAAAAATTTCCTGAGGGAACGAGATATTTTTTTGGGTATAAAAAGTAGCCTATGTCACTTCCCGGCCCTCCAACCATCACTGTACAAGAAATCACGTCGATCCGTTGCTCCGTTGCGACGTGAAAGAAGGACAAACAAACACACAAACAAGCACATTTTCGCATGTATAATATAATATTATTATTATTATAGTTAGGATTCCACAGAATACTTAAGAATGCAGAGGCGAAGCAGCCGCTCATTCCGAGAACTGCAGCAGCACACGCAAGCAAAACAGCGTTACTGGCCAGCAGCATGTCGGATCACCGTTCGACAGTCGGCCCCTGGTAAGTTACTTGCTAGGATGCAGCCGAGCCAATAGGGACCCTTACGAAGCAATTTTTTTCTAGCCTACTATAAAACTAAGTGTTTGGTGTGTGCCCGCGGTAGGGACGGGAGTTAAGTGCATCTCAGGGCTAGGCCCCCTTACGCTTACAACAGAAGGAAATCACGCAAGGAGACATGCATCGCGGCGGCAAGGGATTGGGCTGCCATGGCGGCACTTGGACCATGACAACCTAACTGAGTGTACTTACAGCTAAACTACTATAACTAGGGGCAGTGGTATTTCGCGAAAANCTTGGACCATGACAACCTAACTGAGTGTACTTACAGCTAAACTACTATAACTAGGGGCAGTGGTATTTCGCGAAAAAATTTCGAGACAAGATACAGTCCACAGCACTGTAGGGTCATCCAGCTTCTTTGATTGGCTAAAAAAATGTTCTGGCCCGTGTTAACAGTTTTGCACACGAATCACGAAGGTTCAGTGTCGGAGTTACTTGGTCCTGAGTGGCTTGGTCAAAGACGGAAACGGCACCAGCAGCCAGTGGAGGTATAACAACAGCTGNCTTGGACCATGACAACCTAACTGAGTGTACTTACAGCTAAACTACTATAACTAGGGGCAGTGGTATTTCGCGAAAAGATTTCGAGACAAGATACAGTCCACAGCACTGTAGGGTCATCCAGCTTCTTTGATTGGCTAAAAAAATGTTCTGGCCCGTGTTAACAGTTTTGCACACGAATCACGAAGGTTCAGTGTCTTGAGTTACTTGGTCCTGAGTGGCTTGGTCAAAGACGGAAACGGCACCAGCAGCCAGTGGAGGTATAACAACAGCTGAGGTGTGTATATAGTATTGAAGTCTACTGTGTGCTCCGTTTTTTACGCGAAAAATCACTGGCCCTAACGATAACTAAGAAGAGATAAGGGAAAAAGGCATAGACACCGTAAAAATCCTTTCGTCAGGAAATTATTCAAAATTGTTACATGCATTAATAGAAAATGCTACATGAGACAGATGGGTAAGAACCGTGCTTTTTTATTAGTGGGTAGAGAAATACTATAAGAGAGGGTGCGGGACATCAACCCTTAGGAAGCATTCAATAGCCAGTCGTACAAAAGACCCGTTCCCTTTGCTTAGCGCACCTAATCAGAGAATGGATACCATTGCGTCAAAGGAATCGCCACATAGACCATTCGCGGTTACTTCCAACTTTCCTGAAGCCCTGCTAAAGTTTGACTTCCAGTATATTCCTCCGCCTTGTGCAAGCAAAGCTTAACCAAGTCTAGAAAATTGCACCAAAAGGACAACGCACCATATTCGTGCGCATTCTGTGTAGTCATATTTTGCATAAAAACAATTTCTTAGTTGGCATTACAAGCACACCTGTTTTATCCCGGTTTTTATTCACATCGACTATAATTGAAATATTATTATTTATGGATAAACTCGAAATAAAAGTTCAATTTAACCAAAAATAAGATACCTTAATGTTAAAACAACTGTGAAACGCTTGTGATAAGCGACACATTATGGAAACAACCTAACACGTTATAATTGGGATGATTTTTCAAAGGTTTGATTCAAAAAGTGTGAAGAAACCGCGAATAGACTATACTCTCTACTCCGTAACCATGCCATATGTAGAGATAGTGATCTATCGCGGTGGATGTTGAATCTTGGTTATATTTAAAACCACTCAGTACATGTGCGACATTTCATTTTTAGTTACTGGCTGTCTTCTGTGCGTAAAAAAATTTCCCGATTTTACTAGACCAATGGAAAGTCTGTTAATACTTGATGCGTCTGATTAGTCTGGAAACATGCCGAACCGTGTCAGTCTGCAAGACGATAAAGTGTTTTGTAGCATGTTCGTACGAAATATTTACGCACTTTTATCGTGATATACAACCTTACGTATCACACAAGAATAACCAATTCATCGTTTATCGATCACGTTTGAAAATAAATCGCTTCCTATAACCGTATGTAGTTAACACATTGAGGTATGCACACATTTACTGGCACTTCAGACAAGTTAGAAGTGAGTCGCCTTTATCCACTACTGCAAGAACACCGGCACTGTTGGTGTTTGTGTTAGAACTCACCGTCGTCCTATTGGTCCATACCACACAGAACACTACCCTGTACTTTGCAGAGTTCATTATTGGCCGGTCATCAACCAATGGAGAGTCGAGCTGATAGTGACCCAATCAAAAATCCTTTATCGTATAAAAGGATTTACAATCAATAATGTCCGTTTAAGTGGCTATATAAATTCTATCGTTAGCAATATTATTCTTACTGTGCTGTCGTGTTCTTGTGAGGTCACGTTAAACACTAGCCGAACAAAGACTGCACATCCATGTGAGTTTTGTTCTGAACAACAAAGACATTTTAAAATTAGCTTTGCTCAAGCTACACGCAAGCATAGTCTAAAAGTGTTTAAAAAAAGAAAAGAAAAAGGGATGTGCATCTAATCNGCTTTGCTCAAGCTACACGCAAGCATAGTCTAAAAGTGTTTAAAAAAAGAAAAGAAAAAGGGATGTGCATCTAATCTTTATTTTTTTTATTACTTCATAAAATGGTAGGGTCTCCACGGAAAGTCTCATAGAGGCGCGTTATCGACGGCAAGACTGCATGCCAGTTCATTACTTTGCGCGTAGAGGCGATGAGAGAGTTGATGCACATGTCTCTGTCGCCCCTAGCGCGCCCACGCTTTTAGACCTCATATTTGCAAAAAAAATTTCAACCAGGAGGTCACCTTAAGTAACCAATCTTAATTAGGCGGGGGGTCATTTGTTACAAACCAAATCAATTTTTTTTTTCCAAGAAACTATTATCCCCAGACCATCTTTCACTGGGGGATGAACATACATGCTTTCACNAAATCAATTTTTTTTTTCCAAGAAACTATTATCCCCAGACCATCTTTCACTGGGGGATGAACATACATGCTTTCACATAGACGTTTAATAAAACTGCCACAGTGATACTCATGTCTGTACTCCTCAAATACTATTATATCATAAAGCCGTTCATATAGGTTTTGAAACGCGAACTTACCAATATCAGGGCAAACAAATTCGCGCACCACGCAATATTCTTTTACAACAGTGGTCTTGTCCACACTAGGGGGGCCCCACAGGTACAAATACATTTTTTTTGTGTAAATGACCAGTCTCGATCCAATCGTTGCGCCATTCTACTACAGTATGATTATACCCGCACATATATGCCAGATCTATTATAGATCGCGTGGTCCACATCACATAGGACACATTTATGCACTGTGCAAACTTCATTACCGGCTGGCTAGTCGTCAATCAATGGTGTGACGAGCATCATCTTACCACTAGGAGTGGAGTGGAGTGGAGAGTTAGGCGGCTCTTAACATCAAGGTCTTGAGAGCCGATGAGGGTGAAGTGAGGTGAGTTTGGTGCGGCCCCGGAATGCAATGGCGGGGGAAACGGGAGATCCCCGAGAAATCCTGCCGACCAGCGGCATCGTCCCGTACGATTTTCGCATGCGACAATCCGGGAGCGATCCTACCGGGAATAGAACCCGGTTCGCCTAGGTCTCCCTAGCGTTCCGCGCAGGTTAGACTTGTATATACCAAGTGCATACCTGCCGTTTTCCTTATATTGTTGGCCGCATAGCTTTTTGAGAATACGTTTTGGTACTTCTTGACTGCGCCAATTATAATTGGTTGCCCTGGCACTGAACGTCTGTGATTCGCGGGCATACACGTAGGGAGTGTAGCGGTTAAAACGATCCAGTCACGAAAGTGAACTGTACGTGAAAATAAGTGCCCTTACTAGGGGCAGGAAAATGCCGCAGGTATAACGACCTGTTGGTTATGCTCGGTAGTTCTATGCACACGCGAGCATCAACCTTTTGTCAAATGGCTGCTGTCCCACTGAGCGGCCACTAGGGCCACTGAAATAGGAGCACACAGTGGACCTCAATACTATATATACACACCTTGGCTGTTGTCATACCGCCATTGGCTGCTGGTGTCGTTTCCGCTTTTGTCCGAGACACTCAGGATTCCGTAACTCCGACATTGTACCTTCTTGATTCGCGCGCAAACAGTTAGCACGGGCCAAAACATGTTTTAGCCAATCAAAAACGCCTGGACGACCTACAGTACTGTGAACTGTAGCTTGTCTCGAAATATTTTAGCGAAATATCACTGCCCCTAGCGGCCGTTTGTACACCAGAACAAGTAGCACGGAATTTTCTGTCTTTTCCCTCGCAGGTTCGTTATCGAGTCATAATCCCCAACCGTAAATGTTATAAATCGTGGCCCAATAGCAGACGTGACTTGAACCTACGTGTGTTTGGAGTCTAGCGTGTCCTAAAATGCATCCGTAAAGTTTTCCGGTGCCTAGTCCTTACCTATTGCAAAAAGTAGCAAGACGCTGCAACGTTTTGAAAAAACTACGATGGCGCTAAAGACTTTCGCGTTGTACCACTTTATATCTCTCTCTCTGTCTAACTGTTAACTGAAGGGAAGACCGNAAGTAGCAAGACGCTGCAACGTTTTGAAAAAACTATGATGGCGCTAAAGACTTTCGCGTTGTACCACTTTATATCTCTCTCTCTGTCTAACTGTTAACTGAAGGGAAGACCGAAGCAGGGATTTCAGAAGTGATAACTTTTATGTGAATGTTAATGTTTGATTTCTGCGACTGCAAACAGCGGTTTATCGTAAAAACTGTCGTGGCAGCATGTTATGTTAACTGTTTTATTCCCACATGAATTTCTTATTTATGGTGTTGCAAATAAGTTTTTTTTAACGGGTGCTGTACTTAAGTGGACTTAGAACTTAATTCGTTAATACAACCAATGGGATGCAGACGTTGTGTTAAGTGGTCGCAGATAAGAACCAGTCACGACTTGGAGCAGTAGCACAGTTAACGGATCAGTTACCGCCAGGGAAGATCATCGGTCACGAGCCTCGCACTGTACAGCACCGGTCAAACATAACCTTCCCGTGCAACATGTAGCCAACAGTCTACGCAGGGAATGAAGGGGTAATCACTGCAGCATCGTCGTATATGTGTGTGGCTGGACGGAGGGATTCTTTAACGCGGTTTTAACTCTTTGCTAATTGTGAAGCTAAAATTGTAAGGCCGGCTTTAGATTAGCGAAATTCAACTAAAAGCAAGCGGAAACTGCTTTACTGGAGTAGTTGAATTTCTACTGATTATTTCAGTGACTGTATTCTACTCACTGGAATGCGACGTCAACGGACGCGCACTCGATTCCGTTTTCCCTGATAGTGTTTCCTAGTGCACTCGTTGCTTCAGCTGGGAAGCGTGAAACGTCCAAAAAACGTCCAGTGTTAAGGGCACTGCCTACTTGGAGCTATTCAGCTCGTTTGAGGCTCGGAAGCAAGCGAGAGATAAGGGCGACACTGACACGCGTACCTAGCGCCCCATCACACCTAAGCGCAAGGCACTGAACTGGCGTGCAGCGTGTACCTATGGGACTTCAAGCGGCGACACTATAATTGTATTGCTGGTGCAGGTCCCTATAATTGTTTCTCAAGTTTACAAACAGTATATAATGAGAAACAACAGTGTAGGAAAGCTGTTCTTAGCTATACTGCAGGGCTAGTATTTACGGCGTGCATGATGTATTTAGATTATTATTCGTACCTTGTCTGAGGTGTTTTTTTTTTTGTTCTTTTCGTTCGTCGATATAATGGGAACACGTTTAGTGGTTTCGTGAATAAACGCGGATTTCAAACACTCTGCAGCGTCATCTAATAACGAGATAGAAACTGCAGACATTTGCACAGTGTTTTGTAACCTAAACGAGTAATCAGAGTAGTGTCCTTGAGAAGTGGAGAAGTTGCAACGTCGCTTTATAACACGGCATCGTGCTGGACTTCACATTCCTCGAGCAGTCAGAATTCGTCTTAATTTTTTACTCAGCCTAACGGAATCAAATAAATCGATTACTAAATGTTTACTACTGGTTCAGAGTACTGCAGGGCGACTCTGTTGGGCTGGTGTCCAATGTCACACGCAATAATGACGCATATCTCGACGGCTTCTATTTTGACAAATCATGGTTTCTTGCCCACGATCATCCTTAATATTTAGTAGTCATTCCTCCCTCCCTTCTTTGGCTGACGTCCAATAAAGCGAGCGTGTCCGGTTGCAGTTTGGACCTACAGGACGGTGATAAGTGGAAATAAGGAAGGAGACGAACATAAACGATGTTCTTGCAGTGATGATCATAGGCGATCCACTTCTAGCTTGTAACGAGGGCTTGCAAATGTGTACCGATGTCGAAGTTGGCCCGCGATTTAGTTGACACGCCCTAGAATAGTGGTGTCCAACCGTTGGCCGCAAGCGTAAAACTCACAATAACCTCAAATACATAGATTAACAAAAAATAATACGTGCGATTCAGATTATTATTATAATGCAGTATTTAATAACATTACGTATATTAATTACAGAAAGTTCCATACATAATCTAATGGGATTAATCGTACTTTCGATACCTAGAATGGTGTTTATTTTAAGTCCGTGGGCTGCATGACATGAAACGGCGTATCGCATGCGGCCCGTGGTCCGCGGTTGGACACTCCTGCCCGAGAATATTCGGAGCCAATAATAAGAGAGACAACAAAATGCAGTGCCAATCACGGCCTCTCGCTGGGGAAGCAAGCAGCCAGTCAGCAGTCGATTTGCGTTGAGTATACAAACGAATATGGAGTCCAGCGTAAAAGCCATACTAGTTTACTAGTTGATAGAGACCTGCAAATTTCCGAAGTTCGAGCGGTGCTAGGCTAAACTTTACACACGTAAGCTTTTGTGATTGGCCCACTCACTAGTTTCCTGGTATGCCCTGCAGATCTGTGAACCAATTATACTCATGTGGAACGAGAGCGAATCACGTACAACCTATAGTTAGGGCCAGTGACTTTTCGCGTAAAAATCGGAGTACACAGTAGACTTCAATACTATATACACACCTCAGCTGTTGTTATACCTCCATCGGCTGCTGGTACTGCGTCCGTCTTTGACCCAGCCACTCAGGACCATGTAACTCCCACACTTAACCTTCGTGATTCGTGTGCAAACGGTTAACACGGGCCAGAACATTTTTTAGCCAGCTGGATGACCCTACAGTGCTTTGGACTGTATCTTGTATCGAAATCTTTTCGCGAAATATCACTGCCCCTACCTATAGTACACGGGACCAAAGAACTTACGGGCTCACGAGTTGCAAATAAGAAATAAACGTATTATACTTAAATCGGCACAACCTTTGTTTCGTCATCATAATCGACGAAGTGCGCGAATCAGTTACACGTAGGTAGGATCACTGAGCATAATATTTGGCAGTGTAGATTACTGGCCAAGAATATTTCCATGCTTTATATACACAGTTGTATATTCTGGGTGTGAATGGGTCAATATTCTATAATCCTGCAGGGGTTAAAAAAACTACCGATTGAGCCATCAGTGCATCAGGAAAGTACAAATGCTCCATATCTACACTACGAATAGTCTAAATTTAGGTCAGACTGATTTTCCTATACTGCGCATGTGTCTCCAGCTTCGGCTCGCGATTTGTCAGCAAGTCTACCAAAATTGACGTGATCGAACAGCGGCGTGAAAATTGCTTACATATATTTTTTTAAGCAAATACACGTTTTTATAAAAATTATAATACCTAGAACTCGGTTAGAGGAAATTTTACAAACTTTCAAAGCACTTGTTTATTTAAACAGTTAACCAAGATCTAAGCATCATGGTCAAATAGGCAAAATAGACATTCAGTGTTTGAATTAGTTGCAAAATTACTATGCTTCCGTATATATGTACGTAGAGGCCTGCAGAATTCGCGCTATTAAATGGCAGTGTGATATACTTTATCGCCCTTCGTACACTCGAGCCGGTGTCGTTTGATTATAAATTAATGCCACAAGTAAAGCTGATTTCATCTTGTAACATGGTTTCATCTCATTCGCCCATGCTACTTCTAATTGCCGTTAGCTCAGAATTCTCGAGTGTGTGTCGAAGTTCAAGTACAAAGGAAAAAAGAGGTAGAAATGGACACACATTTGAAATCTAGTCTGTCGCGAAATAATAACGCGAATGTTGGAGGTCCCTAGGTACAAATAAGGACACGCAGTTTCGCGTTATTTTTGTTTGGCAACTAGCTAGACTTAAAACACTTGTGGGTTTGTGTTGTTTTAGTTATTGGACCGTAGTTTACCCAAAACGTCCTCTGGCCACAGAATACCATAGTACAAATTAATGAAATTACGTGGTTGCTCCTTTGAAGGGGATTTACTATTCACTGATCGGCTGGGCTAGGGTTTTTAAGTAGTTATTTTGCTTGACTGGTTATTGCTTGTTGTGAATGTTTCCATATTGGCCTTGGCTGCCGCATGGCATGTAAGTTACAAGGTGTTGTTTGGCGAACGGGGTGCCATGTTGTTGGTCGTTGACGCCACTTTGGTGGCATGTGAGGCTGGAGTTTGCAGTGTAAGTGGTAGTTTCACCTGCGTATTTTCAATTATTCTTTGCTCTGGCAGACTGGGCCAATAAAAACAGCGATGAAATTGTCGAACCATGTGCAGCCAGGTGGAAAGAGGAAATTGCCTCTTCCTTTGACAGAACTTAACAAACGACGAATAACAAAGGACTGTGAGGTCTCTCGTGCTGCCAGAAAATAACACGAATTTTTTTTATGTGTATAGATATAAGGCACATTTCCAAGCCACGATATTTCCAGTCATTGGGCGAGTACTTTTACATCAGAGAGTCAGGTATACAATATTACTTCTGTGCATGTATAGATACATATATTTTTCCGGCGTGGTTGTAGAGCCTGTACGAGGTCACGACTTCTTTGCCTGAATGTACACCGACTGTTTAATCTAGTTGCTGTCATTAATTTACCCGTTGACTGCCGCCACAGTGAGAAACCAACTTTACTCTCTGTTGGGTTTCAGCCGATTAGATCTTCCTTGCAATTTTTTTTGTACTGGATCATAAATTACCCGGGAACATTAATTTTGCGTTCAACATTTAATTGATTATTTGGTTGTAGTATACTGTTTACACGACTACAGTGCAATTGTTCTCTCGCTATTGGTTGTCGTCTGTGTGAGCCTTTTTCCCATTTGACCAAACCATAGATTTCTGCTATTCTTATTCTGACCTTTGTGATCAGACTACGCGTATATAACCCGCCAAATACTCTATAGCGCCCTAAAATACTTGTTGGCACACGATATATTCTGGATAAACCGATGGTTCCGTATAAATAAAACCTCCACCATGGAGGGTTATATTCTGGCACAATTCTAACGTCGCAGATCTATACTTACACGAACAGGCGTCACACAGAATTAAATAACACGTTTGCTACATATACGGCTCAGCCCAGCAGTATTAATGGAATGAGCGGATGTCTAGTTACTAGAGATTTGATTTTTATATCAGAGTGCTCGTTAGATATCAACATTGTATATTTAGGTTGTACGCTTATCGCCGTTATTGGCTGTCTTCTCCGTGATAAGCTGTTATCCCCATTAGACTAAGGTAGTGAGAATCCTGAACTCCAACATTACACTCCTGTCATTCGCTTATAAATAACGACGTGTTGGAAAGAAAACTAGGCAATAACAGAGAGTCAGAGAAAGCTACAATATTATGAAAAGTATCTCGCAAAGAAAATAATTACATAAATCAGGTTGTGGCGAAATTGCAATACATATACTATGACGGGGATAGAAACCCATTAACAGACAAGGAGTGAGGACCATCACGGTTAATTAGGGTCTCTATGTAAGTAGACACTGGAAAATGGCAATTTTTTTATTCCACATATCTCTGATAATACTTTAGATAGTTTATCCTTTATGATCAGATGGTTACATTTTTTGACTCGGCTAAGTTCTTTCAGATTAAACACAAAGGATTTGGTTTAGAGTATCAGAATATTCATTAGACCAGTTATATAGGGCAGTAGTTTAATATATACATGACAGCCATTATCTAAAGAAAACTGTCGCACGAGAGTGCAGTACGTCGAATCCTAGGAAACAGTCCATTTCCCCCTGATAAACAATCGTCTCTATGCATAAGTAGCACGAACTGTGTAGGCCAATCACTGTTACTTGCAACTTTTCTGAAGCCCTGCTAAAATTGTACTCCGAGGATTTTCTTCTGCCTCATGCAAATATAGCTTAACTGAGCGTTGAAAATTACACCATAGGGACAAAGCACCGCATTAGTGCGCTCAATGTAACATTTTGCATGTCGACTTATATTACTAGGAATTACCAACACATAAAATTTCTCCCTGTTTTTTATTAATTATAAATGAAATGTTATAATTTATAAATAAAATACTGATACAAGTTCAGTTTAACAAAAAATAAGATAATTTTGTTTTAACACAAGTACAAAATGCTTGTTACACATTACACCCTGTATTTAGGACACAACCAAACACTTCGCACTGGAAGTGATTTTTCAGAAGTTTGATTCAAAAAGTGTGAAGAAACTATGAATGTACTTCATACAATTATTTCAAAGTGTAGACTGACACATAATGAAATCGCGAGTTTCACACGTGGAGAATACCACGAAGACAGTTTCCCCATAACCCGGCATTAAAAAAAAAAATCCCGGCTGGAGAAAGCTTGGGCACTCTCTGCTCAATCCCTGTCCATTTTTCACCATTCTCCCGCCTCGCGGGCGTTATCGTACATCTATATTAACTTAATGCCCTCCTGTGATCTTCCCTCTCGTGTATTCTCCACGCTGCTGGCGCCGATAAATCAGCTGGCGTTACGGACGCCGATCACTGCTTCCCTTCTTTCCTTCCGCCGATCCCTGAACACGGGACACGCAACTCTGGAGCACTACTGTGGTGAAATTTTTTTTATTCATTTTACGGAAAAGGGCTGGTAAAAATTTATCCAGAGGTGTCCGTGAACTCTCCGTAAAAGTACAGACACATTAAATTTCCAAAACTGACTTTCCGTAATTTTTTACGAAACTTTCCGCGAAATTCCCGGAACCTCTCCGTTAATTTTCTAATTGGTGTTATGTACTTTCAGTTTAAATTAAAATTAGATAATAAAAATTCTTTTATCTCCGTTATGTGGGTTTTCTACTGCACATGAAAAATATATTTAAAAAAAGGTAAAATATACTATACTTTAGCAAGATTTGAACCCGAGTCAAAAAATTACAACTCACATGATATTTGTGGTATAACTTCGGTATTTCTAATACAGTCACATAAGCAACTTATTCAGTTTCTATTAAAGTTAGTGTATTTTAAGCGTTGCTAAAGACACCTGATGCTACTTTTTGATGTTTGTAATAATAGGTCTTAGTTGCGTGGATAACCTAATTCTACCGCAGAAACGATAATTTTCTGGTTGAAGTGGCAAAGAAATCTTCGTGCAGACTCGGCATTGTTCGTTCCCGAAACCCGAAGTTATAGACAATATGGAGACTTTCCGTAATTTGTGCTTACGGATATAACTCCGCTTTTCGTCAATACGGATTGCGTTTCGTTATATTTACTGTACATTTCCGTAAATATTTCCGTTAATATACGGACATTTTTAACAGTGCAGAAGAGAAACAGCTGGATGCATCGCCAATTCNGTGCAGAAGAGAAACAGCTGGATGCATCGCCAATTCAGCCGCGCGCTTTAGAAATATGGTCTTGTAGGCTATTCACGGTAAAGTGAGCACGTTTGAGATCAACCTTTGAAAAATATCACTGTCNAATACGGATTGCGTTTCGTTATATTTACTGTACATTTCCGTAAATATTTCCGTTAATATACGGACATTTTTAACAGCGCAGAAGAGAAACAGCTGGATGCATCGCCAATTCAGCCGCGCGCTCTAGAAATATGGTCTTGTAGGCTATTCACGGTAAAGTGAGCACGTTTGAGATCAACCTTTGAAAAATATCACTGTCNTTAGAAATATGGTCTTGTAGGCTATTCACGGTAAAGTGAGCACGTTTGAGATCAACCTTTGAAAAATATCACTGTCCGTACTTGCGTGCATTTTAACGGGCACACTGTTTGACGCGTGCACAGTAAGGTTGGTACCGACGGAGGGAATGTAGTTCCATGAGTTAACGTTGAATTTTGAAGTATTAGATAAACATAAGTGAATACTGAAATAATTAATTTAATGCATTTAAGGGTAAGAATTAGCAAACTGGTAAAATATTTACTTTTACAGTAATTTCACAGTTTCACTTGACCGACGCATTAATTAAGTGATCAGGGCCATGGCGATGTTAATTTTACATAATATGGTGGAGGAATACACAATGTGCATGCAAGTAGATCTTACGCAGGGCTTTTAAAGGTGTTCATCGTGAACAACCTTTACTTGTCAGCAGTGTGAAGCAACGTCATTTCGCTGATCAGTGTCTCTAGGCCATGAATATAGGACTAATTTACCAGCCAATAATCTGGCAAGCGAGGCTTCTTTGTAGAGTTTCGCGCAGCCAATAAACATTTACATCAAAGGGACCCCCCCCCCACAAAGTTTCACTTTTTATTCTTACATATTCTGTATTGGAAGTGCGACATATCGTCACGGGTAGATGTGGGTTTGAAATTAGCTCCTCTTAACTTGTACGTTTTACATTTATCTCCAACTATCATTAAATAAAAATTTTCTTGAAGGAATTGGCCGAGTTTCTACGTTAAACTTATTTCACGGCAGGTTTTTTTTTNATCATTAAATAAAAATTTTCTTGAAGGAATTGGCCGAGTTTCTACGTTAAACTTATTTCACGGCAGGTTTTTTTTTTATCAACTGGTAGAGATTGGAAAATTTACCTAAATGATCTGGTGATCGACGAGACACTTCAAAAACTNGTTTTTTTTTATCAACTGGTAGAGATTGGAAAATTTACCTAAATGATCTGGTGATCGACGAGACACTTCAAAAACTTCTAGTGTCGATACTTTGGCAGTCGAACCGTGGTTGATGAGTAGTAACTAATCATTTTGCAAGTTTTTTTTCGGTGACAGGCTAGACTCAAAACACGCAACACCTTCGGGTCGTTTATTTACTAGGTCACAGATTACTAGAGACCTTTTAATCTCGCATTATAATCCAGTATGGGCTATTCACAGTACACTACTACTATCTGCATTTATTTTAATGGGCACACCGAGTGGTCCTATAAAATTGGCAACGACGGTAGGAAAGAGTTCCGTGTTTTAACGTTGAATTAAAAGCGCTAGTAAGAACGGGCGAGTCTGAAAAAGATTCACTTTCCCATTAAATTTCACAGTACCTCTTGACCGACGTATGAATAAAGTGACTAGGCCCATGGCAGCGTTAATTTTGCGTATGGTGGAAGGATACACAATGCGCGTACAAGTAGATATTAAGCTTATTAAGCAGGGCTTCCAAAAGTGCTCAGTTTACCGCGAACAGCCTTCACCAAGGTAGATTGCGTACAGCTAAATGTTAGTTGACTTTTATGATTGGACCTGCGCTCATCGGGCATCCCCTAGAAGACTCAGAACCAATAGTAAACATTCGAAAAAACGAGCTCCACCTGTAGCAGCAGTGAACAAGTGATTTCTGCTAGAGTATGCAGACTATCGTGGAGTCTGGCTTTGTCATATTTAGTGCGGAGTTGTAGTGTCCGCGCCTTACCTGACGCTCCCGGTGGGACTCTTGCTTGAATAACAAGGCCTCAGCGACACCGTAACGCAAGTAAGGGTTACAAATCGGCCCCCCCCCACTCTAACAGCAGCTACTAAACAAACATCCCCTGCAGTGTGTGTGGAGGACTGAGGTCATTGCACCTGCGAAATTTTCCAATTTCTTGTTAAATAGTTTAATGTGGCAACTGTCGTGGGTGTATCCAGCATTCGACTCGATTGGGAAAGGAAAGTTTCTGAAGTTAACTTGACGGCTACGTAAAACTTGACAGTCCCGTGTGTACCCCAGTCGCTGTGATGTGTTCGTTGGCTGGTGCTTTCATGATGAGCACTTTTAGCATATATCCCGGGTTGTGCGTGCTTCGCCCAGTCTCCTCCTGCATGCTTGTTGTTGGTCTGCAGTCCTGCTGGGCGTGCAAAGTAATAAGAAACTACAAGTGTGTCAAATATATCCTAACACCGATTCATCTTGCGACATTTCCGTCTCTCTTCTCATTGTTTGATAATTCCTTCTACAAAGCCGTTGGCCACGAAATAATGTTTTTTTTTTTTTATATTCGTACCACATAATTTTCAACTTGTAGATGTTATCTGCGACTACTTTTCCCTCAGATAATTTTTTTTTATATCACATAGTTTTCCCAAAGTGACATGTTTACTGTTTCTGTGATGTTACAAAAAAATAAACCAAACTATTTGCATATAATTTAACAAGTGCAACTGAAAGGTATTGTCTTAATTAATTTTAAAGTATGTTTACCAAAGTTATTTTTAAAAAATCAAGGGCAGCCACAAATTAAAAAAGATGGAAGAATTTCCGTATTTTCAGCAATTTTTGAAATAGCAAAAACATTTCCTTTTGCAATTTTATAGACTTCTTGAAGTAGCTCTTGACATCTTCTTTCAGTTTGAATTCATTTCTGTACGTAAGTTAGTTTTCATAATTTGTAAATTTCTAAAACAGNTCTTGACATCTTCTTTCAGTTTGAATTCATTTCTGTACGTAAGTTAGTTTTCATAATTTGTAAATTTCTAAAACAGGAAAATTTTGACTTTTTATTTTTGCGATAAACATGCAATCAATTTTATTTTGATAGGAACGAGTAATTACTAACAAAGTCCAAAGGTTTAACATATTGTGGTACAAATATAAAATAACACATTTTTACATGTCCAACGCTTATAAGGAAAGAGTGAGTGAAGAGTTTTTGGTGGCTCTTAACAGCGAGGTCTTGAGAGCCGATGAGGGTGAAGCGAGGTGGGTATGGAGCTGCGCCGGAATGGAAGGGAGGGGGAAGCGGGAGATCCCCGAGAAGATCCGCCGACGAGCGGCATCGTCTGGCACGATTCCCACTTGCGAAAATCCGGGAGTGGCCCGGCCGGGGATTGAACCCGGTTCGCCTTGGTGGGAGGCGAGCGTGCTAACCGCTCAGCCACCGTGGCCCCCATAAGGTAAAATATGAGGTTATAAGTGTCCCCTCCCTGCCACACTCCGGCTGCAGCCACGAAACACTAGCTATTATTGCACTGCCTGGTGTTTTTCTTCCGAGAAGAAATGTCATGATAAAAATGCACTCAAAGTGCGAAACAGTTACGCGAGTGTCTGGCTCTTGTGTTATGTTGGCAACTTAGTTAGTGAGTTGTGCCACATGGCTTCCCCATTCTACTCCCACTTCACCCACCCCAACCCCCTCCTAAAGGGCTTCGTGCCCCGCACGCCGGGACATTTAGCATTGTTGACGCAGCCGTGTCGCGCGTCCATTCGACCGACCAGACGCCTCCGAAGCATTGTGCTTGCGAAGCCGTCGCCACAGAACAGTCGAGTGTTACACAAGCCAAGCTGCTGCGTGCACGACAAACTACAACCTCTTGAACCAGATCGACTCTTAAGACCTCGACTCAACTCCTCAATAAGTAAAATAACCCGAGAGTGTTTAAAAAAGTGACATCCAAATGAGAAAATAATGCGCAGAAGACCAAAACGCGTCGAGCTAGTGAGAGAGTCCATTACCGCTGCACGAAAGGGTGATGTTCGGTAGTGACGGCGGCCGAGATCGGTTGAAAGATAGCTGCTCCGCGCGTGAATATTACGTGTCGGAAAAACGTAGGTCGCGCAGCGCGGTATTTAACAGCGCGGTGATAGAGAGCGATGTTATCAGTTTGGTGTGTATAGCGTCAGCAGTGTCACGTGGTTTCCCTCTTTCCAGTGCCAGGCGCTCGGGAGGGCACTCTCCTACACTGTCTCCTCTACCTCCCCTCTCTCAAAGCTGCGCCAAGATTATTTTCTCATTTGAACTTTACTTTACCTAATCACTGACAGGTTAAACGTGAAACGCTTGCCAGTTCGGGTAAACGTGTAAGTTGTGCCATAAATAGAGACCTAAAAAATCGGCGTATTCATTTAGGAATAAACTATACTATAAAACTCGCACGTATGTGTTATATATTCATTTGAAGGTTACTTCCAAATCTTCTGAAGCCCTGTTTAAGTTCTACTTTCAGGATGTTCCTCCGTTTCATGCAAACAAAGCCTAACGAAATATAGAAAAAAAAACAAAAAAAAAGGAGTGGTGTTGGTTAAGCGATTAGATTGTTCGCCTCCCACCAAGGCTAACCGGGTTCAATCCCCGGCCGGGTCACTCGGATTTTCGCAAGTGTGAATCGTGCCGGACGATGCCGTTGGTCGGCGGATTTCTTCCGGAAGTCTCCCGTTCCCCCCGCCCTTACATTCCGGCACTGCTGCCTTCTCACCTTATCTCACTCTCATCGGCTCTCAAAACCTCGTTAAGAACCGCCAAAATCTCTCAACTCAACTCAATCAACGCCAAAGGGTCAGCGCACCGCATTTGTGCGCACTCAGTTCAATAATAATTCGCATGAGAAATACTTGTTACTAGGCATCACCAACACACCTGTTTTTATTCACATCAGTTATAAATGATATAACTTTTAGAAAAAAAATATACAAGAAACAGTTTATTTTAACCAAAAATAAGATACATTTACGTTAGCAGAAGTATAAAACGCTTGTATTCTTTCACAACTCGTCCACAACTTGTTTGTAGGGACCCGGAAANATTCGCATGAGAAATACTTGTTACTAGGCATCACCAACACACCTGTTTTTATTCACATCAGTTATAAATGATATAATTTTTAGAAAAAAAATATACAAGAAACAGTTTATTTTAACCAAAAATAAGATACCTTTACGTTAGCAGAAGTATAAAACGCTTGTATTCTTTCACAACTCGTCCACAACTTGTTTGTAGGGACCCGGAAANATTTACGTTAGCAGAAGTATAAAACGCTTGTATTCTTTCACAACTCGTCCACAACTTGTTTGTAGGGACCCGGAAATTTTGCGAGTTGGTAAACGGATAGTCTTCATTTGACAGTTCTCTACACACGCCGGGCGCTTCCAGCTGCTTCATTCGCTGGCGTCTTGGTGAGTGCTGTATCGTGCGTACTAGGCTGTGCGTGATTGGCTCGGTCTCTGTGGATACGATTATTACTGGTTGACATTACTGCAGGGCGCGTCAGGAAACGAGTGGCTCAACCACTGAAATAACAAGAAAGTACAGATGCATCAAGTCCGTCATAACAATTTTCGAACTCGCAAATTTACCGGGTCTCTACTTATTTGAAGAGTCCAGGATGTCTCTTGCCCAATTATAAACACGAAAAATATGCAGGGCCAGTCATGCTCTACCTTTGTTTTAGCAATATGCCAATGAGTAGCTGGCATCTATTGGCTGAGCAGTTTTGAAAGCCCTGCTCAAGATCTACTTGTATGAGCATTGTGTATTATTCCGCTACATGTATAATTAACACTGCCATTGCCTCATCACTTTATTAATGCGTCGGTAATGTGAAACTATGACATCACTAGCGAACCGGCCCGGCTTCGCCCGGATACAATTGAGTTTTACAGTGATACACCAATGAATCATTTAGGAAAAGTCAATTCATTTATGTTCAAACAGAATTATAAAATTACACTACGTTGGCCTCAGTTTTTAACTGATTACGGCAACCCAAAAGGAAGGAAATATTNAAACAGAATTATAAAATTACACTACGTTGGCCTCAGTTTTTAACTGATTACGGCAACCCAAAAGGAAGGAAATATTATTTACCCGATAGCCAAGAAGTAGGGCATTGTTTTGGAGTGTTAGACACGTTGATAGCGCATCAATGGTGTAAAGGGCTTTCCAGCGTCGATGTATGAAAATAAAAACTTGAGTTTCGTCAAGTTGTAGCTTTAGAAATAAGTGAACCTAGGTACTACTTTTTGCGCTTGGCTGATGCATATTAATCGATCACCAAAGTTAAGCAACGTTCCCAGCGGCACACATTTGGATGGGTGACCGTTTAGTGGCATAACATCTGAGCTCTTCCGGGCTTCGAAGGGTACGTTAAATATTCGATCCCGGTTGTTATCGATTGATAACAGTCGTTAAGCAATTTCAGAGGTCCTTGGGCAGCCTGATAAACTCTGACACCAGAGGAAAATAATATTTCGGTCACGTTCCCAGCCGTTGCAGAATTACGTTTTGTTGTTATTCCACAGGAACCGTACAATTTTCAGCTGTAAAAAGTATCCTATGTCCTATTCCAGGACCTAAATTACCAACATACCAAATATTATCAAAATCCGTTCAGCCGTTATGGAGCTGAGTGGTAACAAACATACACACACACAGACAGACTTTCGCATTTATAATATTAGTAGGATTAGAAAAGTAAATATTCTACCAATCTGGCAAATTCATACCATTATATGCATAAAAAAAAAATACAAAGCGAAAGAAATAATTTAGCACAAATGTTTACCTAACGCTTTTAATTTCACGTTAAGACATGGAACAACTTTCCCTGTAACCTTACCAACTTTGCTGGGCGCATGCCACTCAGTGCGCCCGTTAAAGTATATGCTGGTAGGAGCAGTGACTTTTTTCTAAGGTTGGTTTTAGAAGTGGTGAACAACCTTTACCTGACTATGCAGATGACTGCAAAATTCTAGCCCTATTGGCTGCTCACGGTTATCTGAGCATTTTTTAAATCAACCTTTGAAAAGTGTCGCTGCCCCTACTCGCTTATAGTATTTTAACGAGCACATTGACTGGCATGAGTCCAGTAATGTTGGTAACGATGGAGAGAGAGTATAGTTCCACGTCTTAATGTTGAATTAAAAATATTTGGTCAATATTTGAGAATACTGAGATCAGTATTTTTTTTCTTCTGTTTTTTTGAATATATTTAAATGTAAGAAATTGGTAATTCGTAAAATATTTACTTTTCCAATAATTTCACAGTTTCACTTGGCCGACGCATGAATAAAATGATGAAGTCCATGGCAATAATAATTGTACACATGGTGGAAGAATACACAATGTCAATAAAAGTAGATCTTCAGCAGGGCTTTCAAAAGTGCTCAGTTCACCATCAACAGCCTTTGCCTACTGTCTGTGTACTCGCTAAAAGTTTTGGTATGCAATCATAGATTTTTCGACACAACCGTCAGGACTCTGATGGTCGATTGCACAATTAAAGTTAATTGCTTGATCCCAGATTATTTTCGAACTTGATCTAGCATCATCGCAAAAGAAAAACTGTCGCAGCATTCGCTTTCAGTGCATGGCTGGAATTCGACTTGAAATTTTATTACGAAGCGCCGAAGACGGTGGGTTAAAGACATGGTGCAGGTTAAGAGTAGTGTATATAAGCATTACCACAAATAACATTTTAACCTTTAAACTGTTTTGATATATTTTTTTCTGTTTGACTGCAGCTGTGAAATGTCAGTTGGGAGATATAAATATTGAGCTTCGGATGTGTAATTTTTATTGATAAGAAAGCTTTGGTGTTTTGTGCTGAAGTAACGAAGTCTTTTTGGTTAAAAATGCACTGGCTGGAATGACCTTGGGAAGTAGGATCGTCTATGAAGTAGTAACATAAAAACAGTGTCGAATTTTAATAGTACAATGTCATGTTCCCAAGTTCCGAAATCATCATATCAGCCAACGCAAAAAACATTAATTCTGATGTATGCGCTATTCGATGATTTTTTATTTTATTTTCACATGTACTTTTAGATTTTGATAGGGCACCGAGAAGATCAAAGTAAAACTTTTCTTTACAAATTTCATCATGTATTAAAAAAATATTACGTAATGCCTAACNCAATGTCATGTTCCCAAGTTCCGAAATCATCATATCAGCCAACGCAAAAAACATTAATTCTGATGTATGCGCTATTTGATGATTTTTTATTTTATTTTCACATGTACTTTTAGATTTTGATAGGTCACCGAGAAGATCAAAGTAAAACTTTTCTTTACAAATTTCATCATGTATTAAAAAAATATTACGTAATGCCTAACTGTATTTTAGCTCTGCAAACAAATTCAGTCTCATTTAAAGACATGCACAAAAAAGCACGTGTTTTAAGCTCAAATAAAAATCCTGCATATAAAACTACTTTCGTTATAAACATGTGCAAAACATTGTCTCTAATTATTGTAAAGTATTATATCTTGCGTTTGTGGAGTCTTTTTTATATATTATTCGAAATACTGACGCTTCAAAGTTTATGTCGTGCAAATTTTTAATTACAAAAATTGTTTGGCGAATTTCGCATTGCGTTTGACCAGGGTTTGCAGTTGAAAACAAATAATAGACTCGAAAAAGTGACAACAAACACATTACATACCAAAACAAACAAATACTTCCTGACATCACATGATAAGAGCCAATCACAAACAGTGGGTCATTATAACCTTAGATCGCATTTTTTCATCTCAGATTAGATCTAGCAGAGTTCGGCCGATTGCATTTGTGCAACGCTTTTATGCTGAAATTTTGATTTCACTGGAAATATTTTTGCAACCAAAATAATAGGCTCTCTGTTCAGAGTAGTTAGGTTGTTGGTGCAATCGGACATGAGTAAGTAACAAACCCGCAGCAACAAAGTGAACGAATCACGAACAGCCTACTTAAGCTTAAAATCGACTTCTCTCGATAAACCAAAAATATCGACTTGAGTATACAGAAGCAGTACACTATACATGTCATTGGACTTCCCAAATGTTCCAATACCATGCACATACTCGTAGAAGATCTTTCCTGCCGTAGTCAAAACCAACGGCGGGGAAAGGGGCGAATCCGCGGGTTCATTTTGTGAGAAGCTAAATTTCGAAGACTTGCGTTGTTGTGTTTATTTTCCAATTGGACAGCGGTTTGTCTGCCAACCTGTAGAAGACTCTCGAGGCAATTTAATACACGCAGAAAAGCGGGATCAATAATGCGCAACAAAGTTATTTAATTTTAATTTCAAAGAGCTTATTAACGTCCCCCGGTGTTGTGCATAGGGGCACCTGTTTTTCGCGAAAGGATTTCGGGACAAGTTGTGTTACAAAACACTAGAGTCCAGAAGCACATTCGTAATAGGATCATTTGAATTGCTACGCGTCTCATTTGCCGGCCTGCGAATCACGGACGGTCAGTTCCGGAGAAACTTAATAACGATTGGCTTACTCGTTTAACAGACTCACTTTGCACAAGGACAAACGGCCAATAGCCAATAAAGACTGCAAGTGTACACATAGGATATTGAGGTCTAGACTCCGCGCGAATCTTTTCGCGATAAACAGGTGGCCCTGTCAGGATTGTCAGGGGACGAATTACAAACTAACTTGCAACCTAACTTAAAATTAATATCCATGCCTTACCCGGGATTCTAACCCAGAACCTCCCGTACCCCAGACTGACGGCGCACCAACCGACTGCGCCACGGGAGGTTGGCTGCGCAACCAAGTAAAATAGGAAATCGTTCACAGCATTATCCACTATAACACCTCTGCCCCTTACGTGGCAATTGCAGTTTTTTATTTTTATTGTATTTACGTACGGGTTTGCTTGAGGTAGAAGTACAGTGGGGTGCACATTTGGCTTTATGACACCGATGTACAGATGGTGTGGAAAGCGATTTTCAATATACCATAACGCAGCCCTTATTGCATTTTAAATTTCAGTCAGTTCTGCAATCTGCGTGGACTTCACCTGGAATTTTTCTGTTTCACTTGTATGCCGGGAAAAAAGAACAAAAAAAAAAAAATGAAATGGGCGCTTTCCAAGCCAATTTATAGACGTATATATGTATGTATGTATATATATACATACATACATATATATGCATTAAAGAAGGACGAATGGCACACATGACCATCAAAGTTATGTGGCAGAAAGAAGCCAGTGAATAAGTTACTGAGGGTCGAGCATGCGTGGGAATGTGAAGTCTAACTTACATGTCATTTTAACTCTTGAAAGTTTCCTGTCCTTTGAATGCAATACGACAGCAGTCTTCGCCGGGAATCGTTTTATAACCGGTGCCAGGGAAGAGGGGTCAGTGGGCGGTATGTGTTAGACGAGATTCATGTCTTGAAGTGGAATGACTTGCGCGCTCGTAGAGTGGACGATTCCGGTATGAAATTGCATGCGACTTAGAAGCACGCCGATCTAGGATCTTTGGTGACTGCTCCTCCTCGCCTGGTTATCGCCGTGCCTAGGGAACATAACCGTTCCATCGTACACCACCGACCTCCAGCTTTCTTGATTACAGAACGTCGAATTTAAACCGGGAATTTCAACAGTTAGAAAATCCCATACGGCTTTTGAAATCGGGAATTTGAACAGTTAGAAAATCCCATACGACTTTTGAAACCGGAGAATATGCTTGAGTGTTATGGGACACAGTGTTCCTCTAGAAGTCCGTAACACCGAGGGCATGTAACCACGCATGTAGTATGAGTCAGCGGAAATATAACCCAGTCTGTGCAAACGGAGCCATTAAAACAAGAAACGTCTGCAGATTACTCCGTCGCTCAGTTTCGAAATTTCACCATTGATTCATAATGATTCACTGTGTATTCTACTGCTCCAACTTAACTGATTGTTAGCGTGACCCACTGATTCGCCAGTTGGAAAAATTACACAACTAAATTGTACGTCATTAATGACAAGTGACGGGGAAAAATGTTACGAGTTCAGTTCCCTGTCGGCTATACTCCAAGGCCTTCTATCACACTCTGCAGTAGAGCTCGTGCTATTTGTTTATGGGCAAGTTAAGTCGCGCTAACGATATCCACCACGTGGATTCGTCCATGAACGAAAATGGAGGTGCATATCGTAGTGTCAAATTCCTGTGCTACAAAAGTTTACTTGAATTGGCTGGAAAACTATGCATTGAATGGAATGTTCACTTATCACTTGACGTATTGATCTTCTACTCTTATAGCACTTACCCGTCTTATACTGCCATACTTTACTTTATTATGTGAGCATTGCGGGTTCAAGTCTCGTTCTGTGGTAACGGTTTTGTTAATTTCTGGCTGAGTTTCAGAAAGTATCTTATTTTATTCATTTCATCCTGAACTACAGTGCCACGTCACATTCCGACTGCAAAATGTGAAGTGTATTATGTACACTTCTCATACAGTGTTGCAATATAGTGCGAGTTAAGTTTCCTAGAACGGATTTCTACAGTGCGATGCTCTTCCAGGATTCGCGTGGTGTAGACCGCGGCGCGGAAATTATGTGCGTGCACGCATCTGTGCGCGATCGCGAGTGCGTGTGCGTAATTTCCAATGTATCCCACATTTATTTCCTCAGTACATGATCTATGAAAAGGTGGTTGACGTAGAGCCCATATTCGTATATGGAAATTAAATATTAGTGTACCAAAATGGCGTCCATAATCATAAAAAATTGAAGTACTCTTTCCTAATGTTGGGAACTCATTTCTCGTACTTTGTCTCACCTTTGGCCACTGCCGAGGATATGTTCGTCAGAACTGATTATTTATGAGGTTATGTACTTTAATATTCTATCCTATGTCGCAGTTTTAATGACTGTGTCTGGGTTGGCAGGTCATGTTTGAGTCAAACACTGCAACGTTATTACATTACATAACTTTATATGAACGGCGTGAAAACAGATTAAATAGATTATTGACTTAAAAACTTAAGTTGATTAACATGTAACTAGAATTTTAACATAATAACAGCTCTTAATCTAAATTAGCTAACCACAGGAATGATAGATACTATAATAAAATATGGTACAGGCTATTCTATGTAAACAAAAGTAGTGTATGTATGTGTATGCATATTTATTCAAGGCATTTGTGAATAACATGTCGAGGTTTAAACCACAGAATCTAGGGACTAATGTACACATCGTAGTACATCTTTGGAGAGGTCATGTAGTATTTTTAAATTTAAGTTTAATTTAAAGTTAAATTGCAGTTTAAGTTAAGGCAAAACAACGCAGAGTCCGCAGTTATACGTNTTCGAAGACTTGCGTTGTTGTGTTTATTTTCCAATTGGACAGCGGTTTGTCTGCCAACCTGTAGAAGACTCTCGAGACAATTTAATACACGCAGAAAAGCGGGATTAATAATGCGCAACCAAGCAAGAGCTTATTAACGTCCCCCGATGTTATGCCTGAAGGATTACCAGGGGACGATTTACAAACTAACTTGCAACCTAACTTAAATTACCATTCATGCCTTACCTGGGATTCGAACCCATATCCTCCCGCACCCCAGACTGGCGGCGCACCAACTGACTGCGCCATGGGAGGTTGGCTGCGCAACCAAGTAAAATAGGAAATCGTTCACAGCATTATCCACTATAACACCTCTGCCCCTTACGTGGCAATTGCAGTTTTTTATTTTTATTTTATTTACGTACGGGTTTGCTTGAGGTAGAAGTACAGTGGGGTGCACATTTGGCTTTATGACACCGATGTACAGATGGCGTGGAAAGCGATTTTCAATATACCATAACGCAGCCCTTATTGCATTTTAAATTTCAGTCAGTTCTGCAATCTGCGNCGTGGAAAGCGATTTTCAATATACCATAACGCAGCCCTTATTGCATTTTAAATTTCAGTCAGTTCTGCAATCTGCGTGGACTTCACCTGGAATTTTTCTGTTTCACTTGTATGCCGGGAATTTTCTTGTTTTTTTTTTTTTATGAAATGGGCGCTTTCCAAGCCAATTTATAGACGTATATATGTATGTATGTATATATATACATACATACATATATATGCATTAAAGAAGGACGAATGGCACACATGACCATCAANTATGTATGTATGTATATATATACATACATACATATATATGCATTAAAGAAGGACGAATGGCACACATGACCATCAAAGTTATGTGGCAGAAAGAAGCCAGTGAATAAGTTACTGAGGGTCGAGCATGCGTGGGAATGTGAAGTCTAACTTACATGTCATTTTAACTCTTGAAAGTTTCCTGTCCTTTGAATGCAATACGACAGCAGTCTTCGCCGGGAATCGTTTTATAACCGGTGCCAGGGAAGAGGGGTCAGTGGGCGGTATGTGTTAGACGAGATTCATGTCTTGAAGTGGAATGACTTGCGCGCTCGTAGAGTGGACGATTCCGGTATGAAATTGCATGCGACTTAGAAGCACGCCGATCTAGGATCTTTGGTGACTGCTCCTCCTCGCCTGGTTATCGCCGTGCCTAGGGAACATAACCGTTCCATCGNGCCGATCTAGGATCTTTGGTGACTGCTCCTCCTCGCCTGGTTATCGCCGTGCCTAGGGAACATAACCGTTCCATCGCACACCACCGACCTCCAGCTTTCTTTATTACAGAACGTCGAATTTAAACCGGGATTTTCAACGGTTAGAAAATCCCATACGACTTTTGAAACCGGGGAGTATGCTTGAGTGTTATGGGACACAGTGCTCCTCTAGAAGTCCGTAACACCGAGGGCATGTAACCACACATGTTGTATGAGTCGGCGGAAATCGAACCCAGTCTGTGCAAACGGAGCCATTAAAACAAGAAACGTCTGCAGATTACTCCGTCGCTCAGTTTCGAAATTTNTAACCCAGTCTGTGCAAACGGAGCCATTAAAACAAGAAACGTCTGCAGATTACTCCGTCGCTCAGTTTCGAAATTTCACCATTGATTCATAATGATTCACTGTGTATTCTACTGCTCCAACTTAACTGATTGTTAGCGTGACCCACTGATTCGCCAGTTGGAAAAATTACACAACTAAATTGTACGTCATTAATGACAAGTGACGGGGAAAAATGTTACGAGTTCAGTTCCCTGTCGGCTATACTCCAAGGCCTTCTATCACACTCTGCAGTAGAGCTCGTGCTATTTGTTTATGGGCAAGTTAAGTCGCGCTAACGATATCCACCACGTGGATTCGTCCATGAACGAAAATGGAGGTGCATATCGTAGTGTCAAATTCCTGTGCTACAAAAGTTTACTTGAATTGGCTGGAAAACTNTGAACGAAAATGGAGGTGCATATCGTAGTGTCAAATTCCTGTGCTACAAAAGTTTACTTGAATTGGCTGGAAAACTATGCATTGAATGGAATGTTCACTTATCACTTGACGTATTGATCTTCTACTCTTATAGCACTTACCCGTCTTCTACTGCCATACTTTACTTTATTATGTGAGCATTGCGGGTTCAAGTCTCGTTCTGTGGTAACGGTTTTGTTAATTTCTGGCTGAGTTTCAGAAAGTATCTTATTTTATTCATTTCATCCTGAACTACAGTGCCACGTCACACTCCGACTGCAAAATGTGAAGTGTATTATGTACACTTCTCATACAGTGTTGCAATATAGTGCGAGTTAAGTTTCCTAGAACGGATTTCTGCATTACGATTTNTTGCAATATAGTGCGAGTTAAGTTTCCTAGAACGGATTTCTGCATTACGATTTTCTTCCAGGATTCGCGTGGTGTAGACCGCGGCGCGGAAATTATGTGCGTGCACGCATCTGTGCGCGATCGCGAGTGCATGTGTGTAATTTCCAGTGTATCCCACATTTATTTCCTCAGTACATGATCTATGAAAAGGTGGTTGACGTAGAGCCCATATTCGTATATGGAAATTAAATATTAGTGTACCAAAATGGCGTCCATAATCATAAAAAATTGAAGTACTCTTTCCTAATGTTGGGAACTCATTTCTCGTACTTTGTCTCACCTTTGGCCACTGCCGAGGATATGTTCGTCAGAACTGATTATTTATGACGTTATGTACTTTAATATTCTATCCTATGTTGCAGTTTTAATGACTGTGTCTGGGTTGGCAGGTCATGTTTGAGTCAAACACTGCAACGTTATTACATTACATAACTTTATATGAACGGCGTGAAAACAGATTAAATAGATTATTGACTTAAAAACTTAAGTTGATTAACATGTAACTAGAATTTTAACATAATAACAGCTCTTAATCTAAATTAGCTAACCACAGGAATAATAGATACTATAATAAAATATAGTACAGACTATTATAGGTGAACAAAAGTAATGTATGTATGTGTATGCATATTTATTCAAGGTATTTTTGAATAGCATGTGAAGGTTTAAACCACAGAATCTAGGGACTAATATAAACAAAACATCCTAGTACATCTTTGGAGAGGTCATATAGTATTTCTAAATTTAAGTTTAATTTAAAGTTAAATTGCAGTTTAAGTTAAGGCAAAACAACGCAGAGTCCGCAGTTATACGTACCTGCTTGTGCATCAAGCTGCATGCCACGAAATCGAACGGAATCGGCGCGCTAAGCGGGAAATAAAATTCATGCACTTCTGGCAGCCTTTAATACTCACTTTCTAATCTCCCATTGTTCATGTAGTTTAACACACGTGTACTATTAAGCAACCACTTGCGGCGCTCACGTACCTCGAGTTTATAGTGTCATATGTGTTCCGTTCGCCTTTGTGATATGCAACTTGTTGTGCTCACAGTTGGATGAAGTTGCGGACTTCCAGCGCTATTTTTACTAACTTCATCTTGAATATAAAATACTACTTGACATTTCCAAAAATTATGTAGCTAGGATTTGGTGTTTATATTAGTATTTAGATGCTGTGAATTTCGACATGTTATTCAAAAATCCCTGTGTTTGTATATGTGTGAATATATAATCTAATATATAAAATTCTCCCGTCACAGTGTTAGTCACTGAACTCCTCCGAAACGGCCGGACCGATTTTTATGAAATTTTTTATGTATACTCGGTAGGTTTGAGAATCGATTTATATCTATTTTTTACACCCCGAAGTAATAAGGGTAACCACCCCCAAACAATTTTTTTTTATTGTTTAAACAAAATTTTTATTTTTTATTTTTTTATGATGTGGCATCAAAANTCTAATATATAAAATTCTCCCGTCACAGTGTTAGTCACTGAACTCCTCCGAAACGGCCGGACCGATTTTTATGAAAATTTTTATGTATACTCGGTAGGTCTGAGAATCGATTTATATCTATTTTTTACACCCCTAAGTAATAAGGGTAACCACCCCCAAACAATTTTTTTTTTATTGTTTGAACAAAATTTTTATTTTTTATTTTTTTATGATGTGGCATCAAAAAATACATACCCTCCTAAATTGTCACCCTT
>NQII01001930.1:0-44789 GCA_002778355.1 Clitarchus hookeri | reverse complement strand
AAAAAAAAAAAAAAAAAAAGTACACACAACCATGCACATTTAGTCCTGCCGCATTGCATCAGAGTTCTGTGTGAAATGTTTCTTGACAGTTTTTTTTATTTGCGAATATCTGGGGCAATCCGCGTATTGTGGTAAAAATCATTTCATTGGCAGGCAGCGTTGACGACTTAACTGGCAAATGCATTGTTTACTATTTACAGCTGTTCAAAGAATTCTGTTATATTTGAAAAACCATTACATACGAATATTCACAATTGAGGCCTATAACCATATTCAGGACAGTTTTATGACTTTTTAATAATATCTGTATTGACGATATTCATACGGTTATTATTTTACATTGTTAACATATTTGTTATACGCTATATAGCACAGTACATATATTACACTTTAATATTTTGCCGACTGTACTTAACCCTGTTAACTGTGGGGAAAGAGCTGTAGTATTTAATCTCTTGTTATTGATGTGTTTTTGGGTTATTTCGTTAAAAGGACGGCCTTAGTTGGAATAAATATTAAAACGAAGGAGAAACCAGTCCAACGAAAAAGACAGTAAATTCAAACACAACTCGTGTCGCTAATTTCTTGTATGTAGAAGTGACAAACTTAAGATATAGTGGTGAACATGCACACAAATAGGCCTACCATAACTTTTATTCCGCTCATATTTCTTTGCATAGTTATTTAGTTTTTACTAGGTTTATTTAATTATTTATTTGAAATTTTCTGACCGGGCTTAGTAATTTTTTGGGATTGTAGCAAACATTCAGATCGCAAAAACGTAAGCACGTTACACAATTGTGTTTCAAACACCTAGGTCGAAGTTACGTTCTGATAAACAAACAGACGTTTAAATTTCGCACGTCCAAAATTTGCAATAATACACTCACGGCCAGCGTGACGACCACGAAGCAGCCACATCCTTCCACACGTAACGGCTAAAGACACATATTACAGTGTATTTATAACTGCCATGGAAACACAGATTTATCACAACATCGTAAAACAACGTATACAAACTTGATGTGTTAATTTGAAGTATTTTGCGCAGCAAGGAAAATAAACGTTTCGTTTAGTAACATTAATACGCCATATCATTATGTCGTGCCGCCACTCGCACCCTCTCGCAATCACATCTAAATATTTTATAAGAAGTATTAAAACATTAAAATATCTTTTCAGTGTAAAATTACAAATTAAATAATCAACTTTTTTCTGTAATAAGTATGAAATATGCTAACATTGAAAACATTTTCCTGCTTCTACTAGCGGTGCTAAACTCCCAGAGAGAGAAAGAGACAGAGTCAGAGACAGAGAGGGTGAAAAGTTCTGCTCTGCCGACAGTATCTGCTCGGTTGAAAAAAAAACACCATGTCACTAGGGCCTACGCGTCATATTTTGCGCTGATGTTTTTAACTGTAACAATAAAATATGTTTCCATCAGGGTTACCTACAAATCTTAAAATTTCAATAGGCAAAGTTTAATTTACAAATAGCGTACCAAAAAACTTGGTTAAAATAATATTTTAACTGTGAACTATTTATTTTACTAGCTGTTACCAAAACAACTGTGCTGTCACTGTTTTTAATTAGTATTGAATCATAAATAAAAATTACAAGTTATAGAAGATACCAAGGTAAAGTTTAATTTATTCAAAAATATAATACTTTTAAAGTAAATCACAATTATATACTTGTGGTATACGGGTTATTTATAAAAAAAAAACATGTTAACATATTACTCCTAGGGTGATTTTTCAAAGGTTGGTTTCGAAACATCCGAAGAAACCGTGAATAGACTATACCAGTCAATGCGCACGTGAAATTATATGCAGGTGGGGACAGTGAAATTTTTCAAAGGTTGATTTCAAAAGGGCTCAAATAACCGCAAACATCCTATACAACTAAAATAGCAGCGACTGGAGTTACCGAAGACTGTGGAGTTTCGTAGTAGGATGCCATTCAACTCGCAAGATTTTCCTGTCTTTACATAGAAACTAGTAGCCATACTGGAGGTATGTTATTTAATTTTTTTATTTAACAGGAAATTTGTACAGACACGGACAGAAACAAGCAATGCAATACATAGATACACAACATACAACACACCAGCCAGGATACTGGCTCTTATGTTGTTGCGGAGATGTGTAAAAGTAACGGAGAACATCAGTAATGGCAGAAACGAAAATAATGCAAAGTACATCCGATGAGGAAACTAAACAAAATCTCGAAATGGGTAAAAATGAAAATAATAGTAACAATATTAATAATATGAACGAAAAACGACAAATACAACCAACAACATCGAGATGACTAGTACGTGGACATACAAAACATAATTAATTAGAAAATACCAAGTTGTTACAAAGTAACACTAACCAACTGTCAACTGGGACAAAAATATAAGTTGACTTGCTTCTCACGCTGCCTTGTAACAGCGACAGTGGACAGGATTACGTACAAAAATAACGTGAAGCTAAAATATTGAGTGCAGGACATACTATGTGATTGTGACCATCCACTTAACAGCTGAGGTCTTCAGCGGTGGTAATGGGTGTGATCTGAGGTGTAGAGGGCGGAGTGAAGAAATGCAGTGGTGCGGGGACTGAGAGAAAACCCAACGGCCGGCGGCAACGTCTGCCACGTTTCCGAGATTCCCCCCGCCGAGGATGGAGTCCGGTTCGCCGCGGTGGGAGGCGAGATGTCTGAACCTCACAACGCCGCTGCAGCACGATGTGACGTCTGCTGCGGGAGATCGTGTCACCAGCCGACGTCCTCACCACGAGACAGACTTATCTTATTTGCGAGAAGAGATCATCGGCGCTACAGTTAACGTAACAGTTATAATAAACTGTTACAATTCGGTAACGTGTTAGACGACTAACACCATTGTTTATACNACCTCACAACGCCGCTGCAGCACGATGTGACGTCTGCTGCGGGAGATCGTGTCACCAGCCGACGTCCTCACCACGAGACAGACTTATCTTATTTGCGAGAAGAGATCATCGGCACTACAGTTAACGTAACAGTTATAATAAACTGTTACAATTCGGTAACGTGTTAGACGACTAACACCATTGTTTATACCGCTATTTTTTGGAACGTCTTGTATTGCCTCACTTAAACCAACGCTTGAGTACTGCGCATGGATAAAAGTATTTTTTTTTTTTAGAACGTCTCGGCTGGCAACTGTTCGCATGCGTAGGAGTTTTTTTTTTTTTTTGAACGTCTCGGTTTCGAATAGTGCGCATGCGCAAAAGTTATTTTTTTGGAACGGTGAGCATGCGTTATAGTTATTATTTTTTTTTCCGAACGTCTTGGTTTGCACTTGTGCACACGCGCGAACGTTATTTCTTGGAACGCCAAGCGTTGGAACATTGAACAACGTAATCGTTATTTCCCCGGAACGTCGGGACAGGCGAGAATGTTTCACAGTAACCTGTTACAAAAATAACATGTTACCGGAACGTTTTACTTACTTAGAACTGGAATAATGGAACTCGTTACGTGGCCACTGTTTGCCTCGTGTTAATTTTACTCAGGCTAGGAACAAAACGAGACTTCTTATGGGAGAGTTTGGCATACGGAAAATTTCCGCCGCTAGGTGCGCAGTGTTCCAAAAGGTAACTTTCAATTAAAATTTTAAGCTACGTGAACAATAAAAGAGAAATATTTTACATATTTACAAAGTTTTTTATATTTTATTTATTATTATTACAACTATACAATTTTTTTAAAGTAGGAAGTAGAGAACATATGGTACACATGTGGCACTAGCGCTTACCTAGTGGCGAAAATATTTGGTTGCCAAACTTTCAACATTGATCTTCCCAGCCTGGGTAGAAGCAACCTTTGTTCGGCCCATCCCTAGTCGGCGGGCCTCGCAACCAATCACCAGGCAGCACTGTCGCCACTTTAGTTAAGTGCCGCCCGCTGTCTCCGGAGGCTGACCCCGTCACTGGCGTCGGCAGCCGTGCTCTCGCAGGCGTCTTCCGCCGTCGACGCAATATGTAGCCGGGTTGATTGGGGTCGTCGGTTGGAGGAGCACAGCGGCGGGTGAAGGGGTGTTGCCGGGATAGTAATTGACACACTTGCGACCCGCGATGGGGAGCTCCGAGCAAGTAGGCTGCAAGTACACCATACACGGCAAGGGTAGCGTTTAAAGTGATAAATATAAAAAGAAACTGCCAGACATTTTTTAATCTGTAGCTAACACACGCGATATCGTTTCCGTCACAAAAAGAAAAACTACAATCACGTGTCAAAATCAAAATTTTCTTTGTCTGAGAAAATAGAAAATATAACTCGCTTACAAAAAAAATGAGAGAATTTACAGTGGCAAAACTAATGCCCATAGCTACGTCTGGGTGTTTACACAATAAGACGGGTATTTTTTTTTTCTGTGAGAACTTTTTTGCTTACAGTCAATCTGTGGCTGGTCCCTTGATTTCTAAAAAAAAAAAAAATGAAAAAGAACGACAGTATTCTCCAGTTTCCTCGTTCCATTTTTCAAAAGTATATAAACAGTTAAGTTTATTTTATTTGTGTTTAGAAAATGTAAATAATATGAGGCTCCAATGCAACAGCCTTTGAATTTTTCTACTTAGAAATTCAAGCTTTGGTGCCTTAAGACTTTCGTGCTCAGTAGTTCAACACGCCGCCCATTGGTTGGTCCTAGCAATCTTCTAACGATCCAGCTACCTTCTAACGATCCAGCTACCTTCTAACGATCCAGCTACCTTCTAAAGATCCAGCTACCTTCTAACGATCCAGCTACCTTTTAACGATCCAGCTACCTTCTAACGATCCAGCTACCTTCTAACGATCCAGCTACCTTTTAACGATCCAAGGTACATAGGCAAATGCCTGGTGCTATTATGCCCTCATTTGTTCGAATCTAGAGTGGACATAAAGCCAGTGAGTCGCTTTGCGAGGGGGAAGTCGTGTATAACGTTTTACTTGGCCTTTCTGGAAGTATGTTGGGTTACTATGGCATAGAACAGCCCTGACGCACAAAACAAACAGGATACCTGCCTTCTAGATATAGGGATCGACACCTGTCATGTAGTGGTCAGGCCACACACTCGCCTTCCGTAGCGAGGAATCTGGTTCGTTTCCAGGCGTCGTCAAACCCGGTGTTTTCGTTGGCCTGTGGGATTTCTCGGGGTGCTCCTGCTTTCCCCAACGTTACAATCCGTCGCTGCTCCATCCTCATCTCGCTTCACCCCCATGAACGCTTAAAGTCCTGAGCTATTAAGCTCGCCCAAATCTCTCAGTTAATCATCCAGCTTTTGGGAGGCTATTACTCATCCAATTATGATACTCTGGTTCCAGGAATACGGTCGCTAGGATTTTATTCTTTAAGATAACGGGGGCCGCGGTGGAGCAACGGCTAGAGTGCTCGTCCACTACCAAGACGAACCGTGTTCGATTCCTGGTGGGGTTGCGCCAGGATTTTCACTCGTGGGCCTCGTGCCGGACGATGCCGCTGGTCAGCTGGTTTTCTCGGGGATCTTCCGTTTCCCCCGCCCTTTCATTCCGGCGCTGCTCCGTACCTACCTCTCCACTCCACTTAATACGGTGGTTCGATTCTTTGCTGTGGCGGCGCGGCACCTGCAGTTTCTCAGGAAGGAGTTCTTGCACGTGTAGTGTGGTGAAAACTACGCCATGTGAGGGGAGCGGCGTTTATTTGGGCTTTTCGCATTATCACTTGCAGTTGAATTCCGCTGCCAATCTCACATCTTCCAGTAATCCCGAGACACTAAATACGTATAATGGACATTATTTTTTTTTATCCATACTCAAGTAGGTATAATTTGTTTAGACCCACCTTTTCTTGTTCGACATACGCAATTGGCTCTGTGTCGGATAAGCGAAGATCCAATATCACAGGTAAAGCTGACATGTACTTTTATGATGCCTGTATAATTTATTAATTTACCGCTAAATTATAATGTCTCCACATTCAATTTTCTACTTTAGGTGTGTATTTTAACTAGAACAAGTGGTTGACGGTGGAGTGGCGATTGTATAATTTCAATTTAATTGTGATAACATCTCGTGTTTCACCTCAGTTTCAGTTTCTGTGCGCAGACATGCGCAGTTTGTTGGAGCATTTACACAGCTGCTTACGAAAGATTCTTTCTTCTTTCGCTAATATCAAACAAGACTTGACGGCTGCAGTACACAAAACATAAATAATATTCAGAAAAATATTTTATTTTACCCATAATTCGTCTATTTCTAGCCTGGCTTCCCGTGGAAAGAGTTTTGGATCACATCCCTGCATGTGTGCGAGTACCTCTGAATTCATGCATTGGATTTCACAAAATTTTATATACTCGTAGTTCCTACTAATAAAGTTTCAACTTTTTTTAAATTAACTTTTTTTTTCAGCTATGCCGAATACTTTATTATTATTATTATTATTATTATTAGTATTATTATTATTATTAACATTTTAAGATACTATACTATATTTCAGTAATTTTAAGTCCGATTTCAGCCAAACTCNTCAACTTTTTTTAAATTAACTTTTTTTTTCAGCTATGCCGAATACTTTATTATTATTATTATTATTAGTATTATTAGTATTATTATTATTATTATTAACATTTTAAGATACTATACTATATTTCAGTAATTTTAAGTCCGATTTNTATTATTATTATTATTAACATTTTAAGATACTATACTATATTTCAGTAATTTTAAGTCCGATTTCAGCCAAACTCGATATGTTGGTAGAATTTAATGTGACCATTAAATTCGTAGTTTCAGCTCATACATTACGTATTGAGAACAATTCAATTGATTACCACCGAATTCGGCATACTATTTGTGCTACTGTAAGCCAGCCATATTTAGGAAACATTTTAAAATTGAGCCTTTTTATATTTCTGACTGATTAACCAAACAAAAAAAAAACATTCTACCGAATTAGTTTGAAGTTGTAATAGTTAAAAGATGATGTAGGCATATTTAACTCACGCATTGTTAACATTTATAATGCGCCGTTTTGGCAGATAGTGCCACATGCAAGAATAAAGCATACATATTTTACTGAGGGTGCTTTTTAACTGATTTGTACTCTTAGCACTATAGAAGATACGTATAGCTTTACAAAAAGGTTGACAGGTCAGAAATTGGTTTTCAGATTCGTAAATTCTAATTATGTTTAACATGCATCTTAAACAATTAAACCGGTACTAACGAAATGCGGCATTATTTCAGAAACTGACAGAATTAAATTTATTGAACATCAATAATGTGCTGATTCGGGAGGCGGTAGTACCAGAAAAAATTAATATTTATGTTTTACTAGTCGTAGCTCTCAGAGCGTGAATTTGTTATGTCTGTAAATTATGCGTGTAACGGTTTGAAATTACAGATTTTTATTTTCTTCCGCGGCTATGCCACTTGGATGAATTTGGCATTAGGAAATACGTGGCAGGTTGAATTTTAAAAACTATTAAAGAAACTTAGTTACGCTGGCTTGGATCTTGAATTAGTCATTTAATTTTACATTTCATATTGAAACTAAAGTAAAATGTTGCATTAGATACGTACCTCTGGAAATTGCGCGTGATTAAACATACATGTGGTAAATCAGAAATGTTAAATAAAAACAATGTTAGGTAATCCAGCAATGTTAAATGCATAAAATTCCTTCCAAGACGGAGAAAGTGTTCAAGAAAAAACAGGCATTTAATTTCTTCTAATAAGGTTCCGTGTAGATATAACGTGATGATATATATCCCTGCATTTTAAGTTGTTTAAGGCCCGGGAGTGTGCAACCGCTTCCTACTTAATTCTGTTTTCAAGAAATGCTCCGAAGAGACTTAATATTTTCAAAATATTTTTAATGTGTCAGGAACTTATTATTGAAACCACAGTTATCCGTATAGTATCCTTTTCTTTCAGAATGCCATGCCCTATATTTGGAACACTCATACGGATTTAACTAAACCTTGATATGAGGGGTTGTTAAATTTAATACTCATTAGTGTTTTTTAACTTACCATCCAAAGATAGTGTTACTTGAAAAGCTAAGCTCCTGTATTATTTCTCAGGAATTGCTCAACTGACTCCCTCGAAATCTGATATCCGAGTAATATAATTAGACCTANGCTCCTGTATTATTTCTCAGGAATTGCTCAACTGACTCCCTCGAAATCTGATATCCGAGTAATATAATTAGACCTAAGCAAGTAGAGTGACTGACGTTTTAGCCCATTTTTATAAAGAAAATGATGCATTTGTATATTATAACATATACGTTATTCACGATTAATCGAGCACTTTTAGAATCAACCTATGGAAATCATTTTTATCGCTTGCTCAACGGGAACACTGAAGGGCGTACTCCCGGTAAAGTTGGTAACAATGGAGAGGAACTAGTTCCACTTCTTAACGTCGGCGTAAAATAAAAATAGTTTGCTAAACATTTGTGAATACGGAAATAATTTCTTTTGGTTCCTGTTTTTTTTTTCAAATACAGTTTAAGTGTAGTTTATTAGACAATTTGTAAAATATTTACTTTTCTAATAATTACTCAGTTTCACTTGACCAACGCATGAATAAAGTGACCAGGTCCTTGGGAATGTTAATTGTACAAATGGCGGCAGAATACACAATGCCCATATAAGTAGATTTTTAGTAGGGCTTTCAANCTTGGGAATGTTAATTGTACAAATGGCGGCAGAATACACAATGCCCATATAAGTAGATTTTTAGTAGGGCTTTCAAAATTGACAGTTTTTGCCTGCTCTTTTACCTATGTCCGTAAGATTTTCGTGCAAAAACGTTTACCAAAAATAAAGTTTTTTTTTTTGCTTGATTGATTAGTGTTAACAACGCCACGAGCTATTCCATAGGAACTATCTCGAAAATGTGTATTATTAGAAAAAGGTTTAGAACTTACATTTATGCGTGCAAAACTTCTTACGTGTATTTTGTTAATCAAAGATACTAAACCGTTTTGCAGAAAATGATTTGTGTTTTACAGATTTAAAAAAAAACAACACTCTTATATCTGAACTTCCGAGGACTTCACAGATATTTGAGGATGAAATTTTAGAGAAAAATTTGTTAATTATTTATTTTAAGAGTTTTATTGCAATTTTGAAGAGGTACGTGGCGTTTCACTGCTTATTTTCTATACAATAATGTGGCCAACATCACGGACACATTTTTTTCGTTTCTTTATTAAAACTGGTAAGTACAGAGTAATTTTGCTCGCATGCACGATCGTAGTTTTGCCTCAGAACTGCACGATTAAACTTCTATCGTATATCAGTACTTACTTAGGTACGAAATTAAGTCAAGAGTTTTGGATCGAGCGTGTAGGTATTTTTCAGGCCAGTGTTTAGGCAGCTCACTCCGCTTGGTACCAGCCTCTTCTCATTTCATCCACGCCGACACTGCCCCACGCGGAGACTGCATGCCGATTTTTCCCACTGTTGTTGACTTTGAACTGACATAATTTAATTTTCGAGAAGTGTTTGCCAACGGGCTAGGCGCTATGTGGTATTTGCTAGGCAGCCATAAAATGCGTGCAAAATTGTACGGACGTGGTAATATGCTTGTTCGCATCTGTGGCCGCGCCCGCCGCAGAACCTGGCAGCCGAGACGGCGGCTGGGTGCCAGCGAGGTTCTCACAGGCGGCGTGGGCAGTCCGCCAGGNGTGGCCGAGCTTGGTAATGGTTTGTCTTTGTACCGCAAGGCCCTGGTTAGAACCCTGGGAAACCCACGTATAAAAGAGATAGAATTTCTAGCGACTTCGTTTGGTGATGTGACTGACCATTCTGAGGAATTAATAAATGCTGTTAATTAATAGCGCAAACACTATTCCAATTAAATATAATGAATGCGAGGAACAGTAAAATAAATACAATATGCCAACATTTCTTGGCTCTTCTGTTGAAATCGATGACAGGGAACATAATCGCGAAAAACCGAAACAAACAAAACAAAATAAGACTTCGGGAAAATAGCAGGGAAAATTCTTTAATACATACCAGTTAGAAAATACTATAATCATGAATAATTGTACGCACATATGGACACAATAAATTACCATGTGAATAACGAAGTATGCTCAGAAGATAAATAAAAAACGTAGATGGTACAAGAAGGGAAATATCTGGTAGGTATTCGGCTGAACGAGACATTCCTCAGCGCGATGGAAAGACAATGGAAATAATGCACATAAGCAAATGACGAGAGAGAAAATAAAAAATGAAACGGCAAAAATTAAATGTTCCCGAGAATTGTGATAGTGTATGTATCGGGGCTGATTTGAGCTGACACAACCGTTATCCACCCCCCTAACATAAAACAGTTTATACTATAGTATTTCATTGTCTGAAATCATGGATATAGGTGGTTTTCGGTCAATTGTGCACTTGTGAAATTAACTTTTGACAAAAATTCTTTGTCTTTAATTGCGTGTATTTGGGCGTGCACGTTGATTGGTGTGCGACCATCGAAGTTGGCAACGATGAAACAGTATCTTAACTAATTGCAAGTCTGACATTTAAACTTGTGAACAGTGAATTTGTAAATGTAGTTTATTTTATGCATACGAGAGGAATAATCAACATATTACTAATATATTCACGCCCGTAAAAGTTTGACAGTTGCACTTGATCGACGAGCAACGCGCGAATAAAATGATTGGTGTTCTTGGAAATGCTTAATTTTGACATCTAAAAGTAGGCAGATAAGTAGATCCTGAGCAGAGCTTTCAAAATACTCATTTAACAGTCAACATCCTACAAACAGTTTACAGTGCGTGTTGCCTCAAAACGGGTTGCAACATCTTTTGTACAAACGTCTGTAACCTGTAGTTAACACTTGGACATCTGCGTGCACATTCACTGGCATTCAGAGAGAGAGAGAGAGAGAGAGANCCGCAAGGCCCTGGTTAGAACCCTGGGAAACCCACGTATAAAAGAGATAGAATTTCTAGCGACTTCGTTTGGTGATATGACTGACCATGCTGAGGAATTAGTAAACGCTGTTAATTAATAGTGGCGAGCAATATTACAATGACATATAATGAATACGAGGAACAGTAAAATAAATACAATATGCCAACATTTCTTGGCTCTTCTGTTGAAATCGATGACAGAGAACAAAATCGCGAAAAACCGAAACAAAGAAAACAAAATTAATAGGACTTTGGGAAAATAACAGGGAAAATTCTTTAATACATACCTGTTAGAAAATACTATAATCGTGAATAATTGTACGCACATATGGACACAATAAATTGCCATGTGAATAACGAAGTATGCTCAGAAGATAAATAAAAAACGTAGATGGTGCAAGAAGGGAAATATCTGGTAGGTATTCGGCTGAACGAGACATTCCTCAGCGTAATGGAAATACAATAAAACGGTAAGAATTGCCTAAGGAGTAGTGCATACTACGGGAACAATGAAATGTTCCCGAGCATTGTGATAGTGTATGTATCGGGGCTGATTTGAGCTGACACAACCGTTATCCACACCCCCCTAAAATAAAACAGTTTATACTATAGTATTTCATTGTCTGAAATATTTGATATAGGTGGTTTGCGGTCAGTTGTGCACTTTTGAAATTCATTTTTGATAAAAATTCTTTGTCTTTAACTGCGTGTATTTGGACGTGCACGTTGATTGGTGTGCGACCATCTAAGTTTGCAACTATGAAACAGCGTCTTAACTCAAGTCTGATATTTAAACTTGTGAACAGTGAATTTGTAAATGTAGTTTATTTTATGCATACGAGAGGAATAATTAACATATAACTAATATATTTACGTCCATAAAAGTTTGACAGTTGCACTTTATCTACGCGCGACGCGTGAATAAAATTATTAGGGTTCTTGGAAATGCTTAATTTTGACATCTAAAAGTAGGCAGATAAGCAGATCCTTAGCAGAGCTTTCAAAATACTCATTTAAGCGTCAACATCCTGCAAACATTTTACAGTGCGTGTCGCCTCAAAACGGGCTGCAACAGCTTTTGTACAAACGTCTGTAACCTATAGTTAACACTTTGACATCTGCGTGCACATTCACTGGCATTCAGAAAGCGTTAGAAGGATCCATCGCTTGTACGAACACCAGTTCTATCGGTCTCCGTGATGGACATATCTGCACTGTGTTTGCTGCCTCTGGACCGTGTTGTGTTTGCTCGTGCGATAGTGGCGTCACGCGTGTCTTGTGACGCAGCTGGTCCGTGGTATCGTTTGGAAAATACACGCACCAGTCCCTGCACATTTTTTAACGTCAACTCTTTGTCACTGTGTAATATGTGCATTCCAAACCTGAAACAATAACAAATATAGCCAAATCAGTTGCAACCAGTGAAAGGTTATATTTTAAACTTTGCAAAGCGGGTTTAAATGCACAATACGCATTTACCACCTGTTCGCCTGCCACTGCCTGTGTTCTGCTCAAAATGGAGATATTTCAGAAGCGTGGAATATTTTTTAATGGCGAAACAAATTGCTTTTGGTTTATCATTGGATTTTTTTAAATGCAGTTATGGGCGTACTGAGTAATGAGTATAGTGTGGTCGCCCTGCAAAAGCATGGTGTACTATATGGTTTCAGCTGTGGTACGATGCCGCTCACCTCCACTATTATTTACAAATTATAAATTAATTTATTGGTTTTAGTATTGATAAGCAATTTTCATTGTAATTTATTGTGAACAAAACATCGAAAGTCTCCATCTCAAGCATGAGTTAACGAAAAATATAAAAACATGTCTTACATTTTATCTACAGGCATGTCAGTGAATACAACACCATGGCACTGACACAGAGTAGATAAGTACACAGATACTAAATGGCGTGGGGGTTCATTTGACTTGAACGGACTCATCTCTGATAGGCTGCGCGAGGTTTTGGGGCCGGGTCTTGTGTCTGATTGGATAGTGCGTCCCGCGAGAGGCTTCCTGTTGGCTGGGCTGTCGGCTGGCGAGTGTTACCAGGCGCTGATTGGCGAACGGCGTACCGACATGTTGCCAGTTGGCGACGCCATTTTGCTGGCGTGTGCAGCTGGAGGTCGTGTAATAAGCGGCTATTTCAGCTCTAAATCCGTAATACTGATTCCCCTTTCATTCGACTTATTGGCCGTTCTTCTAACAGCCTCTTAACTCTCAGTAACTTTTATTTCACCGACTTCTATCTCTGATTCGGGTTTAGGGTGTAGGACATTGCATATGGAGTGATTTTAGTGATCTACGTTTTACACAGCAGTAAACAGCGACCTATAATGAGTACCTCAAGCGTGAGAGACACCATTCGTTGTTGCGACTATATTTTGCTGTCTTATATTTCTGCTGCGAATATAACGTCAACGTAAAACACATTTTTATTGGTTTATATATATGACAGTTCGTTAGCAGACCACATTTTGTTCGTTGCAAAGCTTATCTGCAGTAATGCAAGCAACGAATCAGGAACAGAAGCTTCATTTCGTGACGTATTANTCCGTTTCTTGACGTATTATTAAAAGTGTAACATTTAAATAAAACAATGTCAGCTGAAATATACGTATTTTTGTTTTACACACGTTATCATTATAACACGTTTCTGTAACAATTTCGCACAGCCATATGGACATAACAACCGTTAGGTCCAATGTGATATTTAGGGACACCCGAATTTCGCGAAAAGATTTCCGCACATGCGATATTTCAATATCCTACGGCCATGTCTTTGTGAGCAGACATTTTCCTACTCGGCTGGCCAATCAGAATTAGGTAACGTCAATGCTGCACGTCTGTTATTCGCGTGCAGACACCTAACACACGCGACACGGAAACCATCCAATCACGAAAGTGGATCTGAGGTAAAGTGTTGTCAAGTACAATATCGGCCGTGAAATCTTTTCGCGAAATTCGTGTGTCACTAATGATATGTTTCAGNGTAAAGTGTTGTCAAGTACAATATCGGCCGTGAAATCTTTTCGCGAAATTCGTGTGTCACTAATGATATGTTTCAGAACTAGGGAAAATAAGCAGGGTTTTTTTTTACAAGTATTCGATCAGTGGGAAACCGTGTGCAGTTACTTACGAGAGGACTTAAGAGGCGCCCGGAATTGTAGCTTGGTTTGTGTCCCGGGATCAGTGCTGGCCGTTAGTCATGTAAATGCAGTGCCTGCGCTGTTGTTTTTGCCGGGCTTAAGCCGCGGTAAATCTCTCTCGGCGGCGTCGCCTTGGGTGGCGCGCGGTGGCCGAGTGTTAGTGAACACTAATTAGTGAAGGATAAGCTCCCGTCCCCTTGCAAGGCGGGAATTTATGGTATTAAGGTAACTCCGTGGGGTTAGTCGTGGGGCTCTTGAAACTTGTTGCTCCACCCTCCGTGCCTTCTATTATCAGGAAGAGAGAGCAAGGGACGTACACACATACTGAGGCTACACTTTATAATAAGGGACGTACTCTTCGCTAATGAGTTGAGGCAATGTAAAATCGCGAATAATTTTTTTCTATCAAGATATTATTTTTTTTAAACACTACTTATTCTTGCTACCTCTGTAATTAGAATATATATTTTAGACACTGATTGGTTGTATGCGGATAAATCACGGGCGACAAGTATTAGAGTAGCAGAATTTTGAATGGCCCAGTCAAATGGAGGGCTGCTTTACACCCAAACGTAAACCAGCAACGAAACTCCAGACGTTGACAGCGTCTATTTGCCTTAGAAGCAATGAACTTGTTCGCGTTAAAATCTGCCCCCTTTGTCTTTCAGAGTATAGTTTATTCGTGGTTTCGTGACAATTTTTGAGTCAAACCTTTCAAAAATCACCCCTTGTATAATGTGGTTGGTTGTTTCCCAAATATGTCATGTATCACAAGCATATTGTACTTCTATCATAAAAGTGTCTTATTTTTGGTTAAATTGAACTTTGACTTACATTTTATTTATAAATAATATCTTTTAATTTATAATTTATAGGAATAAAACGAAGACAAAATAGGCGCGTTGGTAATTCCTAGCAAAATATTATTAAACCGAGTGCGCACGAATGTGGTGCGTCGTCCCTTTGGAGTAAGTTATAGATTTAGTCAAGCTTTGTTTGCGTGAGGCGGAGGGATATCCTGTAAGTAGAACTTTAGGAGGGCTTCAGAAAAGTTGGAATTAACCGTGAATGGCCTATAGCTAGGGGCAGTGATATTTCGCGAAAATATTTCGAGACAAGATACAATTAAAAGTACTGTGAGGTCGTCCAGCGTTTTTGAGTGGCTGGCCAGTGTTAACTGTTGGCGCATGAACCACGAAGTTTCAGTGTCGGAATTACGGAATCCTGAGTGGCTGGGNGGCTGGCCAGTGTTAACTGTTGGCGCATGAACCACGAAGTTTCAGTGTCGGAATTACGGAATCCTGAGTGGCTGGGACATATGCGGAAACGACAGCAGCGAGCAATGGAGGCAAGACAGCAGCGGAGGTGTGTATATAGTATCAAAGTCTACNGGCTGGCCAGTGTTAACTGTTGGCGCATGAACCACGAAGTTTCAGTGTCGGAATTACGGAATCCTGAGTGGCTGGGTCATATGCGGAAACGACAGCAGCGAGCAATGGAGGCAAGACAGCAGCGGAGGTGTGTATATAGTATCAAAGTCTACNTCATATGCGGAAACGACAGCAGCGAGCAATGGAGGCAAGACAGCAGCGGAGGTGTGTATATAGTATCAAAGTCTACTGTGTGCTCGGATTTTTTCGCGAAAAGTCAGTGGTCCTACCTATAGCTGATATTGTGCCATCGTAGTAGTCGGTGAAACTAAAGATGGTTAAATGTGAACAGATGAGCTCTGGAGATCTGCATCAGTATCGGCGTCAGTGATGATGGCGTCGATATCAGAGAGAGCTGCTGCTCAGCCACCACGCAGCCTAAAAAAAAATTCAAGCTTTTGTTCGGATGGTAAAAAATCGTAGACACATAAAAAAAAATTTTGGATGTTCATTTGCCATTTTACAATTTGGTGAACAGGGCAAACAAAAAACAATCTCGAAATTCGCCATGCTCACTGAAACAAAGGTAGGAAATTTAGTGATTTCACAATCCTCTGTGAATTCAAGCGTGTTTGCTCATTGGGCGCTGTCACTTGTCAGAAGTCACTTTTATTCGCATGCGCATTGCATGTGATGTGCGTCTTTTCTGGTTTTCGGTTTGTTAAATAATTGGCATGGCTGGCCAAATGTGCAAAAATGGTTCATTTAAAACAAAAGTAACTCTTTGATGTCTGGCCTAACGAGTCCGTGAATTTTCCCGTTTTTTTTTTATAAATCCCGTAACTAAGAGACATAACATTTCGATGGCTCACTGACCTGTAAGCTAAACGCCGCATTCGTTTCTGTTATGAAGCAGATATGAACTGCTCGTTGGCACAGTGCTACCACCCTGAGATGATGCAATTGTTGTCCCTGAATTTGGTTGCATTTCTATAATTGGCTCAAAGTCCTCCAGAAGGTGTGAATTCGTGAGCGAATTGCAAAATTAACATGAAATTACGGAATATTGAAGTCTAGCTTGCCTTAAATGAATCTGGGTAGTTTTCAGGTCCCTGTCCGTAACATGCTATATAGTAAGAGAGAAAGACAAATCGCGGGACAAGTTGACTGACTGGCTGATGGCCTCGCTGATAGCTTCCAATATATTGTGTACATTACTTACGTTTTACTTGCGTTATCGGCCAATCTGTATGCGTGAATATGTTTCTCCATTTATCTGAGCCTGTAGAATCCGATCATAAAGGGAGCGAGACGCTGCTGTGTTCTGGAAAATATGCCGGGATTTAATATTTTCGCGATTGTTAACTAAAGTATTACTTTTCTGAGGTTGATGATTTTGAATTCTCTTGCAAACAGACGTTTTATAAATGGCTGCTACTTTTGTGCTGGACCAACAAGAAATGATTTCAAATGTTCTGCCGTGCCGATTATTGACACGTATTTATAACAAACCGGCTAATACATTTCATGACAAGTTAGTCTTCAGTCGTGTGTACACGACAATTTTATTTTCAATCGAGTGACAGAGTTTTAGAAACGCCATGGATGGCACTGAGCCAGCAGTGAACTTGCCCAGAAAACCAGGACGGAACCTCCGAGGTACTCGGTCAGGGGCGAAACTGGCGACCCGTTGGGGCAGCAGCCAATGAGCAAACGGCTGAGAATCGAGATTGCGTAATACTGTGGAGTCCACCGTAGAAGTCACTGGACGCGGTAAGTTTCCTGGCCCTAGGTATTTTTCAGGTCAGAAATACCACACAAGTTAAAAAACGTTGTATACATTTTTGGCGTATTACTAATTTTTTTGTTGTGATATAGAAGAATTGTATAAACAGTATGACATTGGTGGAAAATTACTTTTCAAATACCAATTAAACTATTTACATATATGAATTGACGCTATTCCCCATCTGTGGGATACTAGGGTCCTCAGTTAATGTTCAATGACACAGACTATAGGGTGCCTTGAAGGTTGAGGGTATATCACACAATTACTTCATCACGTTTTGGGTTTTAACATGTTTAATTGCCCGGGAATTTATTCATACATTCCGGGAACTTTTCCGGGAGTTTATACATACTTCCCGGCACCTTGTGCCGAGAATTCACTCATACTTTAACACCTTGCGAGTTCTTGGCCTGAAGGGCTGATTACAGTGTTCTGGCTACGTTTCCGACGCTGTGGGGCATTAGGTGACAGGACATGTCCCTGAGTGACGAAGTTGTTACTTATCTGTACTTGTTGCGGGGTAGTGGTTCCGGCGGCTGAGGTCTGGTGAGTTGGGTGGCCCTGATACATTCCGGCAGTAGATGAGATCTGGTGAGTTGGATGGCCCCTGTTACAGGACCTCTGACTGACTGTGGTTGGTGTGTTGCACTCAGCTGGCTTCCTTTCTAATTGGCACTTCTCGTTGAAGCTCACCACTCGCTCCGTTCTCGGCATAGGGTTGTAACTGACTGCTTACTTCCCTACCACATCCCGGCGAGGGACCCCTGGCGGGCCCCCACCCTTCCTTCTCGGCTACAGACTGAACTGGACTAATCCCACTAGCTCGACATGGCGCTCCTCGTTAGAGCTCACCATTCGACTCCGCCTTCTTGGTGCGTTATTTTAACTGACTGACTGGTGACTGACTGACTTGACTGACTAACTCGCGTCCCTGCGTGGTGAAACTACTCGTCCGATGTAACTCTGTTAACTGTAACTGATTCCGCCCTGCGCCCCGAACCCCGCGTTTCGCGTCCCGATATGGCTGACCCCTTAATGTTGTGATTTTCCTGACTACCTGCGCATCCCGGTGTGGCGGTACCGAACACCGCGCCCCTGCCACTCGTTGGCTTTCCGGCGACGGGGTTTCACTGACTGACTAGCTGATGCGACTGACTCACTTGGCCGGGGTCCGATCTCCCCGGCCTCGGTTTCTCTCGTTGCGCGCTCCTAACTGACTGGTTGACTTCACTGACATAACTGATTCTCCCAGCGTGGAGTATCGCAGCCTCCGACTGCCCCGATATGACTGACCGACGGACCCGATATCACTGACGCCCTTCATCTGATCAACTGGTCTCCCACCCTCCCCGCAAAGAGGCTTATATTGTCTCCTGGCTCCCTCCCTACATTCCTACACATGTCTCCCTTGTTGGGGAGGGATGTGGGAGGAGGGCGCAGTACAAAGCACTTCATTCTCATGCCTTGGTTCTTGTAGATTGGGAGGGAAGGGGGTGGTGTGGGCCAGTTGCCCCTGCTATACGCTGTCAGCTTATTCTCTGTGCGTGTTTTTGACGTCGGGCGGAAATCACCCTACTATCTCGTCATTTCTCGGCGTGTACAAATTTCACGGGGCTTGCTAGGGGTGGTGGGAGAGGAGGCCCATTGGTGGCAAGTGCTACCTCACCGCGGCTTGACCTCGGCATACTCTAATGGGTAACACGTGTCGCCCGGAAGGCCCCAACATGGTTTAAGATGGCGAGGTGAGAGGGTTGTGACAGCACTGCTCTACTTACTATATGTGTTACGCGTCAGAATTTAAACTTTTTTTTTGTTTCTCACAAATTTCAATATTGATGCTGATTAATCGACAGTTCATAAAATTGTCAATGCCATCAAAATACCATGACAAATTTGTGTACTGTTGGCCCGGCCCGTATTTCAATTATTACTTCTGAGATAAAATTAAAATTCGAAATAGTTATAATTTTAATCGTTTCCGTCTGTGAATCAAATGTCGGAGTTCTAAGAAGTTGCAGCACGACACTTCTGTGACATCTAGAAACACTTTAAGTTAGCCTTGTGTTCAAAATTAAAAATTTAAATAGTTGAAATTATGTTATCTACCCTAAACGAAATGTGAATGTTATATTTAAAATTATTTGAAATTATCAATCTATTATTGATATATCATGAAACCATGATACATATATCCTCAGAACCTAGAAACAAATTAGCTTCTGAACGGTTTTAAATAAAAATGCGTTAAACTAGGGATACATTAAATTAAATTTTGTAGCATATAAAGTAATCCTGAACATTTACGCCTGGGGACAAATATTCTAAAAAACATAAACGTAAATTTTTATTAAGAGGCGCGTGCATGTAAGTGTGTGTGTGTGTTTTTTNACGTAAATTTTTATTAAGAGGCGCGTGCATGTAAGTGTGTGTGTGTTTTTTTTATGTGTGTAGCGGGAGTATTCAGGGAGGGGTGCAGATACGGACTGTTAGAAAGCTCTTGGACAGTTCAATTTATACACGCAAGTTTTTCACCCGCGCGCGAAGTACAAAATTCTGTACTGTTCTTTTTTTACATGTAGCAGCCTCGAGAGCAGTCGCCATATACTATTTCTGTCGTGACTAAACTTTCGTAAATATCTTTTGCCAAAAATATCTTTCACATCATAATTAATTACAAGGTATGAGCAAGCACTATGTCGATACACTTAAAGACACTCATTTCAAAGTACTTAGTTCGTCATTCGTTTATTATCAATTTATCTGCGACTCAAAAGTAGATACAAATCATTAGCAGGTCTGGTTGAATATGAAATGTGGTTTTCTGTCCGGTCACCTTAATACGCAAGTATTTTTGTAACTGTTTCGCGGTGGGAATTGAGCACTTCAGAAATCAACCTCTGAAAAACAATCCCTGTCCGTAGCTGTATATATATTTTAAGGGACACACTAACTGGTATGCTACCGCTAAAGTTGGCAGCGTATGTGGGAAAAATATTTCCATCTATAAAAGTTGCATTGAAATTAAAATTCGTATACTCTTATTCGTTTTATTCGTTTTATGTTTATTTTATGCACATGCACATGACATTCGCCATTGCGATGCAATGCAATGTCCAAAAATCTTCATCTAGTCGTCATTGGATTCGTTGCTTTATTAATTTTACATTATTGGAAAGATACCTGTTTGCAGATCTTAAAAAAAGCTCGATTAATCGCGAACAGCCTATGGCTATGTTCTGGTTTAACTTTATACTTCCGTTAAGCTCAAGCACTGTCTTTACGCCTAACAACGAACAATGGTTCGACTACTTCAAGCTAGTCGGACGCTTTTGGTCCTCTAAAACACTCCTCGATTCACCTATTTCGCTTAATTATTTACTATTAGACAGTTAAAACCTTTCAACCATTAATTAACATGTTTTAGGTCACATTACTAAAAGGGATAAGAAAATTACGGTTTTCAGTGATCTGTAGGTACATCTCAATATTTGCTGTTTATTCATTCACCATTGTCCCAGTGAGTAGTTAGTTTTACCCCAGGCCATGTCTCACGAAATTNTGTTTATTCATTCACCATTGTCCCAGTGAGTAGTTAGTTTTACCCCAGGCCATGTCTCACGAAATTCGGCCTCTTGTTTCTGCAGAGTTGATATTACCCCTTAACTGCCATCGAACTGCGAAAGTAACTCAGATACAGACTTGTAAGTTTAGCTTTTACTTAAATTAATCCACAAAATGTCCGCATCCGTATGTACGATGCTTTCAGCCGCTGCTGTCTTGGTTAGGTGTTGTTATTATATTTGGCAGTAGTAAAGTGATTTCCTTCGCGTCGCAAATCAAACTAACTTTCTAGATACCGCTACTCACTATTTTTTTTGTTTGGAATTACTATATGCGTATGCTTATAACGTTAGCTTACTTCTTGGTGCTTACAGATAAACATATTATGTGTTCGACATTACTGGCAGTAGCTGGACAATGTGGAACATCGCGAATTAATTTCGCGACTGGCACGACGTGGAAATTTTATTCAGTCGTACTGCTTTTGCGATTGAAACGGAGTTTGTGTTTTTGAACGTGCAATAAAGCAGTAAAATTAGAAGGGCCAATTGGAATGGAGCCCGGCCAGGTGTAAAAGGTTTATTTCACAAAGGCATGAACCGTCTAGCAAACAGCAGCTACTCTCGTGTGCAGAGGACGGTAGAAGGGCGACTCACATCTTGCAAATCACAGAGGCTGTGCATTTTCCCGGTCTGTAGAAGATGTTTACGAGCCGAAGGAATGCTACCAGGTGGCGTCTCCCACATAGTCAACCCACGACCGGGAATATGTTGCACGTAAAGGACACTTGTACCGATACTGACCATCTTCCTCTAGAGTAATCTTACTCGCCTCCCACCGAGGCGAACCGGGTTCGATTCTCGGCGGGGTCACGCCCGAATTTTCGCACGTGGGAATCGCGCGGGAGGATGCCGCGGGTTGGCGGGTTTTCTCGGGGATCTCCCGTTTCCCCCCGCCCTTTTATTCCAGCGCTGCTACATACTCACCTCTTTTCGCCCTGATCGGCTCTCAAGACCTCGATGTTAAGGGTGTTTGGTACCAAAAATATTATTTTATAATTGTACCAAACATTGTCCAACTTGTAGACATTGTATGTAGTGCCATTTTCTTAGAATAAAAAAATTGCACTTGAATTTTTTTGAATAATTTGATGTCAAATCCAATTTTTTTTGTTATGCTGCAGCCATAAAAACAAATACTACCTAAGTTGTACAAATGAAAAAAAATTACGTTGTTAACTAATGCCGTGGGCTACTGCTTGATATATATGTAATCACCAGATAACAATTCAAGTATTAAAAAAATGTTACAAATATGCGAAAATCTCTTTATATTTAACATTTCTTTTCTTACGTACGGATTGCTATTTGGTGATTACACATGTGTCATGCGGTAGCCTACGGCATTAGTTTATATTGTCAATTTTTTAATTTGTACAACTTTATTAGTATTTATTATTATGGCTGCAACAAAACAGAAAAAATTTGGACTTGACATCAAGTTATTAAAATAATATAAATTGTAAAAAAAATTTTTTTTCGAGGAAAATGGCATTACATACCATGCGTACAAGTTAAACAATGTTTGGTACAAATANTGTAAAAAAAATTTTTTTTCGAGGAAAATGGCATTACATACCATGCGTACAAGTTAAACAATGTTTGGTACAAATATAAAATATTTCTTTTGGGTATGAAACACCCTTAACAGCCGTTCAAATATTTCCACTTACTCGTGAGCTGTCTGAATTGTAAAGGTTTAGGTGTTATTAACGCCCCTCGGTGTTATGCCTAAGGTTTATCAGTGGACGGCTTACAGACTAGCTTATGACCAAGCTTAAATTAATCCCCATGCCTNGGTGTTATGCCTAAGGTTTATCAGTGGACGGCTTACAGACTAGCTTATGACCAAGCTTAAATTAATCCCCATGCCTTAGCTAGGATTCGAGCCCAGAATCTCGCGCACCCCACACCGGCGGCGCACCAACCGACTGCGCCACGGGGGGTCGGCTGCGTGTTGCGGGTGTGAGTGAATGGTTAGTGCTGTTAACACCGAGCACGCAACACTTTGCTCACTCGTTGCAAGGAGCACGTTCGACACGAGTACAGCACGCACCAAGATATTACATGGTTGCAACACCTGAACTCTTAAATGTATCAGAGACCGAACGGGTTAACGGCATATATGGCCGGTGCTTGATTCAGGGTGTGCTGGTGTTCGCTCAAGACTGTACACTCAGGCCGTGTTTCAATTCGTTTCGAGTTTGGTTTTTCGTAATTTGTGTACAGAATTTTGTAAGGTTCAGTCGGAACACCACGACATTCAACTGTCTAGCAAGCCGCGCTACTGTTGTTTTCGTGTTACCATTATTCCAAAATTAAAAGTCCACGAAATCTTAAAATAAATACTATTTATTCCCGAAAGTTGTTAGAGGGACATTTAAGATTTAAAATAAACAATACAAAACAAATATGATGTGAAACTGTTATTTAACACGAATTGTGTCATGAGAAAATACTTATTTCATGATTATTTCAGCAACTTGCTTTGTGAAGTATTTATTGTGAGTACAAAACAAAAATTTATTTATTCCAATAACCTCGCATATATGTGTATTTAAACGTTTCAAACAACAGGCGAAACTAATGTGGTGGCGATTTGGTAATTTGTATTTAGTTGTTTGTGAGCTTCGAAGTTACCAAAACGCAAAATGCAAATTACAAAAATACGTCATAGACTTTGTAGACAAAACGTGCCGGTTGGAACCCGGCCTCAGGGTGAAGGCGTACAAAGATGTGTTCTATTGTGGTCATTCCCGTGCAAGTTGCTGTGATATCAGCTGTATAAGACTAATACACAGGCTGAAAAAACTCTTACAGTCGTAAGGAAACGCCATTATGACTTGAAACCAAGCACCAGCTCCCACTGTTGTGTGCTGTTTCTATGCTGTGTACAGCTGAAATCATGAACACGCTTCTTTTGCAACACATACTGTGCAGGATATCACAGAATAACACATGTTGACTATTCACGGTAAACTGACTACTTTTGAAAGTCCTTTCAATTGGAATAATATTCAATAAATATATTTTATTTTAGCCCTAGACGTTAACTTACTAGTGCGATGAAATATAAAACACTGTGTTTATCACCTACATGGCAATATGTATTTAAAAAGTTGGTTAAAGGATAAAAAAAAAAANGAAATATAAAACACTGTGTTTATCACCTACATGGCAATATGTATTTAAAAAGTTGGTTAAAGGATAAAAAAAAAAATAGATTAAAGGGGTAAACTTGGGCTTCAGAAGTACTCACTTTACCGTCAACAGCCTATACAACTTNAAAAAAAAAAATAGATTAAAGGGGTAAACTTGGGCTTCAGAAGTACTCACTTTACCGTCAACAGCCTATACAACTTGTGATCGCAGGTTTGTTACAAAAAATAAGTCGAAAACACACGTACGTAATTATGGTTATGTTATAAATTTATTCCTAAATGCGATATACGGCTTTGACAATTGACCTAAAACACGAGTTTATTGCAGATACTACCGAAAGTGTTTGATGGAACGCCGAGTGTCTAGATAATCTCTATTGAACGAAGCACGAGTGCCTGAATTGTAGCAAGAAACTGTGATTTATCGTGGAAAAAGTATCTGCTAGTTGCATTTCAGTATACAGTGTACATGCCTGAACTATTTCTTCCGTTATTGGCAGTCGTCTCATTGTAAAGTTTTTTCCTCATTTTTCTGGGCCAACCAGAATTTCGCTACTCTTAATTCTGGGCGTGTTTGATTTATTTGTAAACAGCTAAGCCATGTCTGAACTACAACATACAATCATAAAAGTAGCAAGAAATGTTAGGTTTTTTAAATAATATGTTAGCAATTTTTTTTTGTGCTTTTCCGTTGTCAGGAATTGTAGGGTAACTACCAAATGAACTTGCAGAATTACCCTGTCTGTGCATGTAATGGGTACGGAATGAAACGGTCGATTCAACAGTTGTGTTACGCACTGTTGACGCCCTTCTCATTTTAATTGAGGCGTCGTTTGTAGGGCTGCATAACCTAGCTCGGCGATGAAAGAGACGAGGGTTTATTCCTGGAACTGCGAATAAATTATTATCCAGGGCGGGGGACTTCCATTTTCGTTGTCACATCCCATCTTCCTGGTTCTATTCACGTGGGCCTGCCTGTGCGTGGTTGGTCGACGAGGGAAGGGGCGATCGATACGCCACATGCCTTCCTTCCCAGAGATGCGGCTACGTTCATTCATGCCCACGAATCGCCCAATAGGCCCTCACGACATTGACCCCATTTCGTTCTCTGAATCAGGCGATGCAGCGACGGAACACTGTGGTCGGGAGCAGATTTTCGGATTGCTCGTGTAGTTGTCAACATTTTTTTTTTTTTTGCTGTATTTGAGCTGCACATAACTTACACTCTAAATCGAAACAGTTAAAACTGCTCTAAATCAGCGAATTCGACTGCATATCTATTGGAACTGCCCGACTTGAATCAATAAAATTTTACTGATTATTTTATTTGCTGGTATTCAGATCTGAATCAGCTGAATTATGTTGATTATATTCTGTTCACGGTAAAGTGAGCACTTTTGAGGTCCCAGTTACTTTTTTCCTTTCGGCCATTTATTTCCCCTTTAACCGTCTTTTTTTTTAGTAAATATCGCCATGTAAGTAATAAACACAGTGTGTATATTCCACCCTACTCGTAAGTCAACATCTAAAACTAAAATAAAATATATTTATTGACTATTATTCCAAATAAGAGGGCTTTAAAAAGTGCTCACTTTACCGTGAATAGCATATGTTGTAGTTGCTGGTATTCAGTAAAGAGTAATTTTGTAATTATTACTAGTGGATTGTACTCATAGAATAAATATGAGGTAGACCGCTTATTCGTCATGTGCCCAACGTCGACCTACCCAAAGGAACACAACTGTCAAAGTCATATGGTCAACAATGATGCATGTGTTTGTTTATATCTTAATTTTGAAATGGCAAACACTATTATATTAATAAAATACTTTAACCAATTTGAATTTTATCAAAAACCATTAAAAATTTGTTAGAGGAAGCATAAAAACATTTCAAAGCACTTGTTTACTAAACAGTGTTATAATCTCAAATCCAGTCCACGCCATTTTTGCTAGTCGTATTGAAAGAAAAGCAGTTCAATGTTGGGACTCGGAGATTGGTTGTACGCAGCGTGATCGGTCTGCCTCATCTTTAGTCTATTATTGTACTGGCCTGGCAGTTAAAAATCAGTGCATTACACTGATCGCCAGTAGATAATAACTCATTAATTAAAGATTTAGTAAAATATTTCTACTGGATCAAATCACTTATTCAGATTTAGGGGTGTACGCATCCATTCGAAACCCAGGAATTCGCGAGTTTCGTTCTCAGTGCAGACAATTATCTACATGCTGCACGGGAAGGTTATATTTGATCGGCACTGTACACAACGAGGCTCAGTGCTCATTGGGTTTTCCCGGCGGTAACTGATTCCTAAACCATGTTACTGCTCTACGTTATTACTGGTTTATATCTCCGACCACTAAACGCAACGTCTGTAGCTCACTGGTTGTATTAACGAAACATGTTCTTTTCCAGATTAGAGTTCGAAAACATACTACACAGGAGTGTTACCTTCGCGATTATATAACATTTTATTAGACATGACCCAAGAAATCTAAACAAATATCCCGCAGAAAAGATGGCCTCTGTCACATGTAATCCTGTTAAATGTGCAACTATCTGGAGGTAGCCAGTGAGAAAATGACAGCGGTTCTTATTTACACAGGACTATGATTGTACCCTTACTCCTCATTGAAATTGTTTTTTTTTTTCGGTATCTTCTGTTAATTTATTTCTTTTCTGACGAATGCTGATGAACTAATTGTGCAAAAAAGCGGCAAGACGTGACATCACAACGTTAAGTATCAAAGGATTCGCCTCTGCCTGGACCTGTTTGTTAATACAAGTGGGTGTTGTGGCATATCTTCACAGGCTTACAAAAGGCGTAGTTGCAATTATGACCCTACACCATATATGATTCAGAAGGTCTACATAAATTTTTTGGTCGTCGCCCGAAAAAATATTTGCTATGTGTAGGCTATGTAGTAGTTTTCAGGTAAATTGAAAATAATGTATACAGTCACTTACAATATTTATGGACAAGCTAGCTGGGCGAACAACCGAAAATACTTAGCACTTTCGAAATTTCAAATTGTATTTGCGAATATCCACATTCGTCGTTGATCGCTATGAAGGGGCCGGGGTGTGGCTCTTACCTGTTGTCTTCAATGCGTTGGCAAACGCACGTAAACTACCGTGCGTCAGTGGTGTAATGCTCAGCACGCATTTCAATGAGCGGAGCGTGCTCGCTCCCGGCGAATAGAGATTCGCAGGGGGCAGCGGTGGAGCAGTGTCCAGGGCGCTCGCCTCCCACCACGGCGATCCGGGCTCGATTCCCGGCGGGTTCACTCCCGGATTTTCGCATGTGGGAATCGTGCTGGACGATGCCGCTTGCCGGCGGGCTTTCTCGGGGTACTCCCGTTCCCCCCGCCCTTGCATTCCAGCGCCGCTCCATTCTAGGGTCTCATTTCTGTCATTCCCGGGGATGACGGTCACCTACGGGTCCCAGCTGGAAAGACCGTCACTCGGAGGGTGTCGCCTTGCCCTGGGTGCACTCCCCACACGACATTATTATTATAGAGATTCGCACTTGATACTTCCGGAAGATGGCAATAAAGATCTTCCATGGTGACGGCGGATTGCGAAAGCCCGGTACACGTAGGACCCTTAGCGATCCGGGAGAGTGGAGAGTCGGCCCTAGCCATTCAAGAGTTCGTTGTCTTAACATGACGTTATTAGACACACTGATTTATTGCGGCAAAATCTGACTGCTTGTTAATTTTCAATTTACTTTCTACAGTTTTTCTTTCGTTACTTGCTATAATTTAAGCGTGAAGCTTGTTTCTATCCGACTTGTTCAGTGAGGAAACTAGTACTTAAAAAAACAAATACATTTCCGTGAACATTTCTGAAAGTTTGTTGTGTGTCAACGTGCTGTGTTCATGTTCTCAGGTTTACTTTCATACTGTCACTATTGGCTGTCGTCTGTGTAAGAAATTTTTCCCCATTTGATTGTCAACGATAATTTTACCTCTCTAACAGTGAGCTTCCATAATTTACCTGCAAAATAAAAAGTTTTTGTTTAAGATTTACATAATCCACTAACATTGGCAAGAGGAAGGTATAGTACATATTTCGAAAACTATCTGCCTATAATTTTTTTTTGCAATAAATCGGTATTCCAGTACTGGACGCTTGCGAATTGTTTCCATAAAGCTAAGCCATGTTTAACTATATTTATCAGTCCATGTAAACATTTACACTAAAAAATGTTTTGAAAATGACGTATCAGCTAAAGACTGCAGTCTTCATTATTTGTTTTGGCAGGGATTTTCCTTCACTAGGCACAGTTACATTTTTTGCATAATATCCTGTCGTCAGTTTATTTTTGGAAAATTTAATATAATTATAATAATTGTTGCACTCTTAGACACTAGTAGCAGTGTTGCTGACACAGTTTTAAAATGTTGACTTGCTGTTCTTATTAACAGACATTCAAGACAAGCTGCAGTCGTCTGCATTCACCCCTGCAGGAACGTCACTTTTGCTGTTCTCTGTATTGTTGTTTATATCTGTCTTGTCGGTCGACAGTGCAACGGACACCGTACTGTACTGTGCTGCACAGTTTTCGTTACTGGCCGACCGTTGACCAATATAATGCCGAGTTGACTTTGTCCCAATCAATTATACTTCCTTACGTAACGTGTTATATACTTCCCATTGTGCTCATTTGAGTAATTTACATCTTCAGCGCTACCGACTCAATGCCACGTCGAAGTCAACTTTGTGAAAATTCCCGGCGACCTTAGATTGCGAAGTCAGTGTTTTCGAAGAATGCGGGCATTTTAGCAGTACAGAAGAACTTAATATGCTCTGTGAATCCACGTGGGCATCAGTACTAAAAGTGTTAAATTTGATTGCTGTTAAAACAGTTACTCTTGCCATGGGTCCCAATGTCTTTGTTTCCGTTGGGTTCTAAGTTGACGTGAAAATAAATGTGTGGATTATGAGCAGTTATATGGCAATTTTGCTGATTAATTTTAGGAAAAGATCGTATTTAAACACTTGCACATTTAAGTGTCACTTGCTTAGTTGGATAACAGTATAATAAGAGACGCTTTGGACAACCCCGAGTAAATAATACATATGCGGAAAATAAAAGAAATGACATAATATAGCGCTTTGTGTTCAGGGGTTAATCAGGCTACTAACTGGGGAACTATCCAAAGAAAAGCAGGCGAAGTGAGAGTTTACAGAAGACTGTGCATCTTGAAAGTAACTGAACGTGTGAAATATTCCTGGCCATAGTTGTATCGTTAAAACTGTGGGTACAGTCCATTCACGGTTACTTAACACTTTCCTGAAGACCTGCTAAAGTTCTACTTCCAGGATATTCTTCCGCCTCATACAAATAAAGCTTAACCGAGTCTAGAAAATTACACCAGAGGCACAAAGCACTGCTTTCGTGCCCATTGAGTGTACTAATATTTTGCATAAAAACTATTTCGTACTAGGCATTATCAACACTCGTATTTTCTCCCTGTTTCCGTTCATATTAATTACGAATGAAATATAATTGTTGAATACAATATAAATAAAATTTCAATTGAACCAAAACCAAGGTAGTTTCATATTTACACAAGTATAAAACGCTTGTGATACATGGCATATTTAGGAAACAAACAAACAAGTCATACATGGGGTGATTTCCGAAGGTTTGATTCAAAAAGTGTGAAGAAACCGNACTTTCATATTTACACAAGTATAAAACGCTTGTGATACATGGAATATTTAGGAAACAAACAAATAAGTCATACATGGGGTGATTTCCGAAGGTTTGATTCAAAAAGTGTGAAGAAACCGCAAACATTCTACATACGATGAAGCTTGCGTGTTCACAAACGCTGCGCTAAGGGGATTCGCAGCAGCGAAAACTCGCCCGAGAACATAAATATAAGAAGAAACAGACAATTGTAGTCTTGTTTTGTACGTGTAGGGGTCGCAACACGAGAGAACAAAATTGTTATCTCTATGAAAGCCGTACAACCCGGGCAAGCAGGCAGCTTGGTTGTTGCCCCTACGAGAGTGCGTGCACGCAGCCCGCTCGACTAAGGGGTGTGGCTGGTTGCCTCTCTCGTCGTAGCAGGCGCCTCCCCACCCCTTCCTACCTCTTTTATAACCCTGTAATTCCAGGGTGGCACGGCGGTAGTAGCGTCCTCGTGCCTGCGAAAGGTATCTATGGCGTGCCGGAGGGGGGGAAGTGAGCGAGAAGAAGGCGAAATAGAAAGTGAGGGGGAGCAGAGAAAATGATGAATATTCAACGAGATAACAATCCTCCCGCTTCCAGCCCGGCCCGTTACACAATGTTCTTGACGGCTGTATTTAACCGGATTCCTTCTCACAGCAGCAAAAGCCAGCGAGAAACAGGAAGCACTAGCATGGCAGGAGGTGTTGGGAGGGGAATACGAAGGTGACTTTTTTCATACATTGCGCGAGATAGTATAAAAGGGTAAAATACTCGTAAAAGGCGCCGTGATTTTAGCGGACTTTGAACCGCAAACGGTACTTATTCTTTAGACTGTGAGCAGAGAATATGATTTATCACGAGACAGGTTGACTACTTCTTAGATTTGTGTACTGTGTACAACTTGGACATTTTTCTTTCCGTTATTATTTTTTTCCCTGAGTGTGCAGCGTTTTCTTCATTTGACTGAGTCGATATGAATGCTCGAACGTCCGTGGCCTGTCTGCAAACAACAAAGCTGTGTACAGTATATACTTTAAAACTGTAGACAGAATATATAGCCTATTTCTCGATTTTTCATTGTCTAACTCTGAATTGATGTCCAAAAATTCTGCGAACACATCTTACGTATAGCGAAACTCCGCAGTCCTCTATAAACGGCGGGACTCGCGTCTNTGTCCAAAAATTCTGCGAACACATCTTACGTATAGCGAAACTCCGCAGTCCTCTATAAACGGCGGGACTCGCGTCTGCTAATTTTTGGCTGCCACCACCAGATGCTTAATATTATTGTTATTATTATGGGTCTGTTTTACAATATTTGGCCACTCTCTCTGTCCCCCACCCCACCTGTTGGTTACCGTTTTAGAATCCTTCAAAGTTAGTTCAATAACATGCGGTTCGGCGGCGAAAACAATAAACATCTGAAACTTTGCTTGTGATCAAATGAATTCGCGAAAATTNTACTAATTTTTGGCTGCCACCACCAGATGCTTATTATTATTGTTATTATTATGGGTCTGTTTTACAATATTTGGCCACTCTCTCTGTCCCCCACCCCACCTGTTGGTTACCGTTTTAGAATCCTTCAAAGTTAGTACAATAACATGCGGTTCGGCGGCGAAAACAATAAACATCTGAAACTTTGCTTGTGATCAAATGAATTCGCGAAAATTTACGGATCTTATTGAGAATAATGCTTTGACGTACCTGGAATATAACTTGATCATCAACACAAATACACCGAAAGAAACCTTCGTCACCCAGTCTTGGCCGGTGCATTGGAGGGAGTCCCCAAGCGGTATTACATCGGCGTTTCAGACGAATGACTCTGAAATTCCGTAATAGGAGTCTTCCTAGCCATCGAAAGCTAGGTTTAAAATCCTAGGTGACCTCGTTGCTAGCGAAGCACCATTTGACGAAAAAATATTCTGTGAAGTTGTTTTTCAAAACAGTTTGTTTAAGCTCGTGATTGGATGGTTTTAATTCACATGCGTCCCATGTACCTCCCCGCAAATCACGGGCGTTCATGGCTAAGTAAAACAATACTGATTGGTNAGCTCGTGATTGGATGGTTTTAATTCACATGCGTCCCATGTACCTCCCCGCAAATCACGGGCGTTCATGGCTAAGTAAAACAATACTGATTGGTGCAGTCAAGTCTTCCACAAAGAGACTCGGACAAGTAAAAATACGGGTGTGCATGTAGGACATTGTAGCTTAACCCGCGTGGAGCCCTTTTTGCGAAAATCAAGTTCCCCTGCTCATCGCATAAAGCAAATAAATATCACTACTGTTTTTTAGAACTATTACACAGAGGACCAATCGTTCGGCTTGGCCAGTTATTTTTTGAATAGTGCTAGCCAAAGGTAAGAACTATTGTCATCCAATTGATTTTCTGCACCACAGGTCTTCAGTACGTACAGTACATGACTGTCGAGCTCAACCCTGGACTTGAGAGATGTGGATGGAAAAAATAAATAAATGGCGTGTGGGGAGTGCACCCAGGGCAAGGCGACAACCCTCCGAGTGACGGTCTTTCCAGCTGGGACCCGTCGGTGACCGTCATCCCTGGGCATGACAGAAATGAAGCCCTAGAATGGAGCGGCGCTGGAATGCAAGGGCGGGGGAAACGGGAGTGCCCCGAGAAAACCTGCCAGCAAGCGGCATCGTCCAGCACGATTCCCACATGCGAAAGTCCGGGANTGTGGATGGAGTTGTGGCGGGACAGGCCTGTTTGAGGGAAACCCGGGGCAGCCTGCAGCCTGAAGGTGGGTTTCCGACTGACTTCACAGGAACCTCAAACCACGTGCTTATAGTCCATTCACGGTTACTTCCAACTTTCCTGAAGCCCTGCCTTAAGTTATTTTTACAGGATATTCCTCCGCCTCACGCAAACAAAGCTTAACCAAGTCTTTGTAATTACACGAAGGGATAATGCACTGAATTCGTGCGCACTCACTATAACAATATTTTGCGTAAGAACTATTTNTTTGTAATTACACGAAGGGATAATGCACTGAATTCGTGCGCACTCACTATAACAATATTTTGCGTAAGAACTATTTCTTAATAGGCATTACGAACACACCTTTCACCCCTGTTTTATCCATATTAGTTATTAATAAAATATTATGTTTTATGGTTAAAATATATGCAGCAGTTCAATATAACCAGACATGAAGTACTTCTATATTACCACAAGTATAAAATGCTTTGAAACATTACATGTTTAGTAAACAACCAAGCACGTCATACATGGGGTGAATTTTCAAAGGATAGATTCAAAAGGTTTTAAGGAACTGCTAATAGACTATAGAAAATGAATCGATGTCATAATGGGTATTGGTTAATGGTTGCAGTGTGCGGGTCGTGTACGTTCTTGGCTTGACTTAAGATATGGTGATATTGTATATCTTAAGCACAAGTAAAAGCAGCAGCCAATCAGAGCACAGTGACAGCTGCTCTTTCTTGAAATTGTATTTACTTCTTGTACGTGGGTTATGTCGTGTCGTGAAATCGTATTTAATGAAATATTAAATCGGGAGATATTGTCCTCTTCATTCAAATAACTGTTTATCATAATGTTTTAGTTTTTGGAAGAGGTATTGAATTCGCCTTTATTCAACGTTTTGTCCGATTTATTGGCTTAACTGCCCAATACTGCCTCCCATTTTTATGAGATATCGCGATTTGATAAAAAAAAAACGACTACACAATCAATAACCATAAATAACACCTTATGTTGTAAATAATTTTCACCAATGTCCATTTTTTCTGGGTATATCGGATGGTTTATTTCCTACAATTCTGTTGGCTATACTTAAAGTTGCTAGATGAATCGTATACTGCTAAACNGTATATCGGATGGTTTATTTCCTACAATTCTGTTGGCTATACTTAAAGTTGCTAGATGAATCGTATACTGCTAAACTCATCATTTTCCGTGTACTTGCCGGGTGATAAGTACAAGTTTTAATCCTTCAGTACTGAATCATAAATNTTTGTAATTACACGAAGGGATAATGCACTGAATTCGTGCGCACTCACTATAACAATATTTTGCGTAAGAACTATTTATTAATAGGCATTACGAACACACCTTTCACCCCTGTTTTATCCATATTAGTTATTAATAAAATATTATGTTTTATGGTTAAAATATATGCAGCAGTTCAATATAACCAGACATGAAGTACTTCTATATTACCACAAGTATAAAATGCTTTGAAACATTACATGTTTAGTAAACAACCAAGCACGTCATACATGGGGTGAATTTTCAAAGGATAGATTCAAAAGGTTTTAAGAAACTGCGAATAGACTATAGAAAATGAATCGATGTCATAATGGGTATTGGTTAATGGTTGCAGTGTGCGGGTCGTGTACGTTCTTGGCTTGACTTAAGATATGGTGATATTGTATATCTTAAGCACAAGTAAAAGCAGTAGCCAATCAGAGCACAGTGACAGCTGCTCTTTCTTGAAATTGTATTTACTTCTTGTACGTGGGTTATGTCGTGTCGTGAAATCGTATTTAATGAAATATTAAATCGGGAGATATTGTCCTCTTCATTCAAAGAACTGTTTATCATAATGTTTTAGTTTTTGGAAGAGGTATTGAATTCGCCTTTGTTCAACGTTTTGTCCGATTTATTGGCTTAACTGCCCAATACTGCCTCCCATTTTTATGAGATATCGCGATTTGATAAAAAAAAACGACTAAACAATCAATAACCATAAATAACACCTTATGTTGTAAATAATTTTCACCAATGTCCATTTTTTCTGGCTATATCGGATGGTTTATTTCCTACAATTCTGTTGGCTATACTTAAAGTTGCTAGATGAATCGTATACTGCTAAACTCATCATTTTCCGTGTACTTGCCGGGTGATAAGTACAAGTTTTAATCCTTCAGTACTGAATCATAAATGAACATTTAGCGAGTGGTATGTGATGTCTAGGGACACCCTATTTTCGCGAAAATAATTCACGACCAGTTGTTTTTGNTAACATTTAGCGAGTGGTATGTGATGTCTAGGGACACCCTATTTTCGCGAAAATAATTCACGACCAGTTGTTTTTGACAACACTTTAGCTCAGATCCACTTTCGTGATTGGATGGTTTACGTGTTGCGCGTCTTAGGTTTCTGCGCGAGAATCACAGACGTGCAGTATTGAAGTTACCTAACTCTGATTGGCTAGTCGAGTAGGGGGATGTCTTCTCACAAAGACACGTTGCCAATAAGCAAAGGAAAATGGCTGGGACGTCCGTGGAGTATTGAGATATAACATGCGCAGAAATCTTTTCGCGAAATTCGCGTGTCCCTAGTGACGTTATGTGCAAACCTTGGTGCCGTCGTTAAAGCTTGGCCCTGTCAAGGTAAAGAAAACTCCTTCCATGCACGTTGTCATCATTCACGAACCGCAACACAGTCTTTGAAGATACACGTAGTTATATTAACCCTTTCATTCCCACATTAACTTATAGTTTACAGTGTTGCAAGTTAGAAATATTTTGATGCGTGTTGNTTATATTAACCCTTTCATTCCCACATTAACTTATAGTTTACAGTGTTGCAAGTTAGAAATATTTTGATGCGTGTTGCACTTAAGCGGTTTAGGAACCAGTTATAACACAGGGAAGATCATTGGACACTGAGGAGCCGCAGTGGTGTAGTGATTCGACTACTCGCCTCCCACCTAGGTGAACCGGGTTCGATTCTCTGCCCTGGTCGGAGGGTTTTCTCTGGGATCTCCCTTTTCCCCCCGCCTTTGTATTCCGGCGCTGCTCCATCGCTCGCTTCANTTATATTAACCCTTTCATTCCCACATTAACTTATAGTTTACAGTGTTGCAAGTTAGAAATATTTTGATGCGTGTTGTACTTAAGCGGTTTAGGAACCAGTTATAACACAGGGAAGATCATTGGACACTGAGGAGCCGCAGTGGTGTAGTGATTCGACTACTCGCCTCCCACCTAGGTGAACCGGGTTCGATTCTCTGCCCCGGTCGGAGGGTTTTCTCTGGGATCTCCCTTTTCCCCCCGCCTTTGTATTCCGGCGCTGCTCCATCGCTCGCTTCACCCTCATCGGTTCTCAAGACCTCGGTGTGAAGAGCCGCCCAGATCTCTTCGCTCATTGGGCACTGAGATCCGCAGAGTAGACAGTACCGGTGAAATATATTCTTCTTGTGCAACATTTTGAAGATTGTCTACAATACGTGTGGAAAGGATTTAAAGTAACTAAACACAGCTATTGTCACCGACACATTGACCGCAAACAAGCGAGCTAGGTGGCACCATGGTAACACCACTGAGTAGATAAGCTCACAGAGATGAAATTGTATGGTGGCTCCTTTGAATCGAACGCACCCATTTCCCAATTGGCTGCGCGAGGCTCTGGGAACGGTCATTGCGTCTCACTGACTACTGCATGCTGCGAAACGTTCCCTATTGGCTGGGCGGACAGCTGGCGAGTAGGTTACAAAGCGCTCGCTGATTGGCGAACGACGTCCTGACATGTTGCTGGTTAGTGACGCCATTTTGCTGGCGTTTGCTGCCGGAGTTCGCGGTTTAAGTGGCTGTTTCACCTCTGTAGTCTTAAATACTCTGTGGTAAAGCACTGGACTCTCATTCGAGTGAACGAAGTGAGTGAAAAGATTTGGGTGGCTCTTAACATCGAAGTCTTGAGAACCAATGAGGGTTGAAGCGAGGTGAGTATAGAGCAGCGCCCCGAATTCAAGGGCGAGGGAAACGGCAAATCCCAGAGAAAACCCGCCGACCAGCGGCATAGTCCAGCACGATTCCCACATGCGAGAACCCAGCGGAGACCCCGCCGGGAATCGAACACTGTTCTCTTTAACAGGAGGTGAGCAGTCTAACTACTACACCACCGCGGCCTTGCATTCGAGTGGACCCAGGTTCGGTGCTCGATCCGCCCGTCCTGATTTCGGTTTTACGTGTCCTCTACCCCTTCCCCGACACGAAATCATTTCAGGCGATTGTCGAGATGATTCCTTACCACATGCTTACGTCACTTCATTCTCCATACCTAATTAATCGTGTAACCGGTTTTGTCTGTGATGACCTCACTGTCGACAAAACGTGTATGTAAAGTAACACAACTAAACCCATAGTACTCACCCACGGCGCGTCCCACCGCCGTTGTAAATATCTGTAAACGTGCCACGGTGTGAACTAACATTTCACTGCAGACACCCAGTCTCGTAGACACGAGCGCGCTGGTTGGCGACGTAACGAATCTGCAGGGGGAGAAATACAATTTGACCGAACCCAAATTTTGCCGTTCCGAGGAACGGATTCCATTGATTCAGCTATTTCGTTACTAGAATAAAACTGCAGATTTGGTTTACGGTGGATCGAGCATTTTCAATCTCGGCATTCTGTTGGCAAATTAAAATTTACCTGGTAATTAGATAAGGGCAGTCTACTGTGGCTTTAATATGTAATCCGCAGTACTTGTAAGATTATACACCAGATCAAGTGACGTGTGACGGTGAAAATTACTATTTCCTTTGTTGGTTACAAAAGTCACAAGAAATATGTTTTTATAGCTTTAACCATTTAAAGATTGTAAGGAAAATTGCTAATTTTTTTTTTGCNTGCTAAACGTGTTCTGATAAAATTAGGTATTTAATGGTTACATATTTTGTCTAGATGTTTTTGAACGTCTGTTAAAAATGGCCGTGTAGCNTTGCTAAACGTGTTTTGATAAAATTAGGTATTTAATGGTTACATATTTTGTCTAGATGTTTTTGAACGTCTGTTAAAAATGGCCGTGTAGCAAACAATAATATAATACTTATGATTTGAAGATGCACACCAAAGTTACAATAATTTAGCAACTATTAAAAGGCAGAATTTGTATTTCGTAAACGAGATTTTTATTTTCTTTGGTGAAGCAAATTTCGGTGGCATGTGTTATTTTGTTGATGTTTTACTGGACCTTTGTAATGGGCAAATACTGGGATCCAAAAGTGTATATCACTTGAAATACATACGTTGTTTCGGTATGAAGATATTGCACGAGACCTGGGCAAATGTACTTCCTTTAAAAACTGTTGATTTTTGTATAGTACGTGTGTTAAAGTAACTGAAAAAGTATGTACGGTGTCCACGATAAAGTGATCACTTTTGATGCCCTAATTACTTTTTCCTTTTAGCAACTTCTTATACTTTAACTACCTTTTAAAATAAATATTACCACGCAAGTAATAAACACAGTATGTATATTCAACCACGCTTTGTAGTTTACGTCTAAGGCTAAAATAAAATGTATTTATTGACTGTTATTCCAAATGAGAAGGCTTTAAAAAGAGTTCACTTTACCGAGAATAGCCTATTGTTACTTATATTACAAACTTAACTGTGCACATGATTTGCATAATTGATTACGTTCATAATTTCACATATTTACTCTGATGTAACATTACACAAAACGTATTTTCTACTGTTTTGCACACACACCAGTACTAATATTCACATGTCGCGTAACGCTTTATTGTTTGTGGTTATTACACCGTTGTAAATCTATATGCAATTTTAAATTGCTGAATTGTTTACGGGCGGTGCTTGCAAACTGATTCTTACGATAATCTTTACGAGAAGTAATCGAGCCGCGTGAGGTTTTGGGATCACGGGGGTAGCAACTGACCTTGGAATTCTATGATCCGTGAACGCTCATTGTAATATTTCCGTTGAGAGGCGAACAGTAAGCGCAATAGTTTTATGATGCTGGGGTAGTTCGTTTGGCATTTCATCTGCGTTGGAAGGAATATGTACACTTTCTGTACAGTATTGTCGGGCAGTTATCATGTTTCCGAGTAAAAAGGAAGTTTTAATTCACGCTCTTGGTGCTGTTACCCGAACGCCAAACCTCTCGCCGTGCACTGGGCGTCGCATCGATAGCGTCAGTATTTTCTGAATTTTTCAAACTTGCATGCACTGAAAAGAAAAATGCTTACTACAAAATAAATTTTGTTAATCGTATAGATGCTGCAGAACTAGTAGGCGTTGATTTGGGAGCGGAGGGGGCCTTTTATGTTGCAAATTTAAACAGGTTCTTAGCATGTAAAAAGTAATTTAGCTATCTCAAAACATCGTATAGTACCTGTTTTGACAAAATATTTTGTTATAAGTGCAGTGTTTTTTCGCGTGTGAAGGAAGGAGTCATTGGAGTCAGGTTTCGCGAGATAGTGTGTAAACGTTGAGGGAGGGGGGGGGGCAGAGGNTGATGGAGAGGTCGCATGACATGTCAAATCCATAAGTGCGACGAAAATAAAATAAGGAGCTCTCAGCTCATGATCAGTTTTTTATATCTGATTTACGTTCGACATTCTGTTCTGTAAAAGAGGGACTTTTCCTTTTTTTTATTCTGAGTTTTTCTCCCGATTTAACATTGAGTCTTCCTCTCTCAGCTGTATCTACGACCGAACTTTTCTTCGCAATATTTCGAATAAATTCCAGAATTAGAATTAGTATAGGATTTCTGTCTCACGTAACAAGTAAAAGATTTTACAGAATTTATCGAAGCACACAATCGATTTGTTTTTGTCGGAGAAAGTTTTTTAAAGTGTTGGAGAAATATGTAACTTGGGCGTTGAATTTAGATTCACAATCCTTGGTCCCTTTTTATTTACTATTTGAGCGTTTTCTCTACTCTTGTGTCAATATTTTGTGTTTAAACTGTCAGTCTCCTTCGAAATATAAAATTAAACCCTTTAGATTTGAGTGGCCCATAACTGTAGACTTCTTCAGCGCCGTCAGAGGTAAAGTGAGTTGGAGGTGGAGCAGTGACGAAATGTCCTGGTGAAGAGAAACAGGAGTACCCTGAGAAAACATATCAGCAATGTCTGCCACGTTTCCTACATGCGAAACATCGGGATTGACCCCCGTCGGAAATCGAACCCGGCTCGTCGTGGTGGTAGGCGAGTGCTCTGTCCACCATACTAGTAAGTAATCCAGGAATTAAAGACACTCATTGCCATAAAAATTGGCCCACCAACAAAAAAACAGTTGGATGTAAAGAAATTATTATTGGTGGTTGCTAAAGATAAAATAAAGAAATGTTTACTAACAATTGCATCGAGACAGTGTTCCGCCCGCCTGCGGCATGGAAGTTATACGCCTTTAGTACCTATAAGCTATTCACAGTTAACTAAACGCTTTTGAAATCAAGCTTTGAAAAAAAAAAATACTGCCAGTTAACTGCACCCTTCGCTACCGTACACAATGCCATGATGGCTCCCAGTCAAGTCGGCCTCTAATTAAGAAAAATAGTTTGAAGTCTTGATGTTATATTGCTAGAGTAATTTTTAATTTATGCCAAATCAAGATCGTTTTTTTTTCCTTGTACGCATTAGAGTACGAATTTCCAGATTAGTAACCCATTATGGTTCCCAAAAGTTTCACATTTTCACTTAATTGTCTTGTGAATAAAGTCATTATTAGAGACCTGCAAAATTCGCGTTATTAAATTGCAGCATGGTATACTTCTCAGTCGTGTATACACTCGAGTCGTTGTTGTTAAATTATTGGTTACTTCCATAAGTGAAGATTTCTCTTGTTACGTGGCTGCATCTGATTCGGCCATCCTACTGCTAATTGTGTCTTATTACTTGAGAATTCTCCAGTGTGTGTCAAATACATTCTAGTTCGATGGATAACGACGTAGACATAAAAATATTTGAAATCTAGTCTGTCGCTAAAGAAACATGCGAATTTCTTGCAGGTCCGTAAAGATTCGATGCGATCGGCATGGACACAAACGCCGTACGTTACCGTGCGGGATATTTGGCCACTGTTGTTTTGTATTTGACTCCAAGTCACGAGCACTTCAGCCTGGAGGAAACTGGCGGTCTAACTGCTCTTACAAACGATCTATGGATGACAGGTTGTGTGACCGGGAAGGCCATGGAAGTGCTAGGACATAACGTATAGACTTATAGNTAACAAGTAAAAGATTTTACAGAATTTATCGAAGCACACAATCGATTTGTTTTTGTCGGAGAAAGTTTTTTAAAGTTTTGGAGAAATATGTAACTTGGGCGTTGAATTTAGATTCACAATCCTTGGTCCCTTTTTATTTACTATTCGAGCGTTTTCTCTACTCTTGTGTCAATATTTTGTGTTTAAACTGTCAGTCTCCTTCGAGATATAAAATTAAACCCTTTAGATTTGAGTGGCCCATAACTGTAGACTTCTTCTCGCGGCAGTCTCCATTTCACTCTTGGAGGTGGAGCAGTGACGAAATGTCCTGGTGAAGAGAAACAGGAGTACCCCGAGAAAACATATCGGCTAACAGCTATGTCTGCCACGTTTCCTACATGCGAAACTTCTAGATTGACCCCCTCGGAAATCGAACCCGGCTCGTCGTAGTGGTAGTCGAGTGGTCTGTCCACCACACTACTAAGTAATCCAGGAATTAAAGACACACATTGCCATAAAAATTGGCGCACCAACAAAAAAGCAGTTGGATGTAAAATAAATTATTATTGGTGGTTGCTAAAGATAAAATAAGGAAGTGTTTACTAATAATTACATCGAGACAGTGTTCCGCCCGCCTGCGGCATGGAAGATATACACCTTTAGTACCTATAAGATATTCACAGTTAACTAAACACTTTTGAAATAAAGATTTGAAAAAAAAATACTGCCAGTTAACTGCATCCTACGCTACCGTACACAATGCCATGCAGGCTTCCAGTCAAGTAGGCCGCTAATTAAGACAAATAGTTCGAAGTCTTGAGGTTATATTGCTAGCGTAATGTTTAAATTTAAGGTAAATCAAGATCGTTTTTTTTCCCTTGTACGCATTAGAGTACGAATTTCCAGATTAGTAACCCATTATGGTTCCCAAAAGTTTCACATTTTCACTTAATTGTCTTGTGAATAAAGTCATTATTAGAGACCTGCAAAATTCGCGTTATTAAATTACAGCATGGTATACTTCTCAGTCGTGTATACACTCGAGTCGTTGTTGTTAAATTATTGGTTACTTCCACAAGTGAAGATTTCTCTTGTTACGTGGCTGCATCTGATTCGGCCATCCTACTGCTAATTGTGTCTTATTACTTGAGAATTCTCCAGTGTGTGTCAAATACATTCTAGTTCGATGGATAACGACGTAGACATAAAAATATTTGAAATCTAGCCTGTCGCTAAAGAAACATGCGAATTTCTTGCAGGTCCGTAAAGATTCGATGCGATCGGCATGGACACAAACGCAGTACGTTACCGTGCGGGATATTTGGCCACTGTTGTTTTGTGTTTGACTCCAAGTCACGAGCACTTCAGCCTGGAGGAAACTGGCGGTCTAACTGCTCTTAAAAACGATCTATGGATGACAGGTTGTGTGACCGGGAAGGCCATGGAAGTGCTAGGACATAACGTATAGACTTATAGAACACCAGAACTGTGTGCGAGTGAGCTCTATGTTGCTCGAAACTGGTCCCTGGGCGTTTCCCACGGAAGTGCTGAAACATGACTTAGAGACTCCTAGGACACCAGAGCTGTGTGCGAGTGAACTCTGTGTTGCTCGAAACTGGTCCCTGGGCGTTTCCCATGGAAGTGCTGAAACATGACGTAGAGACTCCTAAGACACCAGAGCTGTGTGCGAGTGAGCTTTATGTTGCTCGAAACTGGTTCCTGGGCGTTCAGCCAGGGAAAGCTGTGCATTTAAGGGGATTCCTTGCTAAAATATTGTATGTAAGATCAGTGTTTGCGCATATATGCGTATCCCAGTATGGGCTGCTCACGGTAAAGTGAGCATTTTTTAAATCAACCTTTGAAAAATGTCACTGTCTCTACCTGCATGTATTTTAACGAGCACACTGAGTGACATGCGCCCAGTAAAGTTGGTAACGACGCGACGGAGGGAAATAAGTTCCATGTCTTAACGTTTAATCAATAGTGCTATGAAAACATTTATTAAAACTTAAATTATTATTTCATTTGCTCCCTGTTTTTCAAAGCATATAGGTTTAAGAACTAGCAAATTTGTAAAGTAATTACTTTTCTAATAATTCTATATTGGCACTTCACCGACACATGAATAAACTGATCAGGCCTATCGAAATGTTAATTTTGCATATGGTGTAAGAATACACGATATCCATACAAGTAGATCTTAAGTAGGGCTTTCAGAAGGGCTCAACTTAACGCGAACAACCATGAAATAAATGCTATATGAATACCACTTTTTTCAGGAAAAATATACATCAAATATTTATAGCCACGAATTTTTTTTCTTTTCCCCTATTAAATATTAATTTTTTTAAATTAGAAAAAATGGTTTTAAAAATACCATTTTGATGGCTTTCCTGCGCAGTTTTTTTTAAAGTAAATGAGAAAAATTCAAAGTGTTATCTGTAGCTTAATTAATTTGTTTACATCGCGTGTATTAATATTGTACTGTTACAGATTTAATTCGCAAGCAATTCAGCAATTCGGAAATTCATATCACAGCCTGGCGCTTGAACTGCATTGCAGTGTGTTTTTAATCCTTCTAAGTTACCACGCATACTGTAAATATTATTTTGGAGCCCTCCAGGATAGTTAAAAACGGCTTTTTCAGACTGCCGTATCTTAAAACATAGTAGCCGGACACGAGCCAAACTAAGATAGGAGCCTGTATTGAACTTTGCTACAGAATTATCATCAATAACTTGATAGGGTCACCGCTGAGAGTCCCAAGCACTACGAGAACACTGCACGCCAGTTCAGAGCCCTACGCGTAGCGGTGATGGCGCTCTTGTAGCGCGTGCAAGTGTCACCCTTATAGCTCTCGCGCTTCTCGGCCAAAAATATAAAGGAGAAAAATTAAGCAGGCAGGCGGGCCTCATAAGGTCAGACGTGAACTTGAGAGTCGTTTCAGAATTTTTTTAACTAGGGATTCCCTTTAAGTTGTTCGTCTACCTGGAGCTGGTTTCCGCGTTTGAGGCTAAGAAGCGTGGGAGCGGTAAGGACGACACTGCCACGCTCATCTAGTGTGCAGTCGCCGCTACGCTCAAGGTTCTGAACTGGCGTGTAGTGATCCTGTTTTGCCGCGTCTACGTACGTGACTTTAAGCTGTGACACAATAATTACATGGGTGGAAAGTCAGTAGTAAGGTTAAACGCAGGCCCCTCGAGTACTTTTGTGTGTATCTGACACGAGTATTTTGAGATACTGCGCTTCGGAAAACCGGTTTTTAGCTATGTCGTAGTGCTCTGAAATGGTGTTTCCAGTGTGCGTGAAAGTGCTCGGCAGGTCTCGTCTGAAGTATGTGTTCCTTTCGCAAATCAGCACGTTGGACGTTTGTTTAATAGTTTCATTAAAACAACCCGTTTTCAAACACGCCGCAGCGCATCTCAAGCGCCAGGTGAGCGGATCCCTTATTACCCTCGTATCACTATCAGCTGTATTTATAAACCACTGCCGCATGCGATGCCACCCCAGAGCATCATTGTAGTAATGAGGCAGGAGTTGTAACACATTTGGTCCTTCAGAACTCTGGCAAGGTGATCGTTTGTCCCCAAAAGGAAAGCGTCATTCGTCGCTAAAGACAGTCCATCTCGATGTGATTATTTTCCTACGTTTATGGTGACCTAATACTTTTTACGAGGGCGCGTGACACATTTATTGGTAGTGAATGTGTGAAGATAACGGACGGCAGGCTCCAAAACCTCCGCGATGTAACGGTTGTTGGTCTGCGTACTAGCGATGCGGACTAGGCGCGAGCGGGTCTGAAATCCGATGGCACCCTGTACCACAACTCCAAGTGCTGGAGGTGTAGTGTTTATACTACTCGCCTCCCGCCGAGGCGAACCGAGTTCGATTCCCGGTGGGATTGCTCCCGGATTTTCGCACGTGCGAATCGTGCCGGACGATGCCGCTGGTCGGCGTGTTCACTCAGGAATTCCCCCGCACCTTGCATTCCGTCACTGCTCCACACTCGCCTCACTTCGACCTCATCGGCTCTCGAGACCTCGATGTTAAGAGCCGCCGAAATCTCTCCACTCCACTCCAAGAGCTGGGCTGATGCATAACGCAGGACTCGGCCAGGCGTGCGACACG
>NQII01001929.1:369667-417235 GCA_002778355.1 Clitarchus hookeri | reverse complement strand
CATCTCATCCACAAGTAGACTGCACAGTGAAATCGCATTCATGAACATAAGTAGTATACATAATAAAACTTTTACCATACATAGTGAAATCACCATTTTACAGCATTGATACAACTACACCACAGTAATAACGTATTAGTAATGGAAATAAAAACTGTATATAACAAAAATTATTGGAAAGGGTTAAGATTCTACTGTCATGTTTGTGGATTTCAATAAATTACACTGTTTTATATACATAAATATTGCATGGTCAGACTGTGCAAGTGAGCAGGTGATATTGGACAGTCTACAATTGTTATCTAGGAGCAGCACTATAAAATTATTTGTTGGCTAGCTGCTAACTCTGTGCGAAGGATGTCTGGGACCACCATTATGGTAGGTAGGGCCTAACGTATTGTCGACAATGAAGTCTTGACAGATAAAATCGACATTATGAGTTGGTGCATTATTAAGTTGTGAAGTGGGGATTTACTTTATTGATATTTTTTTGGGATGTACTGCACAGTGATAATTTTGCAGTATTGTTGAATCATTATAGAAGTTATATAAAAACTCACATATGGAAAAAGGTGAAATAGCAGTTCAAGTATGAGCACATAATGCAATATATGTGTGTGCCTGTTATTGGCTGTTATTGAGCATTAGGAATGTGTCAATAGGGAAATATCGAGCAAACTGTTGGCATGATAACAGAGAGAATAAAAAAGTATTGGATAAAGTNGGAATGTGTCAATAGGGAAATATCGAGCAAACTGTTGGCATGATAACAGAGAGAATAAAAAAGTATTGGATAAAGTGGTGTAGATGACCATTCAATTCATATGTATTTAACAGGTAATAACATTTCCTTGCCTACAACAAATTCACATCCTGAGTTTACCACCAAAGAACAAACCAAAAAAAGGCACTTGCTAGGCATAATACACTATCTGATCAAAAGTATCTGGAAACCCACACGAAACTGTCATAAGAGTGTCCCTTGGATATAGTTCCTAGAAGTGGATATTAATACCGAGTTGAGGCACACTTCACCTTTGTTATAGCTCTACACTTTCGATGAAGACTGTCAAACAGGTGTCGGAATGTCTCCGGACGAATGGCCTACAATTATTTCCTGCAGCACTGTAGTAATTATATTGATGTGGGTCATTCAAGTCTGATGCTCAATCACCATTCCAGGTTATACCAAAGGTGTTCGATGGGATTGAGGTATGGGCTCTGGGCTGTCTGTCCATTGTCCATTTCCCAAACTCTTAAGACCACAAACGACTCACGAACAGACAGTGCTTTATGGCAGGAAGCATTGNTCCATTGTCCATTTCCCAAACTCTTAAGACCACAAACGACTCACGAACAGACAGTGCTTTATGGCAGGAAGCATTGCCGTGCTAAAACAAAATGTTGTTTCCAAACTGATTTTCTACTGTACACAACATGCAGCTGTTCAAAATGCCCTTATAATATTTACATTCCAGTGGTGGCGCTCTCTACACCAACAAACGTGGTGATTCGTGTTCACAGGCAAAATGTGTGGTTTATGAGCAGGAACTTGAGTTTTGAACCTTAGTTCATGTAACTCCCTGGCACATAGTAATGTAACTGACTGCACAATTAATGGTATTGCGGAATCCACAAATGCTGGTCTCACATGGTGACATGAGATTTTCCTGGAACAACTTTCTTCTATGCTTAAGTATACCTGTCAGTCAACACAAGTGTTCTACCCGGTTGTGGTTTCATTGTAATTGGGCTGAATCATTCCCCTTCATATTTCCAGCCCCAAAGGTCGAACAGGGTAACTTGAGAAGGGCAGAAATGGCCCTGATGGAAAAGTAACTGTTGTGTTAACAAGTAACTACACTACATTTGAGTCATCAATGTCCTTTGTTCCACCATTGTGACATTATTGCATATTAGTGATCACCATCAAGTACTATACCTCATTTTACAAGTGCAGTGGCGGCAGCAGTGACACCTAGGCGCGATTTAATGTTTACAGAGAGGTGTCAGAATACTTCTGATCAGATAGTGAAGTCATGACACCATTATGAGTGAAACTTGTGTTATGTGGATGTGACAATAACCAAAGTTGCAAATATCTCTTACGGACATAGCTGGTCTTGTGCATTGCATACTAACCAAATTTTGTAAAATACATCGACATTTTTGTGGTGCACATGCATTAACCCTCGATATCACAGCAATTTTACATGTGGATTTCCATGCACCTCTGATTTAATTTCCAAGCACTTTTCGAGACGAATCTCCACCACCAATGAGAAATGTTCTTTCTCCTTGCAATTAATTATGCAGTTTCAATCACATTCATCTCCTTTCCCTTATTTTAAGGATGTAATGTCTGCAGCAAATGGAATAACAGTAAATGAAAACATTAACTCTTTCAAATGTAACATTGTGTCATAAAGGGCCATAAATAATATTCGGCAAATATTTGGATAGCTATGTCAATGTCGCTCATAACATAAGTACTTCTAATATTGCAAATACCGCAATGCACTGTACACCTTTCTACATTTTTTTTTTTACCATATTAGAGTTAACATTTTTTTAAAAATATTATTTGATGTCCAATGCATCGCCACATTGTACAACCATATCTGTAACTTCGTCTTCAGGAGACTGTTATGCCAGCCCACCTGCGAGCAGGGTGAAACTGCGAGCTTCGATAGTGGATTAGGATATGGCTTCTAGCCTTTGCATTGAAACAAATATCTATGAGGCAAAGTAAGTATTAAAACTGGGCACATAATGCTCCAGTGTTGCAATTCAATGTTCCAACAGTCATGAAATATTCTAGGAAATTATTTGCAATAAATTCATATGTGCCTCCATCGTAACAATTGTCAAAACTCCAATGAAATGTCCCACGTAAATAAAGATCTCACATCCACATGAGCTGAAGTTTTCCGATGCTGCAGACTAGCACAGAAATTATTGTTAGATAATAAGTGTTCTTCAGCAGGAAGATAACAGCTATCAGCAACCAGCAAAAATTTACACATGCATGGAAATCATGGTAAAATGGTTTTGTTACAGAAATGTTATTTTCATTTGAGTAAAATAAAAATGGTCAAGAATGAATTTCGCTTAGGGGTAGTTAATTCTTCGATTGTTGCAAATTAGAAAGACAAGATTTTTGCCACAAGACAAGTTGAGTTTTAAGATTTATTTTTACTGATTTACACAACTACAATTTTGAATGTATATAAACATCATCAAAGAATGCATATCTCGAAACTTACGGCGGATTCGATTTTACTGTCACTGCACAGCCTTTGTGAACAGCAGTAAATTTAGTGCTTAGAGCTACAGCATCTCACAGGTATTAGTTACCCTGCTGTTCATCAAAATGACTGCCAGTAACCAACCGCGATCGTAATAAGTTTAGTTGGCGAAATTCAGGATTATAGGAAGGTGGTGACACTTCGCATCAGCCAAAGTCTCATATGCAAATTTTTATGTAGTCAGTCATAAATACACACCATTTTTAACAAATTTGTGTGCAATCGACTTATCCAATTGTTTGTTATTTTAATAATGTTGGGTGAAATATTATTATTTTAAGTAAAAGTCTTACTCCAACAACAATAAAAGTAAATTGTACATATGGCAGAAAGAGGTATGTCTTAGATATGTCAGATGTATAAGAGTGGACAGAGCTAGAGAAACGCACCCCCTTGTTGGAGAGGAAGTCCATGCCGCGTGCCACCTGGTACACGAAGGTTGTCAGGTCCCGAGAGGTGAGAGTGTTGCTGGGCCCATGTAGGTTACCATAGCAACGCTCGGCACGGGAGTTGCGCAGGAAGCTCTGCAGCTTTCCCAGAGCCACGTACTCCATGATCAGGAACACTGGGTCTGCAACATTAACAAATCTTCGTTCATACATCAAGCCACTCCACTTCTCGGAATGTTGCCGAGCCCGTGAAAGTTGCAGTATAAGTTCTCGACATGGGAGTTTCACAGGAAGCTTTGGAGTTTGACCAGAGCCACATTCTCCATGATCAAGAGCACTGGGTCTGCAACAGCAAAACGGGAATAATATACGAAGCTTTGCAACTTGACCAGAGCCACATTCTCATTGATAAAAAATACCAGGTCTGCAACAACACACTCTCACTCACTCATCAGACCACTCCACTTCTTAGAGCTATTTAGGTAAACCCAGTGCCTATAACTGCAACTACTATTATGGCAATGCCTGCATCCAAATCCACTACCATGGGCCCTCATCTACTTGCCCTTGATCTCTTGGTGTTTAACAACCCCTCCTTCCCTCCATGACAAAATGTTTGTATGGGAATTTGGACACTTGTTGGTTAACACCTCAATTTCAGTTGTGCAAAATTTTTCTCTGCGGAATTAATTTGTCTTTGTGAGGTTACCAATATTGTTTTCCTAGGCCATGCAAAGTGTGAAACACCAACCAATGAAATCGAAAACCATCCAAGGTAGGGAGAAGGGTGTGCGTTGTATCCTAATGACTAAAGTGGGTATTCTAGGGTGCATTCGTGCACATTGTGTGAATTTTCGCAGTATCAAAACATTGATGCACAATTCATGGAATTCACGGCCCACTGAGGGTTTTTGAAATTAACATTTTATAATGTACCTACCCATAACAATACACAGCATTATCTTGAACACGAGGTACATACTTTGTGGGATAATACATTATATAAAATGTGGTAGACAACATAATATATGAGTTATTAGCTGTCCCCGAACACTCATATGCCACACAGAGGTCGTGCTCTCGTGATACTAGGAACAGTGTATTCCATAACTTGCTAGTGTAGGTTGTACATTATAATTTGCAGTCCGACACTTGGATCGAATCATCAAGCTGGCGGCAGCCTGCTCCGGTCCCATATTTATGCTGTAAATTTATTGTTTTTATCTCTTCTAATATGTATGTAGTAAATCTGGCGGGAGCGTAAGACTGCCCACCAGTAGAGGAATTGAGTGGAAAGGTTTGGACTCCACTTAACATAAAATTCTTGAAAGCCGATCAAGGTGTCACGAGATAAGGAGCAGTGCCAGACTTCAAGGGTGGGTATTTTGGGAGATTCCTGGGAGAACCATCAAACCATTGACATCGCCTGGCAATATTCCCACATGAAAAAAGCTGGGAGAGACCCCAGTGTGAATCAAACGTGATTCACATTGGTGGAAAGCGAGTAGTCTGACCACTACACCACCATGGTCCCTACTAGTCATGGAGACTGCTGAACTGTAGTGTTTTGATATCTCTCTAACATGTTGTATTTTCGGCAGGTGGCTAGTTAAACTCGCATATGGTGTGTGAGTTAGTTTGCTACAAACATGGCAGCTGTTCATTCTCAACACTGTTGAAGACGGGAGGCATTGCAGCCTTCCAAGTTATGGTCCTGTCTTGAATTTAATGTTCATGGTCACATTATCTCATGTCGTAATGAAGTGAAAGTTACCTGCCCTTATATACTTTGGGCTGGGTGGGGTACTTCCTGATTGGCTAGGAGTATTGGCCAATCAGTAGATTTCCTCCCTTCTAATTGGCTTAGCTTATCGAGCAAACAGGGACAATCTGTTCTCTGCTGTCTATACATTGGTGTTCACGATTTCGCTAAGAGTGATGCACGGACATTGCTTCATTTATGTCCATATTTTCTGCTCATATGGGGGTTTTATACAAAGTGGAGGTGGACTAAATAAACAGGGATATATAGCTTAATCAGAGCTTTCAAAAGAACTGAAATGTGTCAAGACTATGCATTACAATATCTGAACAAAAGTATCTGGACACATCTTTGTAAATGTAAACATATCCTGCGCAAACTCATGCCAAAATGTCATTGCGACCACCACTGCCATTATAAAAGGTTGCAGAGGGCTCAATGTTAGTCAGTGACATGCGATACCAACAGAATGAGAGGAGCAATGGAGCTCAGTATCGTCGATTATTATGCACTTATTTTGTGAAAAATCAGTAAGCAATAGATCAAGGCCATTTCCGCTCTTCACAAGTTGCCCAAGTCAACTGTTGTGCATGTTATTGTGAAGCTAAAATGGGAATACACAACCACGACAAATCTGCAGTCAGGTAAGACACGACTCACAGTGACAGTCGAACATTGAAGTAGGTGGTACAGGAATATCGCATGCCACTGTGTGGTACTACCACCTGTGAGTCCTGCTGTGCCAATCATTATAACTAGCACAGTAATTGTGCGCCAAGAATTACGGGGACAGGGTTTCAGAACTCAGACACACACTCAAATCACACATTCTGCCTGCGAATGCTAAGCACCACATTCAGTAGTGCAACCATTGAAATGTGGTATACTCGAGACGTGTGATTTGGAGTTATGAATCACGCAATACCATGCGGAAATCCGTTGGGAATGTTTGGGTTAACACTACCTGCAGACCTAACATAGTGCCCACTGCGAGATTCGGAGGAGGAGGGGTGAAAGCGTAATAGTATTTTTCGTGGAAAGGACTTCGTCATTTCCTAATACTACTGGGCATGTTAAACGATAAAGTGACATTTTGACAGCTGCTTGTTGTCTATGGTAGAAGACCAGTTCGGAAATTATGACTGTGCGTTTTAACACGACTATGCGTCCTACCATAAAACACAGTCTGTTCATGAGTGGTTTATTAACAATAGGGCTCGGGAGATGGACTGGCTAGGCCAGAACCCCGACCCTAATTACATCGAACACCTCCGGGATGAACTCGAACTGCGACTGCGCGCCAGACGCCAACAACCCACATAACTTACTACACTTGCTAGCGCGCTGCAGGAAGAATGCTCGGTCATTCCCCGGAGACATTACAAAGCCTAATTGACATTCTCCACAACACAGTTAGAGCTTGAGTTAAGATCCATATACAAGGCTGTTCGGAAATTAAACGCCAAAACAGCAGGAGGTGATTCCTTATGAAAAATTTAGTCGAAAATATATATGAGACCATACACCTAACCACCACACGGTTGAATGGGACACGCTCATTTGGTGCGCTATGGAGCATGTATTAGTTGAGGGCATGTCGTCGATGTTTTGATATATCACTACCACAAGCCGAACAGTGAGCATAGACTGAGGACGGCCAACATAAAGCATGTGTCTCTGCAAGATGGAAAGCATAAGTCGCCTTGTTTCTGTAGACTTTTTAGGCGTTGTACAAGGCATTCTGCAAAAATATTTTCAAAATCCGAGTTTCCCATGCTCATATCTCCTTTAATATTTCGTTTAGGTATATGGTATCGAATATTTTTTACTTTATTTTTCATAAAGATTCGCCTTCCCCAGTTTAAGTTTTTTAATTTCCGAACACCTGTATTTAATGCCCTTTATTCAGGATGGATATGAACTCCACCGACAAACTTCGACAGGTGATGTCTCATCAAAAAATTGGTTGGAAACATATACACGACATACAGCCTAAGTTTATTCCGAAGGGGTGGAAACCGTCCTTGGAAGTGTAGTTGAAGTACAGGTTTTTTTGCTAGTACCACAGCCAGAATGAACTATAAATGTCTGAGTTTCCTGATACTGCATTATTAAACGACGAAGTACAAAGCACAAAAATATGGGCTCCAATAACAACACTCAGCCATGAAAATTGAGGTGTTAACACAGGGAAAAACAAACAAAGTGATAGAGTAACATTTTTATTACCACAAATGTGCTGCCAATTTGTACTTTGTACTTCGTTGTTTAATAATGCAGTATCCGGAAACTGAGACACTTACCGTTCATTCTGGCTGTGGTACTAGCAAAAAACCTGTACTTCCACTACACTTTCAAATAGGTTTCCACCACTTCGGAATAGACTTAGGCTATATGTTGTCGACCTATTTTTTTGATGAGGAATCACCCGCCAAAGTTTGTCAGTGGAGTTCATATAAATCCTGTAGATGTCCGATAGTGAGCAGCACATTGGAGGGACAAAAATATGACTTACATTAAAGCCGGAAGCAAATTGCGAAAATATACAACTTTTGTGTCCCAGTAAAAAGATACAATTTTGGTTAGTGGCAAATGTTGTCGGTTTAGGCTTGTAGAGTATTATGTTTTGTGTTAATCACTGTCGGAACATAATTTAAAAATGGAAATTTTAACATTGCCTTTCAAAAAAAATCATGAATTTTTGTCATTAAGTAACTACCAATGTAAATACATTTATTCCTAGTGAACACATTGCACAGGGAATGTTATATCTGGTTGGTACTGCGCAATGCCAGTCTCAGTCCAAATAATTTACACCTTACAGATAGCTGATTCGTAACCATTTCTACTGCTAGATGTTACGATTTGTTTACAATAGTATCACTAAACATATAGCTTACATCTCACTGGTTGTGATTTTAAGTACTGTGATGGCTTAAATAGAGTATGCATGGGAGGCACTCCTTAAAGACATCTATTTAAGTTTGTTAGAAAATGTTAAATTTTACATTTAATGAAGGGATACGATTTTAGGAGATAGAAGAAACATGTACGAATTCAACGATGTCAAGATTATATTTTCAGCCGAATGCGTGCGCTGTATCCTGCCGCCGCAAGTATGAATAAACGTTGTCGTTGACTGAGTGGGTAGTATTTCAACGCGGGTCAACAAACTCTACGAAATATTAACAAGGTGCATGCGTTAATATTTTGTAATTTATTACGCTACTGTGTATCAAAAAAATTAATTTATTTAAGTAGTTACAAATTTAAATTTTACAATTCAACAATGCTATAGCACAATATATTCCATTAAATTTACACTTAATGAACCAGTTGGGGGTAAGGACTTTTATGTCACCATCCTTTCGTTAGAAAATCCAGGATCTCATAACTATTTCTTGGCTCAAGCTGGTTCTCGAATGGATGTGATGAGTTGTTTTCTAATATTCAGCTCCGTCTTGATTTTGATCTTAATGAAACTGAAAGCGTAGCTGGAAAACTGTGTTTTTAGAATTTATCTTTACTCATCTGTCTAGCTGTTCTGACTACGTTAGTGAAAAGTACATAACTAGTTTTTAGCCAAATTATATTTCGTCATATAAAACCTTTAATGGGGGTTGGTCAGTGCCTGATGGTGAACCAGAGTTTCACGTAACGCTATGTTGCGCGCTATTTTAAAAAATTCATGTAAAGATGAATTAAGGTGATGACATCTATGTTTTCAGTAAGATCAGTGGCTTGACTTTTTTTAAGACTGAATTGTGTAATGAAATATGTATTTGTTGAACAGTTAAAATTATAAATGCTATGCACATTTTCTATTAAATAAATAAATGGTTTATAATATTTATAAATGTGTTTTTATTTCAGATCATCGAAGAAAGTTTGCAGTGAATTTATAGTGTGTGTGTTTTGGTTAGAGGGGGGAACGGGGAATAATCAGTACCCCAGGCAGGAAATATGGGGCATGTTTGCAAGAAGACCCGCTCCTTGTTCATTAATACCTTAACCCACTCCCCTCTAGTTAAACCTTTGAAAACGATCCTTGGCTAGAAATACATACTAATTAAACCTGAACACTGGCTTAAATTCTTCCAGTAATGGTCATAGTAAATTAAAAAATAAGATAAGAAAATGCATACATTTCAGAATAAAAGTGTTTAAATTAATGGAAAATAAAAACACGTTTTCTTATTTAATACATACTGAGCAAGAATTGTTGCAATAGGGAATGGTGCTTCTAGGAATGTAANAAAAAACACGTTTTCTTATTTAATACATACTGAGCAAGAATTGTTGCAATAGGGAATGGTGCTTCTAGGAATGTAACAACTTCATTAGTTCCACAAGTGACCACTGGCCAGTAGGTAAGGTGGTGGGTGGAGTTAGCTCTAACACGTGGCTATGGAAGGATGCAGGGGCAGCAGGAGGGCGTGCACAAGTGGACACACTCACCCTTCTCCGTGCAGCAGCCGAGGAGGCGGACGACGTTGGGGTGCGGCTCCAGCATCTTCATCACCTGTAGCTCCTGCAGCAGGTCGGAGCGCTCCTTCTCAGCGGCGTTCTCCTTGAGTGTCTTCACTGCCACCACCGACGTGCCAGATCGCCCTGCCAGCAAACAACACCAACCCTCGCATTGCATCCACAACCTCGCACGGAGAGAACAAATACATAGTTGCTAGAACAAACAACACCTGCACCACGTCCTCGCCCTCGCACTGAGGAGGAAACGCATAGTTCCTGGGACAAACACCAACCCTCACACACCACATCCAAACCATCACAAGGAGGAGAAAATATATAATTGCGAGAACAAACCCCAAACCTAACACCGCATCCTTACCCTCAGACACAGGAGAAAATACATAGTTACTAAAAGAAACACCAATAATCACGTTACATCCACACCATGATGCAGAAGAAAAAATACACCGTCGCTCCATACATATAAAGTTTACCTAAAAAAAATGTATAGTTAGACCTATTCAGTTATTGGTACAAGCGTGTATTTTCATGTGTCGAATGGACGTATCTCTAAATGCATTGCATCAGGAACTAAAGGCAAACCATTTTTAGGCATAACTCAGATTATAGACGAAAAGCACAGTACGAGTAGGCAAATATACAAAAACTTGAAACACGCCTATTTGTGATAAATATAACATCCAATACTCTTGTGTCTAGTTTGACGTATATGGAGATACATCATTTTGTTGGTTTGAATTTCACATTCTTGCATAAAATAAATTAGTTACACGCGATTTATTTTTGTTTGTTTCAGAAAAGATGAATTAATGAATAACTCATATATGTACAGAGCGGAAGGATGGAACCGAGAATTTTGTGTCCACGAGAAATATATAGAATATCAAAGAAATAAGGGGTGTGTTCCATGTCGGAGAGAAAGTAATGCTTTTGCACAATCAATTTGATTTTTGGGAAATTTTTTGCTTTTGAAAATGGACGTGTGGAAAGTGGCGCAAGTTTGTCAGACAATGAACCATTGACATAATTGGTGCATTTCACCACAGTGGCGAGTAACATTGGACATATATACAAAAGAGTCCATTATTGATTGAAAGCATGGACAGTATGGAGACGTATAGAAAGATATTTCTGTCGACGAACCTTTCATTTTATATTTCTAAAAAATGTACCAGTGTACTTTGTGCACGACATATCGTGAAGGAGATTTAGAAATTAAACAGAAATTCTAAACTCAATACAACGTTAATTTCGAGAAAAAAAAACTAAATGCTGCATCTTAAGTTGGCATGCAAAATTAGAACAGAAGAAGACATCACGTCCAGTTGTGCTGTGTTTGACTGTGGCGAGTTATTCACCTGCCACTGACGAAGTAAACTGTAGACTTCTACAAAAAACGATAAGCTGTATAGAACTTTGCAACTATGTATAAATTTTAAGAACACAAGATTGTTTCTGTTTTACGTTGCACTAAGCAATTTGTGTGAGATGTTCTTTAGAGATTACAAGGATTCTAATAATATTATCAAGTCAACGAGATGTCCGAGGCGTTAAGGACATTGCATTATTCGCAGATGGTTACAACTGCTAAAACAAGAATACCACTGTCGCAACTGTGATGCTGTACTTTGTTTAAACCAGCCTTATTTTTTTAATACTCTCATTAAAATATGTTTAACAGTTTCGCGGACATACCAAAGGAGACTGCCTATAGTGCAATAGTGTCTTCCATTACAAAAGCTGGAGGCATCGTTCCCTCACAGATAACCCAAGTCTTCGGCCTCGCCAGAAGTAACAAACCGCATCAAAAGTACAGATTCCATAACTTTCAAACAATTTTCAAGTGTCCTGATGAAATTTGGAGTTAGGGAAAGTGATTATCACAAATAAAAAATCCCATTGGACGGGAATATTCGAAATTTTATTTGAAAAACATTACCCGAACAAATTGTCTTTCACAACATATCATTCCCTATTTTAATTTAGGACAGTGACACCCAGAGGTTTTAAAAGTAATGTTACATGTCTTCCAGTTGAACAGTAAAACAAAGAAACTCCTAAACAAATTAAACAAAAATATGAAGGCCGGTCATTGCTATGCTCAGGAAACACTCTTGTTATAAGACGTAAGAAATATGTTTTGTTTTAAAGGTCGCTGCCCTTTGACTAATTTGTAAGTTACACTATAGCTGGAGGTGTTCAGCGTATAACAGTTGCTACAACTCTCAAGCGTGACTAGTTCATTTCACTACTTAGAAACACTCCCAGCCATGGGTTTTTTTTCATAGGTGTTCCCTTGTCTTTCTCTCCTTGACGCTGTGTGGTCGAAGACAGCCCTGGAGACTTGCCCAGATCACTTTCGTATTTCATCAAGAATTGTCGCTATTGACATCAAAACAGTACTAATGTTTGCGATGCTACTGTTATCATTTATTTTTCCTAATTATGTTCACATAAATAAACCCAATTTCAGTTTTGTTTATAAAATAAATAATTTGAAATGATTGTAAACTCTCAGGAAGGGAGTTTGGACGTCTAAATTCACTGGTACAATGATCAAGCAGAGTTAATAGAGATAGATTTTTTTTAAATTCGCTTACTCTAGACGATAGCGGAGCTAACTTGCATCAAGTCATCAAGTTCAGACAGTTTAAAATGAGAGCGTATGTGATTTATAAGTTCCATCCAAGTTATTGTGCTAATTAGTTTCGTATGTATATTCTCGTCAAGAAAAACAGAGAAAAAATAAAATTTTGGGGCCAGTGTTAGTTGTCAGATTCTCCTTCACAGCTCATCAGTAATCCTGCAGTTTAGGTTTGATGATTTCAAAGTTTTGTGGACATAACCTAGATTTGTAAAATAAACTTGGGTGTTATGGAACTAAAGTAAAACAAAACGGTCAATGTTTTTAAATAATTTTAGCGACTCATCTCTTTCGATGTATGGGGCAGCAATCGGCACCGCAAATTTTATACTTTGAAACTATAACCGCGAAAACTGCTTGAAATTAGTGAGAATTATGAACTGCCCTGCACAAATGTATCCACTTTAATTACTGAAAATTCACAGATTTTCAAACAGAACATTTCTCAAAAGNAGAACTGCCCTGCACAAATGTATCCACTTTAATTACTGAAAATTCACAGATTTTCAAACAGAACATTTCTCAAAAGTTGGTGAATTCAACGGATTTACAGTAAGTTATATGGATCCTCAATTTATTACACTCATTCTATAGCGAATAATGTGTAATTATATATGGTTCGTGATTAACTGAGAACATTACATAATAGCCTTCGTAAAAAGCTCTTCCTAATATCTTACCCGCGAAATTAAAGTAATTGCAGAGCTCGCCATTATCGCACCCGCATCGAATACACCGTCACGCCATGAAGAGAGCCATCTCTCGAAGAGTTAAGTAGAACTCGGGGACACCCATACCTACAGCCTCATAAAAAGTGAACATTGTGCCTCACATAGTCAGCTAAGGATCACACTTTCACAAACCAACAAATGACAGACAAGAAGGCTATATCGTGAAACTTATGAAAAAGTTAATAATAATAAAGTAAGGCAAGCTGCTAGCTTCTGGTTAGTCGCGTTTCGGAAAGGAGCGTCATACACCAGAAACTCCCTTTTTTCTATTCAGTAACCATGACGGACACGCCCTTCGAGGCAAACGACAGGAAAGTAACGGTGAACACTAACTTTCTCCTCGTAGTGGATATAAGTGGCCAAAAACACGCGTGTGTACACACCACCCGTATCACCCGTTTTTCTCGGAAACAACGTCACCAAGGAGGGGGGGAGGGGGGTCGCTCTAAAGCTATGATAACTCCACCCTATATGAAGCATCGATTGGTAGTAACTCCGTTCCCCAGAACATATCGAAAGTGNCTAAAGCTATGATAACTCCACCCTATATGAAGCATCGATTGGTAGTAACTCCGTTCCCCAGAACATATCGAAAGTGATGGTGCAGGGGGTGAGAATTGAAATTTGAAATGGGGGCAGGGGTTGAATAAGGTATCGTTGAATAAATCGTATAAAAGAAAGCAATATTTACAAAGATAGTTTTTTTTTCTGATGTGCACAGTTTACGCACAAAACTTAAAAAAAAACTAACTATACGTATGGTTTTGACGTGCGTAATTTACACACAATAAAATGGAAATTAACGGAAACGTGTTTGTCGTATATACAGGATGTATCTAAATTCGACCGGCAAATTTCGGCTACAGGTTAATCACGAAAAAAAGAAGTTTNTTGTCGTATATACAGGATGTATCTAAATTCGACCGGCAAATTTCGGCTACAGGTTAATCACGAAAAAAAGAAGTTTAAAACATATAAGCGACCTATGGTCTAAAATGAATTATAAAGGAAGTACACGTTTTTTAAGTTGTAACTGAAGAAAAAGTTTATAACAGTACCTCTGTAATGTACTACTTTCTAAAGTCTTCCCCTCCCTTTAATAGCCGCAACAGTGTGTTATTGGGTATTGTGCGTGCTACACCTGCCTGGTTTTGGTCAATATTAATTTTAAAGCAAGCCACGAATTACTCGAAAACGACGAAACTTAAGGCAATTACGAAAGGCTACCTTTTTCTTAATTGTGACATGGGGATTAATAACCCATCTTTGAAATCCCAAAAATGCTACCGCGACGTGGAGGTTAGTTCAAAACAAGAGTAGTAACCGTGGTTATTTACATGAAGCAATTTCATAACAGCGACAGGTTTTGTGGTTTTTGAAGATCTTTGTTAAGTTAATCATTATCCTGACAATCGGTGTTCCATCTTACGTATTATCTCCAATATATGCAATAAACAATTGTTCCAAGCCCAACTTCGAAAATGTTTGCCACCCTTAGTATTCACTTTGGACCATCGATCGTATATGTGTTTTCAATTAATTTTTTCGTGATTAACCTGCAGCCGAAGTTTGTCGGTCGGAGTTAGAATTTAAATACACCCTGTATACAATCAAAAGGAAGTCAAATGAACTGTTAATACCGGCATGGTGCGAGAGAACCGCCATGAAGTGGGAACTGAGAACATCCATTCCCACACAGCGCTCTTCATAAGTGTTCGAAATGTCAACCACTCTGCATCAGACACGACTCAGCTGGGAGATCCACATGCTGATCTGATTCTGTCTTTCTTGTCTTCCCTCGTTGTTGGATGCACGCGGTAGACAATGTCTTCAATTCTCCCCAACAAAAATGAGTAATTTGGGGCCAAGTTGTGAGAACGCGGTGGCCAAGCTAGATGACCCATTCGTNAATTCTCCCCAACAAAAATGAGTAATTTGGGGCCAAGTTGTGAGAACGCGGTGGCCAAGCTAGATGACCCATTCGTCCAATACACCGTCTGGGAAATTACAAATCAGCACCTAGTCTAGATCCGCGTGTAAAGTGAGAACGACAGCCATCCTGTTGAAACCACAGTGTTAATCTCAGAGAGAGAGGGACATCTTCGAATAGCTGATACAAAATATTCTCTAGGAAGTCTGCTAAAGATGCACCATTCAAGGGCCCTTCAAAACAATATGGTCATATGACACGATGTCCGAGAAGACCACGCCATGTATTAAGGCTCCACACATACTGATTATCCACTTGATGGAGCCAATGTGGGTTGACTGCAGACCAGTAACGAAAAGCATGTATGCTAACGTCACCGTTACTCTCGAATAAGGCTTCATTCGTCCACAAAATGCTGCGATGGAAAGCATGGTCCCTGCTCAGGTACCAGTTGCAGACATCAATGCGCTTAGGAAAGTCGTTTTCTCCACGCTCTTGGTGCAGCAGTACAAGGTACGGTTGTAAACGAATGCCAGCGAGGATTCTCAACAATGTGCTTTGGGCCAATCCTGACTCGCGGCAATCTTCCGTGTAGAATCATGAGGATTAACTCCAATTCAAGCAAGTGCATTAAGAGTCCTCTCGTCTCTCATAGGTCGTCTGATGCAACGACCTTTATGTGGGTCAGACGCACTAACCCGGTTGTGCGCATTTGATATGAGAGACAATGTAAAACATTGTACAAGCGATGGACGCGCTGTGGGTCTCTCTCTGCATGCAAATGTGCAGCTGCTCTGCAGTTTCGACGGCATTCTCTTATGGTGCGCAGTTCACACACTAATTCTGGTTCAGTGAGAATTTCATTGTTCCATCAGTTAACAGTACCCGACTGATTCAACAGGCACTTTAATGAATTTGACTGATGAATCAGTGAAAAAATGCCAGTTTTTCTTCACTTGTTGAATCAATGACTTTTCTACTGATTCATCAGTTATTATTTCACTGTTTTTCGGTAATTTTTTTTTCGCCTGATGGATCAATTGAACAGCGTGTAAAAATGGCTGTCAAACAACGTGTAAAATCGGCCGTTAAACATCGTGCATTAAGTGAAATGACAACGCATAAACTAATAAAACTATAAAATAATTTCTAAAATGTGTTTCGTCTTCAACAACACCATTTCATGTAACTTGAACATTCAGATATTGATTCCGTTTTTAAGACTTTTATTTCGATTTCATGCAATCATCACAGCGCTCTGTTTGAAGGTTTAAACTGCATATAATGTGGTGAAGGGATCGCACTCATATGTTCTATTCGTTTTATCAATCCTAGCGTTACCTATTAAACTAAAAACGAATATAAAGGGCATAAAATTTAAAACNATGTTCTATTCGTTTTATCAATCCTAGCGTTACCTATTAAACTAAAAACGAATATAAAGGGCATAAAATTTAAAACGACAGGCTTTTTATCAGCAACTATAGGACTTTACTATCGATGTGACTTGATAGCTCAGATGCTGCTCTGCCCCTCATAGCTCAGAGGCGGAGTGTAGTCGGAGGGTCGGGGGTTCGCGCATCGGTTCCTTCGCGGAAGGTTTTCAGCTCTCATGTTGTGCGCATGTATCCCGTGAATATCATCAAGTCGGTCTAACTTGAGATCGACAAACGTCACAAACACACCCTGTCAAACGTCACACACTCTCTGNGAATATCATCAAGTCGGTCTAACTTGAGATCGACAAACGTCACAAACACACCCTGTCAAACGTCACACACTCTCTGTCCATCGGCAAATGTATCGGTCGTTATGTCTATAAAGTCAACTTAGAAAAAGATGGTACACAGTCTAAGAAACAAAGTAGAGGTGGTGTGTGTATTCAATCGCGGCCTTCTGCGAAAACATTTTAACTTTATTTAAATTACAGCAAATTACGCAATATAAATAGCATGCTGTAGTTAATATGTTTATTTCTCGGAATTATTTAGCTTAACTCAATAAAAATAATACTAAATTCGCCGCTGCAGTTGGCTGTCACTTATTTAATCAGGGAAATTGTTTCACGTCACTTATTCAACCAGTGAATTTCTTTCACTGAAACAATTAGCGGTTTCCACTGTTTCTAAGTGGAGCCGTTTTCACTTATTTGAATAGTCGAGTTTCACTGCGAATCAGAGGTTTTCCGATGATTGGAATTTACAGTGTAGTTTGTCCAATTTACATTTTTTTTGTGCGTAAAATATGCATGTCAGAAAAAAAAAAANGATTGGAATTTACAGTGTAGTTTGTCCAATTTACATTTTTTTTGTGCGTAAAATATGCATGTCAGAAAAAAAAAAAAGGACGTTACTGATAACTAATGAGTCTACTTTCCTCTATGTGGGGACAAATAATTTTTGATTACGTTCTTGAAAGCTTAGAAGGTAGGCAGGCTCTGGCGTCTCGTTGATAGCTACATCATTAGAGATGAAACCAGAAACATGAGGAAAAGTACCAAGCCATTCAAAATACACAAGTGACTTGCCCGGGATTTCAATTCAGAAAAAAAAAATCGTAAAATTAAGCTAGCTTGCAGTTAACTGCATCACGGAGGTAGGATTTGGAGCATCGACTTCGGATGTAATCAGTTTAATGTTTTGAATGTTAAGTGTTCACTGACCTGAAATATTTACACTGTCATCATTTTGAAAATAAGTGCCTGAGTCAGTAAAAACACATAAGTTTACATGGCCTACAATAGCCCTACTTGGATGAAAAATTTGGTGGGTATAAATTGATTGGTACCCAAGATAGAGTATATAAACTTTATTTTCTTAATGGGTACTATCTTACAAAACTGTTTAAAAAATGTCTCTTTATACTACGTGTGCAATAGTTACTGTCAGCATTAAAATTTAGGTTGAATTTGGTTGAATTGTTAAATAGATATGCCAAACGTATCAAAATAATTATATTGTCACCATTTTGAACTTCAATATCTGGCCCCATTTAAATCACGTAACTTTACATGGCCTCCTGTATATGTGGAAAATTTTGTAGACATTCAATTTATTATTAAAAAAATATGGCAAAATTTTCAATTTACTCACCTGAAACTACCTTGAACAAGTCCGGCAAAAGAGGATTTCTCTATGCAAAAATCATGCTTTTAATTAATACTTATTGCATATAAAATTTGGTTTGAATTTTGTGAACCGTTTCATAGATATAACAAATTAATCTAAATTATTTATATAAACTTTATAAAAACATCCCTGCTTTACATAACACATGTTTATTTACGTACCCTACATTAGTAATACGTGCGTGAAATTTTAGTACAAATCGGTTGATTAATACAGTAGATATGACATAAAATCTCTATTGTTCATGTGACGATCTTCATAAATGGAGGACAAAAAAGGTTATGTATTAGCACGTTCCATGATTCTCATAGATAAAATAAAGAAAGTTATTTTTAAATATGTTACATAGTTTCGTTGATATAACAAAATAAGATGAACGTTTGTATTGATGTCATTCAAAAAATAAAATACTTATGAACTAAAAAAAAATAATTTACATGGCCTACCACAGTACAACTTCTTCGCCAAATTTTAAAGAAATCGGTAGATTGATTTCCGAGATACGGCATAAAAACTGTATTATATCATGTGCGTGTTTTCCCCAAAATAGTGGAGAAATGAGGCTTTGCATTGAACATTTTGATAAATATAACTGATAATTTCAGCATACAAATTAAAGTTGAATTTTTTTTTGCATTTCCATAGATAAACAAATTTTAAGCGTAAATGTTTATATGGCCGCCATTTTGTAAATATGTGTGTCTGACGCTCCCAAAAATGATTATCAGTTTACGTGGCCTGCCATAGTGCTACATGTTTGCTAAATTTGGTAAGAATAGTTTTTTTTTTCAGAGATGTCACGTAGTTTTAATTTTCCAAATTATACTTCTCTACAAAAAGGCGGAAAAAGAGATTTTCTGTGGACATAATTGAGTGTTGTTATATATACAGCTAGCATAGAAAAATTGACTGGAATTAATTACACGATTTCGTCTATTTAACATATAAACTAAATAAAACAGCTACGTGACAGCCATTTTGAAAATTATTTTCTGACAAACATTAAACATGTCAATAAAAAATACCTACAGCAGTACTAATTTTTTGCTATATAAGGTAGGAATCGGTCAATTGTTTACCAAAATATAATAAAAAAATTATTTATTCATGTGGCAATATTACAAAATTGAGGACAAAGAGGCTTCGTATAGACACATTTAATGTTTGTTATATGTACTCCCAGCAAACAAAGTTAAATTGCAATTGATTAAACGGTTTCGAAGAATTGGCATACTATGCTAAAATAGCTAGATGGCCGCCATTTTTAAAATAAGTGTCTTATATTCTTGAAACATTTACACATATCAACTGCCGCAGTACTACTTGTTTGCCAAATTTGGTAGTAATCTGTCAATTGTTTCCCGAGATATTACACAAAAACTTTACTAATTCATGTGGCGCTCTCTTACAAAATGGCAGAGAAAAGTGTATTTTTTTTGCTTATATGATGCTTATAATAGAAACTGTAAGCATACAAAATTAGGTCAAAATTGGTCAAAAGTTATGGTAGTTATACCCAATAAACCTAAAATATTTGCCTGGGCGCAATTTTAAAAATATGTGACCAGTAAATTTTAAGTTATCGCCTATCATAGTACAAACACAAAAACATAAGACGTTAACGGCCACCACGATCGCCAGATTTATCTAGCCTCGATTTGTTCCTATGGGGGCATTTGAAAGCCCTCATTTACGAGACTCCAGTTGATTCCATTGAAGACCTCGTCGCTCGACTATCCTATGCGGCTGTACGCGTGCGTGAAATACCCGGCGTATTTGAATCTGTTCGCCAATCACTCCACCGACGCTACCAAGCTTTCATTACTGTCGTTGGTAGCAATTTTGAGCAATTATTATAACATTGCTGTAAAAAGGCATTTAGCGGCGACGTTGTAAATAAACAGTGTGATGCATTTCATGTGTTATTTTTGTGTTTGTGCCTCAACGCGTCACTTCCACCAATATATTCCTATACAAAATTTTTTTGTTTTAGTGAGCTCTACCACCCCTTAAAGTTTGTCCCATGACTTTAGAATCATCCTGTATATGCATTTATTATAACGCTAATGACAATTTGTAAGTCAATTGTTTATTAAATTCTTTATACACGTGTCTTGTTTTGTGTTACGTCTCACAAACGTACATTTTTGCTGTGTTAGTGGTTATTAAAAATGTTTTCCAAAATGTTCTCACAGAGCGGCGTTACGAAAATATTTTTGTGAATTTCAAACTGAGGTGATATTTTACTTTCAGACACCGGCTTTTAACTGTCCTCGCAGGTTTCATCTTCAGGGCACATTGGACTCTCAATAGTGGTCCATTCATATGGCAACCAATGTCTTGGATAAATTTTGTCATGTTGTCAGCTTTTTTATTGTATTTTAGTGCCGACGACAATTTTCTGTAGCGATANTGTCTTGGATAAATTTTGTCATGTTGTCAGCTTTTTTATTGTATTTTAGTGCCGACGACAATTTTCTGTAGCGATAAAACTGCTTTTCTTTTAACTGCAAAAACGCGACCGGTTCAAATAAAATACTTCGTTGTAGGCGCAAAAATAAAACACAAAAATGTTCTGTTCCAATGGGGAAATAAGCATTTACTTTGTACAAATCACATTATGCTTTCGGCAAAGAAAGATCCTCACATGGTGAGATATAAAATCACACACGGAATCAACTATGTAAATATTTAATGCCACATATATCAATATTTGTCATTAGTTTATATTTAATATTTTCTTGAAAGCCAAGTTTTCAAATAAAAACATTGTGTACCGTCCTTTCTAATCTAAATATAATCAACAATTTTGTGCAAATTTCTTGTATTTTTTTTTACTTTTGTTTGATAATTTTCTTGACAAATATCAATATAAAAATTTTTAAGACCCATTCAGCAGATACAGCTTTATATTTATATTTCTCAATGACAGTGCTTGCTAACTGCGTCACGCTCGTGTCGCAAAGAGGCTGTTATACTGACGAAGTGTTTTGATTGTAGGTCACGCAGTGGGAATATTTCGACCGCGGAGGTTATCTGCCAGCTAAAATACACAACATTCCACGCTGTTACGATTGCAACACGCTTTATGCCTCCATGAGCTTCACGGCGGTACGAAATGCCTCGGGCGGAAAACGATTCTGTGCCCAGCCTCCTGGATTTGTCGGTCGCCTACGTTCAGTTNGGCGGTACGAAATGCCTCGGGCGGAAAACGATTCTGTGCCCAGCCTCCTGGATTTGTCGGTCGCCTACGTTCAGTTCACGCTATATGTGCTTTCGTGATTCATAGAACAATTTTTTTTAAAACTGGTTTTAGTTTATTCGTTATGGTCGCGGAATATTCTCCAGCCGTGTGAAATATTAACACCGGCGTGGATTCAAGAACTAGTACATTCTACCATTAACCAAACTACTCTGTAAAATTGGAAGTTTCATTAACTTGCAATTTTAATAGCGAGAATTCCCATTCTTACTTTTTAAAACCAAATTAAACCGGTTGAATCTGCCACAATACTATTTTTAATTATTTAATTATAGCAATTCAAAGTTTTTTTCATTTTACAGTATTAGACAGGTAATTACAAAATATTATTAATTCCTTAAAAAATATTTTTACGAATGTTTTTTCTTTCATATTAATGACGGAAGAATTCTCATCGCGACATGTTTTCAACATGCGAAAAAATTTTTGTCATTTTCAACGGCGAGTAAATACTTCTTGTGGGCCAAAAACAAAAGCTAAATCAATAAAAAATTATTAAATTGCATTAAATATTAAGATTTGAAATAATCTATATATTTCACAACAAAGTTGGTTATTAATGTATAGGTCAGTGTTAACTTTCACAAGTATTCAGTTAATAACAGTATTATTTTTCCTAGGTTCACTTCAAACTGCGAATAAGCAATACTTTATGGGGTGAACAACTGCATGTAAGGTGGATAGCTTACAAACAACAGACTTAAATGATTACTTATTTGTTTATTACCCATCTCAAAAATATACTGCAAAGTAAAGGCTNGCTGAATAGCTTATAAACAACAGACTTAAATGATTACTTATTTGTTTATTACCCATCTCAAAAATATACTGCAAAGTAAAGGCTTCCCGAATGCGAGTTCAATTGTTTTACAAATCGCTACCTTGCTCGGTATCAATCAAAATATCTGGCACTCTTGCAGTTAAACATTTTCACGCTGTTGAGCCTAAAATGTGGCATTGTTAACTAATATGATTTTAACAAAATATATATTTTTGTTTGTTTTTTCCTGCAGTTAACTAATTTTGCATATTTATTTGATAATGAAGTGAGATACGAAAAATCCATTGAAGCGACATTATAATATTTAATTTAAAAATTAACAATAATCGACAGTTGGGAGCAGCATGCGTTTTCCCATTCTTTAAAGCAAAAGAATCAAAAGAAAATCTGTGCTCAAGAAGTTCACCACCCACATGCGCTAATACGAATGAGACAAAATCTATTCAATGCATGCAGAATAATGGTGGTGCCGCGGTGGTGTAGTGGTTGGACTACTCGCCTCCCACCTAGTCGAGCAGGGTTCGATTCCCGGATTTTCGCACGTGGGGATCGTGACGGACGATGCCGCCGTTCCGGTGCTGCTCCACACCCACCTCGCCTCACCCTCGTTGGCTCTCGAGGTCTCGATGTTCAGAGCCGCCCGCATCTAGCCGCTCCCTCGGAAGAGGGGGAGTGCGATTTGTGAACCAGCCAGCGGGGCGTATCGCGCCTAAACCAACAACTGCATTGCCAGACCGCCTACCGGCGAGTAGCATTCAGCTATCTGGGCACTCGTTGATCCGGAAGGAATACGCTCAACGTGGCTTGACGAGAGTGAGAGGTAACTCGGTCGCTGCTTTCACCATACGCCACCTGCGCGGGTGACCTGCATCTTTCTTTAAACTAATATATTCTGTAAGTTTCTTATGGGAAATTATTTTTCGGTACTTCACACTGTTATCGCTATCGGTGGAGCATTCGTCTTATGAGGAATATCTAAACTACATATTCATCATAAATTACGTTTTACATAATAAAACACATATATAAAATAAAACGTATTTAATATTTTGAAGTAACAGTTTTCATTTAAATTGAACATTGTTGTATGTATATGATAAATTCAAAGCAGCGGGACATTTTGCTGGGATTCCGATACTGATCGGATTATTATGAGTCAACTTTGTCGATCGCAAAAGAAATGAACAGGCTAGCTATCAGTCGACAGCTGTCAATCAAAGCAACTTTAATACGTAACATACATCATATCCAAAAATTTTTGTTAAATGGAAGTGCCTCATGGAAGTAAACATTGGATCGTGCGCACACATAGAAATAGGTACCAGCCATGAGAGGAGTTATAAGCGGCGGTAATTAACTAGCAGCGTGTGTACACGGAAGAGCGCGCTTTGCGTTCCCAAAGGCCCAGAGCGAGTCTGACCCGCTAGCAGCCACTGCAGCTTTGGCAGCGGAAGTTCCAGTTCCGAGAACCGACCTAGAAGAACAGCTTAGCACTAGGTCTATGTTGTGAAACGTTGCAATTAACCAGAGAAAACATTGCTACGTAACATCGCAGCTCCCGTTTCTGGCTGGACGCACAGTGGTTCTGAACGTATATAGGTTGCTTATTTTTAGCTAAATCGTGCACTGGACGTATGGTAGCGGAAATGTGTCAGTTTCAAAATTTTTCAGCTACAAAATCTTTATTTTTAATGGAGGTATTTTTTCCTAATAACATATGTTGTAAGATGATGTAAGAAATTAAATGTAACGATAATTTAAGTTTGATTTGATCTCTGCAGGAAACCATGTCGCTTAGTGTTCCAGGCGTAATTAAAGTCTTAAATAATTTGAAACTAATTTTACAAAACCGAATTTATACGGTTGGCCTCGAAATAAACAATAATGGTTTGTCAGTCACATTGCAGCAGCTTTTAAGTTTATGAAACATTTTACAAGTTTTGTAATTAACATTTAAGCAGATTTTCAAATGTTTTTAAACATACGCATCAAAAGTTTTGAAAATTGTGTAGAAAGTTTTCCAATGCTAGGTTATGATGAAAGTGATTTTTGATGAACATAATTTGTCACGTACACATATTTTGTCAGACTACAATAAATATATTATACAATGTCATACATTTTATTTTGTATTTTAGCGACTGCTAAATACTTCTTGTGAACCATTATAATCAGTTATCTTACTTTTGTTTATTACCGATGGTTTGAAATTCTTGCATTCGCCCCAGAGAACGTGACGAAAGGCTTTTGCGGTGCTATTATTTCCAAAGATCGATTTACCCCATACACCGCCAGTTGATATTCTGGTGGTTCCAGAGAGACAAAATTAGATTAAATGAATAAATGATACAATTACTATTTTACTTGGAAAATTTATAATTGCTCTTTCCAACATGACTTAATTTCTGAGCACAGTTTCATAAGATCACCATGATCGAGGTAATCTCGTCTTCCATACTATTTCTGCAAGGGACCGTGTTGTGTAAAAAAACAAAACAAATATACACAGTTTTTTTTACAAATGCCACTTTACCGGATTTTATTATCCATTACAAGGGACTTGTGGACTGTGATACAATACTGTCACCCTTCCTTCAGGTGCGCCACTGGCTACAAGACCACTTCAAGTGCTTCCTGCGAGGAGACACGTTTGTTATGCCGCATAATGCGCTAATGGGTCCCCAAGCCCGTTATTGAACTAGAAGTTAATTGGACTTGCATTTTAAATGTGTGTTCACCGGAAAATGTAATTACATTCACGTCAAAACATTTGTTAGGCTATATTGAAACAGCTACAAATGCAACATTTAAAAAAATTTGAGTGCATTTTCATAATTACTATGTGCATACATTTTGTCCACGTTTTTACATTTTTATGCGTTTGCTTCTACTTAATTAAAAATTTTCTGCCATCCTCATTAAAAAGCGGCAAATTGTGCATAAGATCAGGGGTTAGGAGTAACCAGATAACTTACTATCCCACATTTCCCTACTAATATATGGAAGTAATTTTATTGACATAATGAATGTCTTGGGTAGCAATATCCCGGGTATTAAAAATATTACTCAGCATAAAGAATATTCTGTAATATTTGAAGTTAAGTGTTCCAGTATTTCTAGATATATGATAAAGGGGTGTAATTATTTTTTAGTTAGCAGGGGCAGATTAAAGGAAAGGGAAAATCGTAAGTTTTCCTACCCAAAAGTAATTAATCCAAAACACAAAAAAAAAAAAATTATTAATAATAAATTAAAAAATATATATGTACGAGTTTTTGCCAGCTTGTACCTAATAAGTTTTTTTTTCAACATGACTTTTTATTACTGCATACCTAAGATTTTTTTTTATATATATTTTTTTCATTTTTTTTATTTATTTTTTTTGTATTTTGATGACGAATTTTTAAGAAATTGAGTTGGAAGTGGAAGAACTGCTTATTGGCTGAAAACTGTACAACACAGTTCCCCATCCAAGACAATGCTCTGAATTTGCCCGTGGCTGGTACTATGTTTAAAGAATAATATGAACTTTATCAAAAATAAAGGCTACTCTGCAGATGTCTGAGTCATGTTCCGCATGCCGAAATCACTGGGACTCAGTTTATAAATTACTGAACTGTTAGATGTTTTTGCGGATTACCGGAAAACAGTTTTTAAAATGGCACGCCGGACTAAATAGGTAGTCAAAAAATTCCTTTAGCGCACACAATAAGAACGACCAGCATGCAAATTAGGGTTCAAGAAGGCGTAGTTTTATTGTTCCAGAGTTGTAATATAACACATACAGCATAACGAGACAGCTCCATTGATGATTTAAGTTTTAAGTAACTTAACATTTTAAAATTTCTCAGCTCAGGATGTTAGCAGTAGGGTAATGATAATATAAGTATTTTGATTATCGTAGTATTTGTTTCAGTAATCTCAGGAAGACATTATACATTAATTATATTCGATGAGGCGCTATCTTATGAAATGGCGAACAAAATAAACATATTCATTTATTTATGGTTTGCCTAGACACTGCTTAAGAATTAGACTTGGCTAAAGAAGATCTAATGGTTCAGTGGATATGATATTTTATTACAAAATATTTATAAATTGTCCATGATGAAAATATTTGCCTGATATATTAAACTATAGGATATTAACGGTAATGTAATCACTTTTTAAATCCCTCTCATTTGGAATAATAGTCAATAAATATATTTTATTTTAGCCTTCGACGTTAACTTTCAAGTGCGGTGGTATATACACGCTGTGTTTATTATATAAATGGCAATGTTTATTTAAAAAGGTGGTTAAAGGATAAATAATGGCTGAAAGAAAAAAGGAACTAGGGTCTTAAAAGTGCTCACTTTACAATGAACAGCTTATAACGTAAGTTTAGGCGGCCTACTAAAGCACCATTTATAATCCATACTTGGCATTACTGATGTTAAAGGAATTAGTTAGCAGCATAAGCATTGGCATTTCTAGTGACACTATCTTAAAAAGCACATGTATTTTTGACAATAGACCCCGCACACATATCAAGTTTCTTTGAAATGTCCGATACATATATTTAGATACATATGGAATCCTTAAGTAACACTTTTGAAATATGTAATATGCCACCATTTTAAATGTAAGGTACAAATATATTAAAATCATATAAATTTGGATGGCCTATAGAATACAACAAGTTTGACATTTTTGTAGCAATCAATTCGGAATGTCCGTATATATGACTAAAAATCTGTCTTTTTTCCAGGTAGAGCTGTTTTGAAAAAAAAAAATTTGCAGACAAACGAGGCTGAAAAATGGCAAAAGTAGAAGAGAGAATCATGATGGCAGCAAAATGACGCATGGTTAGTCATTGTAAAACTTCTTGCTAGGCACTGAATTCTTCTCTCGATGGTGTTTAATAGTTGGTTTAGTAAACACAATGGGTCAGTAGTATTGCTCAAGCCGACGAACAAATATGGATTTTGGGAAATTTCTTTAATTATTATTTTAATTTTCTACCAAACACTGCAAAAAAAAAGTATCGCTGTAACTTTGTGCAATCTGATGAAGTGCTCACAGTTAGTAGAATGAGATGTAGTTTGTTAGTTATTTTAAGTTGTCAAATTATGTTCATAAAAAAATTAAAAATAAACAAGGTAATTTTAGAGACCTGCGAAATTCGCATTATTATTTAAGCACAGACTGAACTCCAAGTTACTGTGCTTTTGACCGACTACAGCCATTAGCCAGAGGCATGTCTGTCTCGCCTCGGAGATCTATTGAGCCAATAAAATAATTTCAGCGGTACAGTGGCCAATCTAATTTAAGCAGATCAAGCAAGTAGGTGACGTTGATTAAAGTGCAGCGGCCAATGAAACCACGGACTGTTCTCGCGTGTTTATAAGGCAGTGGTGTCTCTCCTGTCACCGAAAGATAACGCGAATCTTACACGTATCTAGGTATTATGTGTTTGGGCATAATGACTGGGAGAATAACATTACCCCATATACGTGTCGTTTTTCCCAAAGTCTATTTTTGAGATAAAAATCCTTATTTGTTTATGTACACTGTGATGATTTTTCATAGTGTAAGATTTTCAGGAAACAAAAGAAGCATACAGAGAGGTTCGTAATAATGTTATTTGATGAACAGGGTTTGTTAGTAAAGTATTCCACCAATTGGCTGGGCCAGATTGGTGGTCCAGTCGTCAGNCCTGTCACCGAAAGATAACGCGAATCTTACACGTATCTAGGTATTATGTGTTTGGGCATAATGACTGGGAGAATAAAATTACCCCATATACGTGTCGTTTTTCCCAAAGTCTATTTTTGAGATAAAAATCCTTATTTGTTTATGTACACTGTGATGATTTTTCATAGTGTAAGATTTTCAGGAAACAAAAGAAGCATACAGAGAGGTTCGTAATAAAGTTATTTGATGAACAGGGTTTGTTAGTAAAGTATTCCACCAATTGGCTGGGCCAGATTGGTGGTCCAGTCGTCAGNAGTTATTTGATGAACAGGGTTTGTTAGTAAAGTATTCCACCAATTGGCTGGGCCAGATTGGTGGTCCAGTCGTCAGTTGCGAAAGCTACCTTTAACAGCGAGCCATCGTTACCATAGTTTATAATAGTGCCGCACCACAGTTGCGTGGGAGTGGAAAATAGAACAGTTAAAACCAGTCCTGTTTTTGTATCAATGATGATCATTGTGTTAAGAGTATGATAGCAACCTGGCTATCGGGCAGAATCCTCTACCGTTGTGCAAATTCCACGTAACCCGTCAGTTTAGGGTCATGGTTTGTTCTATCAGCACCAACAGCCAGCCAGGAGTGGGGGAGGTTTATATGGTCACTCCGGTGGGAGGACGGAGGCCGGACACTTGAGGTGGTGTGACAGTACTATGCTATAGTAGCCGAGTCCGGCCCCGCACCGACTTCCAGAAAGGGTGTGTGATGCGTCTCTTATAGCNTGCTATAGTAGCCGAGTCCGGCCCCGCACCGACTTCCAGAAAGGGTGTGTGATGCGTCTCTTATAGCCTCTCAACACCCATGGTGACCCAAGGCTTCTCGTGCCGCCCCTGTTTAAACAGATTGGACTCCGCCGCCCGTTCCAACCTGCAGCTTCCTCGTGGCTAGATAGGGGTATCTACCGTAATGGCTTGGGCCGATAGTTAGTACCTAGGCCCGACCACTTGGCAGGGTGTTGGACCACTTGGCATTCAGGTCGTTGGGGTCANCCACTTGGCAGGGTGTTGGACCACTTGGCATTCAGGTCGTTGGGGTCAAAGACAGGAATTTCCTGGTGAAGAAATTCTAATGTATTGGTAAAGGACAAGTGTTCGATGTCAGCGGGGTGAGCCTTATGGGCGGCGTGGCGAGTACGGATCTCAATGGTGAAAAACCAGGGATAAAACCGGACTAGGATAACGGAACCCACCTGTTTTCAGAGAGACTCCGCGTCTCCCTGCCCGTGGGCGGTGGCCCTGGCAGTCGGGCATGAGTAAACCCACTAGTGCCATGGCAAATAAGTGGGAGCACGAGATGATCGGATTAGACCCATCAGTGGTTCTCACTGGTGTACTGATCACTAGCGGTTGGACTCGTGCTGGCAGTGGTTAACTCCGTATGCTGGAGGAGGCTTGAAGAGATTCCCTTTCTTGTTGAAGAGCCGGGCGATGAGCAGGCATCTGCTCCGGTGGAGTACTGCGATTACGCTAGGAGTTGGATAGTCCCTGGCTGGACCACCCGCTTGGTAATCTGAGTACGAGGATCTCAGGCCTTGTGGTAGGACATGCTCGGCGCGATCTTATGCATCAGATCGGGGCTTGGGTCTGGTCAACTTGGGTGAGCGCTGTTCATGTCCAGATTTCTCCATGACAACGAGCCAGTTTTACATCAATTTCGGTATATATAAAACCCTAAACGCCCGCCATCATACAAATACGGTATGTCACACATACGTCGTGTGGAGTAGAGAGGTTTGGACTGCTCTTAACAGCGAGGCCTTGCGAGCCGATGAGGGTGAAACGAGGCAAGTATGGACCAGCGTAGGAATGCAAGGGCGGAGGAGACGGGAAATCAATGAGAAAACCCGCCGACCAGTGGCATCGCCCAGCACGATTTCCATGTGATGGAAATGGAACCAGTTTCGTCTTGGTGAGAGGCGAGTTGTATAACCACTACACCACCGTTCCCCCTTTCCAACCCTGGCTCATGATGGGGTCGTTTCTAATACCACAATTTTTATAACTTGGAAAAACTGTATTTCCGAAAACACTGCATTTTTATACGGAGAGTATTACAGCATTTTCAGGGTGCACAATTTTTACGACAGCATTTTCTTCAGCTATTATTTTGTTATGACTTTACCAAAACATAAATATAAGACAATATTTTACCATTGCATTATATAAATGGTGCTGTATCTCTTTTTTAAAATGCTTTATAAGTATCAAACCTAAGCGACGATTTTAACGGAAACCGTTAATTAAGACTAATATGAAACCATCGGTATGGCTGACTTCGGAAAGTATATTACAAACTCCTGTCCATAAAAATAATGAAGAGGTACTTACCAGTTATATGTCATTATAAAGTAGAAGTGACTACTGCTGGTTACAAAGCGTCCCTGGAAAACTACACTGTTAAAAATTTCCAAATATTTAAAGAAATGTTTACGAAAATGTACAATAAATGTCTGGAAACACAATCAGTAATTACGAAAAACTGAGTTACGTCCGTAAATACAAAATACGGATAGTCTCTGTATTTCCTATGGCTTCGGGTTTCGGGGACGAACAATGCCGAGTCCACACGAGGCATTCTTCGGTAATGCAACCACAAATTTATCGATTTTACGGCAGTTAAGGTTATCCACGCCACTAAAATATGTTCTTTCCAAGATTAAAAAGTAGCATGATGCGTCTGTAACATTTATCAACACTTAAAATACATTAACTTTAATTGAAACTGAAAAAGTTGCTTTTATGTCTCCAGTATAAATACAAAAGTTATACCACAAAAGACTTGTGTAAGTTGTAAGTGAGTGGTTTAAATCGAAGACTTGCGATTTTTCGACACAGGTTCAAATCATGCTCAAGTATAAAATATTATAACTTTTTACATATCTTTTTTATAAACATTAAAAAACCCACAGCACGAAAATTAGAGACGTTTTTATTATTTCTTTGTATTTTAAACTCGAAGTACAGAATACTAACTGGGATATTAACGGATAGTTTCCGTAAAATTTACGGAAAGTCCGTTATTAAAAATCTACGTGTCCGTAATTTTATGGAATTTTTATGGACACCTCTGGATAAATTTTATCCAGCACTTTTCTATTACATTTAAGAAAATTTAGTTACCAGTGTAGAACCGTTGCACCTTCACATGTGCTCATGCAGTTTATGTTTTTATTTTATGGAAATAAACTACCTTAATAGTACAATGCAAGCTGTTCGGAAAATAAACTCCCAAACTGTGGGAGGCTAGTGCTAATGCTATACAGTGAACTTTCATTTTGGATATTGTGTTAGCTTTAAGTTAGCGTAATACTCCATTCACACTTCCTAATACTTGGTATATAGGAGGCCCCATGCCGTAATCCCTATGAAAAATAAAGACGAAAATATGAAGGACACCATAACCTGAACAGAATATTAAATGAGATTTGAGCCTGTGAAAATTGGATTTTGAAAACGTGTTTTTGCTTAATGTCTTGTACTTTCTGCCAGTGGTAGAGATGGCGGTAATTTACACATCGTAAGTTCCACACGGTTGAATGGGACGCGCCCAATTGAGCGTTATGGAGTGTGTGCTCGTTGAGTGAATGTCGTTGATGTGCCGAACAATACGTGCAGACCGAGGACGGCCAGCATCACGCATATGTCTCTGCAACATGGGAAGCAAAAGTGACCTTTGTGCTGCGGACTTTGTAGGCTTTGCACAAGGAACTCGGCAAAAATACGTATTGAAAACCCAATTTTCATAGACTCATATCTCCTTTAATATTACATTTAGGTATATATATTTATTTATTTTTGCATGAGGAATCACCTCCCGCAGTTTGGCCGTTTAATTTCCCGACGTCTCGTATAAAGATTTCTCTAAGATGAGACACTGGTTGTCGAAAAGCTGAGTAAGTGATTGACGAGGTGCTTACCGTCGATGTCGATGGCGTCGCAACGCCACACCTGGCCGAAGCAGCCCTCGCCCAGGATGTTGAAGACTTTGAGGCGGTGACGAGGGAACTCCCAGCGGTCAGACACCTTCCCTGGTGGCGACTGTCCCCCGGGACCCTGCAGGACAAAAACACTCGCTTCACTCTCTCCTTGGGCTCCACCCACCCGAGGGTCATCTGCGGCCAGCGGCAAGAAGCAGGCATGTTGCCAAGGGAAACAGTATTTGAACGCAGCTCTGCGTGCTTACCGGCTGGTGTTAGTGGACGTCATGCAAGCATCGGTGTTTCTTAGCACATTGTTCCAAGAAGTCTCTCGGAACGACGGCCAACTAAAAGCTATGCATGCTCATTAACAAGCAATGCTCCATTGCAACACAGCTACACATATCTGACCTTGAATGATGTCTTACACTAGTGCGGCGGTTGGCTAGACCAGCCCACGTATGACTTAACTTACAAGCGCTTAAGTGTGGTGGTTTTGAATCTACGATTCCTGCATTACTCTGACGTCAGTATAGTCTTATTTAACATTTCTTTGAGGAATTTTGCAAGGCGAAACTCGAAGTACCGAATCAAATTGTATGTAAAGACCCTCTCAATTCACATTACATTTAATTGGCATGCTGGACTGTAAGTTCTTGAAAAAAAAGGCCATTTACTTGACTGGCTGGTGATTCTCCAATGAAACATTTAACCTCTTGTACTCTCCGTACGAAATTTGGCCACCCATCCTTAGATGTTAACCACTAGCTCACGAACTTCAACAACATTTCGAATTAATTACCGTCCAGTTACACAAAAATATGCATAATCTTACATCTGACGTGTTACCATAATAGTTCGAAAAGGAATATGCTGCCTGACAGTAACGTACTCGCCATAAAACTCTGAACTTTGGGTATGATATAACAGTAATACGTTAAAAGTGTACGTCCCGCATTTTATCTTAAAAATTTATTATTGCGATGGGTCATGGATGTCTTCAAACCACTCCGTAAAAGTTTTTATTGGTGATAAGCCATGCATAAATCACAGAGCACTCCGTTTATCAGCGAAATGTTTTTATTTTCCCATATGCCGTTTATCTAGTGATGCAGGCAACGCCACTGGAATCGGCATACTGAATGTTCTACTAGAAAATCAGAGACAGCATACGGAAAATTAATATTTATTTAATCAGTGAATATTGCTTGAACTGATGAACACTTGGAAGACATTTGGAAAACATCGATTTCAAACATGATTCCGGATTACGATAAACTGTTTGCTGACAATAAATGTAATAAGTCACATTAACAAAATTTAAAAAGAGTAACAAAAACTATAGAAAGTGTACCTTCTAATTGTACTTTGAAGCTCTTTGTTATTGTACTTTGTAATTGTACTTGATAATTGCGCTTTGTAATTTTAGCTAGTAGGGGTTTACAATGCAAGTTTTTACCATTGATCTGATTTCATTATTCATAAGGATGGGTTTATTCAGTTTTGTATGTCACATACCTTTGTAATCCTAAATTATGCTTTAAAGACGTTTTACCCAGTTATTTTTAAATTTATTTATTCTTATCATAAAAAATTTTCACAGTAAGACAACTAACAGGGAACTTAATTGTAAAAGTAAACCATGATGTCTAAGAGGTTTGTAAAATTTGAATGTACAAAACTAATTTCAAAAAGCAATTTTTGCGATGTCTCTTAATCCATTTGGTTGTCGTAATAAGCAGTGAGCAGCGACCAGTGTCGCGAGGCTGCATCCAGGGGGTCATGACACAGTTGCGAGCTCTGAAGAGAAGAGTGATGAGAAGTGTGCTCGGCCGGCTGCAAGCCTGTCTGCTCTCAGGAACACCAGATGGAAGGTGCGTGGTTACCGACATGAGGTGGTGGCGATATCTGAGACGACGTCGGCAGGAGACGAGCCCAACACACACCGGGGCACACCGCGCCGCCCAGCGGCAGTGAACCTGTGTGGGAACGCCGCCCGCTCGGTCAAACTCTCGTCGGAGGAGTATACGAGAGCGCTTTCCGAGGGAAGCCGAATAGAACAGCGCGTGCATCACTCATTCGTGTCCCATCGGACTATTTTCGGCTATCTTCGGCAGAAGCCTCAGGCTGTCACTATATATACTGGCCCGTTTCATTGGGTCATTTCATTTCATTGTGGGGTTAACTACATTGTTCGTTCCTTCTCTATTTGTTTATTTGTGGAAATGTGTAAATGTAAAGGCTGCTTAAAGATAAATAAGAAATGCAGAGAGCACATATTAAATTCTTTATCTGTCCTTTCTTTCAGAATGATGAAGCAAGCATTACACAGGCCAACAAATACAAATTAAATGAAAGTAAAAACGAAATCGTTTCTTGAGCTACCTGAAATCACATATTTTACATACAATGGTATAACTGACGTCATTGTTTGCTAAGAGTGTGCGCGCGTGTTTAAATCTAATGCGGGGCGATTGAGGCTGTGTCCGGGTTGAGAATTTGGTATATGGAACTACATGTTAGTGACCATTCGGTTTTTTGGGGTTCCTGTGAAAAATTGACATGTGCTACCAAAAACTTTTTCGAGCAGAAAAATATGTGCTTTTTGCAATCGAAGAATTTTATCGCATTAATGTATAGCCTGTTTCCTGGAAATTCAGAGAAGTAAATTATTAATCAAAAAATTTAATTTAATAGAAATAGTTATATTGGGCTCGATACAGAGCTTGAGGGTATCATTTCTCACTGTTTGGTTTTTGTTTCAGTTTATATCTCCAAATTGGCATCATAAACAGAATTTCATTACCATGTACCAAATTCTCAACCAGGCAACCGCCTCAAGGAAGAGAGTTAAACGTCGTCTATCCTTTACATGTTCAACTCAAATCCCAGCCTCGTTGTTTTCGATAGTCGTATCAGGCAGAGAGGCAGTCGGATGTTGGAACACGGAAGAGTGGTTTCGCGCAGCTAGCATGATCGCTCCGCCCCATATCCGCTTCGGCGTGGTGAGCTCACCTGCTGTGCTGGCGGGTTGTCGGCGTCCCAGGCTTCGTAGCGGTTGCTGTGCGCCCTGGGGCCTCGCCAGTGCTGCAACGCCATTGGCTCGCCGGCCACCGTCGTGCCGCTGCTCGACGCCTTCCGCTGCAACAACGCACTGCTATCAATCTCACGCCTACACCATCACACACTCACTGCTCTGGGAAATTCACTTTTAACTAGTACGCACACAATAAAATATTCACGTTTAATTGAGCACTCGTGAAATTAGGCTCTGAAAAATGTCACCCTTCACTACCTGCATGTAAAGAATGTTCGGAAATTAATCACCCAAACTGCGAGAGGTGATTCCTTATAAAAAATAACGTCGAAAATACACCATATATCTAAACGTGATATTAAAGGAGATATGAGTCTATGAAAATTGGGTTCTGAAAATGTATTTTTGCCCGATGCCTTGTACAACGCCTACAAAGTCCGCAGCACAAACGTGACTTATGCTTCCCATGTTGCAGAGACACGTGCGTAATGCTGGCCTTCCTCGGTCTGTGCGCACTGTTCGGCTTGAGGAAGTGATACGTAGGCACATCAACTACATGACCTTCACTAGTACACGCTCCATAGCGCGCCAAATGGACGTGTCCCATTCAACCGTGTGGGATGTACTGTGGGTGCATCGCCACCATCCCTACCACTGGCAGAATATACAAGGCATTCAGCGAAAATACGTTTGAGAACGCAATCTTCACAGGCTCATATCTCCTTTAATATTCCGTTTAGGTTTCCTGTATATTTTCGACTTTACTTTTTGTCAGGAATCACCTCCCGCAGTTTGGGCGATCAATTTCCGAACACTTTGTATTTTAACACACACTGACTAGCACGCGCCCAGTAAAAATTGTAACGATGGACAGAAAGTAGTTCCACATCTTAAAGTTTAATTAAAAGTGTTACGAAAACATTTTTTAATAGTGAAATGATTTCTGATTTTTTGCACTATTTTAAAACTATTTAAGTGTGGGAAAAATAAAAATTTTAAAAATTATAATTATTTTACAATTTCACATGACCGACGGATAAATAAAATGATGAAGCCCTAGGCAATGTTAGATTTACATATGGTGGAATAATAGACATTGTGATTATGTAAATATTAACCAGGCATTTCAAAAGTAGAACTCAGTTGAACGTGAACAGTCTTTAAAATAATGTCATAAAATAATATTTATGTTCCATTTAAAAGACATGTATTGAAAAAATTTGAAATATATTGCTAAAAATTACTTATTAAAATGTTTTAAGAAATGTGTCATGTAAACAATATTTATATAATATTTTTTAATGAAAGTACTTCCATTATAACTACTTCAGAAAGCACATTTTGCAAGGACATCTTCTCCGAGTAAGACAATAATAGAAATGGCTAGGGTTCCACGTAAAAATTTTTTAGTAATAGTGTTAAAATATTTCTTGATCATTTATTTTATGTGCATTCATTTCTGTTGTAACCAACAAGCTGGACTCTTCTGTCCTTGCCGGCCTTGGTCTTGAAGGCGTGACGCTCGCGTGGCGAAGAGGTAGACCCGGCGCCCTCGTGAGGCCAGCCGCTGAGGAAACGACACTAAACACAGTGTCAGTATCATGTGGTTCGGATGCCTGCACTATCTGGAGGCTTTGTCGCAAGTGACCTCTGTGCGTAATCGTGCGATGTACAACAATCCCCAGTAAATTTGACGTTTTGTCAATACCTGTATCGTAATATTGGACTGTCGTCGAAATATTTATTCGGAGTACCTACGTTCTACAGTATCAATTAGATCTTCGGGAATGTCAAGGTGTACCAGAGATTCCGCCAATGGCTAATGGTTGAACGACATCATACGAATTGTATTGTAATTACCGTATCGAAATGCATTTACTGTTTTGAATTTATTTATTATAAATTAGTTATAAGTCCACTCAGTTTTATGCGATAGTTATTTACAAAATGACAGCAACATCGCTGCGTGCTGAGAAACAATGCGAGGTATAGCAGCACGTGCCTCGTCAAGGTGCGTCTGTGAGGAAGGCAACACATCGGCCTCTAATGCGTTCTTGTACACCGTAAAAAATTGTTTCTTAATTTCACGGAAAAGTGGTGGGAAAATTTATCCAGAGGTGTCCGTAAACTCGCCGTAGAATTACGGACACATTGATTTCCAAAAACGGACTTTCCGTTAATTTCCTAGTTAGTTTTTTCTACTTCCAGTTTTAAATGAAAAGAGATAATGAAAAAATCTTCACATTTAGTTATGTCGGTGTTGAACTGTGTATAACAATAGATTACAAAAGTTAAAATATTTTATACTTAAGCAAGATTGGAATCCGAGTAAAACATTTTTAAACTCCACGACTCTAGCTACTAACCTACAAAACCGTCATGTTGTCCACGGCATAATTATTGTATTTCTGGTGGAGAGATATAAGCAACTTTTTTAAGTGTCAATTAAAGTTTTTGTATTATAAGTGTTGCTATATGTTACAGACGCCCGATGAAACTTGTTAAAGTTTGAGAGAATATGTCTTAGTGGCATGGATAACCTGAACTGTGACAGAAACGATAATTTTCTGATCACAGGGGCGAATAATGCTTCGCGTTGACTCGGCATTGCTCGTCCCTAAAACCCTGAGCTACAGGAAGTACTGACATTTCCGTATTTTGTTTTTACGGACTTAACTCCGTTTTTAAACATTACGGATTGATCTTCCGTATATTTACTGTAAATTTCCGTTAAGATTTTCCGTGAATATACGGAAGTTTTTCTTAGTGTACGCTGTGGTCATGAAACGTCTGGTCGCTTATATCCAACAATGATTTACCAATGCTCACTGGATAGCTGGCATACAGCGCTGAGAAGGTTTGGGACTCACGTTATATGCAGCTATTTTACTTATTCCTATGTCAATAAATAAAAAATAAAACTAATATACGTATTCTGTGACAGTAAATATAATGCAATCTGAATTTTACTAGCCACCTGGTCACAAAAATTGTTAACAAAGAACCGGGAACTATTTTATCTCCGTAACGATCAGTATTGTGATTTAAAAACACAAACTATTAAATTGCAATCAAAATACTGAATCATCATCCGTATATTCTAACAGTTAAACGAAAAGAGGTTTGTGTTTTATTGTGCTGTGATTGCTGTTTAATGAGTTTGCACGATAACACTTAACGAGGACTATATGAGTGTTGCAGTGACCACTGAATCGATGAGGAAATAAACCGTAACAGAAATGAGCTTCCTCCGCTGGCCAACTGCTGTCACATAACAGATGTGCAGAATCAGGAACGCTCAATACAATCATATGCAGGATTAAAGGGGGTGCACAGGGATACACGTTACATCCCTTCTTCAAATTATTTCAGCGCAACGCTCTTTAGTACCTTCACAAACTTTACAGTAACTACAGTCTTAATTCCAAAAAAAATTTAGCGGCCAGCTGCTGCAGAAAAACATTTATTCTGTTATGTTTACTGATAACGGGGAAAAAAAAAATTCGTTAGAGTAGAAGGTCTTCCACGACACTCCACATCTATTCTATTGGCCTAATCCACCGTATGAGCCATGAAGGCACATTTCCTTCAGAAACTGGAACCGGAATAACGAGTTATGAAGTCAGAATTAAAATATTCAAGAGTTTGTTTACACAAAACTCCATAACGAAACGCACAGAAGAAAATCAATTTGGTCTAGGTAAGTTAAGGATATTTACNCTTCAGAAACTGGAACTGGAATAACGAGTTATGAAGTCAGAAATAAAATATTCAAGAGTTTGTTTACACAAAACTCCATAACGAAACGCACAGAAGAAAATCTATTTGGTCTAGGTAAGTTAAGGATATTTACACATGTATTTTTTGCATTCATTTGGCCAGGCGAAGCACTAAAGTCACAATCTCACGACAGATTTAATGTGACAACATCCACTGAATATCGAGATAGTATGTATGCTTCCAAATAGCGTAAAGTTATAATTAAAGGAGAGAGGAAGTCGCTTTCAATAAAATATTCCCGGATTCACTTTGTTTTCCCCGCTAATTTTTAGCGGCCTTCGTGAATTACAGTTTGACCCAGGTCTGAATGTGTGCTTCGTCCCTCACAATGCTGACCTCTTATAGAGCCACTGTGCAGAATTAAAGCATTTCAAACTCTAAGACGCTGGTAATCGACTCCGCATATACGTTTGGAGTTCGAACTTCACTCGCGAAACTCACTCCGTACCCTCGCGAGGGTGGTTCCTCCAACCAGCATGCATATGCATGCGCCTGTAACGGGAAATGGGCTGACGGAATGACCAATCGCGCTGTTCCCGGGCATCTGGCCAACTGCAGGCACGCCTAAGCCGCTTGCCTTCGCAATCGTTTCTCAAAGCATCCATCGTCCCCGCGTACGTTTTCATCCTCTAACTATCAGTTTTCAAGGCTCCTGTGCTAATGGGGAAGGTTTTGCGCGTCCAAGGCTCAGGTGCGAGGGAGCAAAACGGGCGACACTGACACGCGCGTCTGGTATCTCATAACTCCTACGCGCGTCTGGTATCTCATAACTCCTACGTGCATTTGGTATCTCATAACTCCTACGCTCGTCTGGTATCTCATAACTCCTACGCACGTCTGGTATCTCATAACTCCTACGTGCGTCTGGTATCTCATAACTCCTACGAACCTCTGGTATCTCATAACTCCTACGCTCACCTGGTATCTCATAACTCCTACGCACGTCTGGTATCTCATAACTCCTACGCACACGACGTGCAGTGTATCCGTCAGTGCGCTGCGCTACATTGTGCACATTATATCTGTAACAGTGAGACTTTATTACACGCGATCAAATCCCACAGATTATCCTGCATCCATGCATAAATACTTTTCTCCTACCGCTCAAGGAAACTGCGCAGACATGCTCTAAAAATGTAATTTTTTTTTTTGGCAATTTTTGTATTTTTTATTCTCTTTCAATTCACTTAATATACTTAACAAAAGTACAAAGTCAGGCGTATATCACTTGTTTTTACATTCTTGGACAAATATTTGTATTTCCAGTGTATTTATTTACTCACATAATGCGTATTCGCACCAACGCCGACTTCACAGGAAATATTTATTACATTGTTTTCATAATGCTGGGGGTTCAATTCGTGCGACGACCACGACATAACTGCACAACACGACGTCGGAGCACGACGAAATTTCACATTATATTCTGTTCAGTGTTGGCAATACCCCGACAAGGTCTACCCTACAAGTGTTGTACTCTTCTGTTAGAAAATCCTATTTTGAGAAGTCACTTTATTAATATCCAATATATACGACACGAAATTCACGATAAAGTTAATGGTTCTTCGCTTTAGACCAAACTTGAATGCATACGAAAAAAATTACCTATTAACAAAACCGAAAGGTGATTTCGGCGTCAAGTTAGTGTGCTTGAGACTTATTACAGAAGAAAATATAAACTAAATTATTGTTTTGAAATGTTGAATCCGCTTCAGTAGATATAAATACGGATACTGGCCCACTTTCACAAATCTTAAAAATTTAACAAAATATCAAGAAACGAAAATTCTCAAAAATTTAACCAAACTTCATGATACTAAAATTCATAACAACTTAACAAAATATCAAGAAACTGAAAATGTGTTAAAATTTAAAATTATAATATTAAAATTCAATATAATTCATTGATTGGTATTTTTTAAGGTTTTAAAAATCCTTTCTAACAATGAAAATAACCCATTTCATTCATACTTTCAAATCTTCAATTCAATAATTTGAACATATCTATCAAGAAAAATTATTTTAAAACTTTCATCTAAAACACATGAAATTTTTTTACCTTACATTGTATCTTTAATTTGAATATTACATGTTTCATATTTTTATTTAATTCTAATTAATTTTGTTTCATAAACTCGATTGAGTTATTTAACTTGCTGAGAGGTTTTTTTTAATAAAATTTTTATTTTGAGTATACTATATTGAAAATATAATAAATTTTCACAAGATGCATTTAGGTTATAATGATTTTTCAATATAAGATTTCAATTCTCTAAATAAAAAATATTTTTAATGAAATAATTTTCTTTGTTTGTCATTAAATAGTGTTTATCGCTAAAACTGCTAGCCATAAATCCATAAAATGTGATTTTGTTTTATATTTTTAACATCCTTTATAATTAGATTTTTAGCAATATTTTTAAGTATTTACATATTTATTTTGTTTAATTTGGTTTAGTTAAATTTTAACCATTGCCATTTTGTTCATTATATTTATAATAAATGGATTTCATAAATAATTTTATTAATAAAATGAAAATTTAATGCTATGTTTTTTTTAATTTCTCCTGTATTTTACATATTCATTTCAACACTGTTTATAAATGTGAATTTTAATCTATTGCATAACTATAAGTGCCAAATAATTTAGCATATATTGTTCTTTTACAATTTTATACTTTTTAGTTAAAAATTCTTTTTCTATTTTATTATACGATCTAATTTTATATATATATATATTTAAGAAATTGTTTACAGACATATTTTCCACATTCACAAAGCACGTTTTCCAAAATTTTATATTGTGTTTGTTCATATAATTATTTAACACATTCATTTGTACATGTTTTACATGTATCAATATGTTTATCTTTTGTATTTTATGTAAATGAAAAGAATTTATGTATTTTTCTTTACATCACTTATGACCATTATTGTTATTCATTATATTAAAACTAACTCTTCATAATTTTTATATTTTAATGTCTTGATAATTTTTTTTAAAGTATATATATATTTCACACTTACATAATGCTTTATTTTCATTCATTATATTTTCTTGGTTTTACATTTTTTATTCTTTTAATAATAAAAAAATTCGATTTCTTTCATAATAAATAGTTTTTATTATTTTTTATTTTAAAAAGTAATAATTTTAAAAATAAATGGTTCTAACGTTATACAAAATTAAATAACTAAATCGAGTTTATAAAACTAAATAAGTTAAAGTTAAATAAAAAATATAAAACATCTCATTTCCAAATTACAGTTACAATATTTGGTAAAAAAATTAATTTCTTTTAAATGAAATATTTAAAATTATTTTGCCCGGTAATGTTAAAATTATTTAAAATAAATATTAAAAAATTATGAATAAAAAATTTTAATTATATTTATTATAATGGATTTATAAAAAATAAAACTAAAATATTGGAAGATCAGAGTAACAATTTTTTTTCATTTAAATTTTTATATTTTAATTTTAATATTTAATAGTTTGAATTTTAACATATTCACTGTTTCTTAATACATTTTTAATATATATATTTTTAATTTGATATTTAATATCTACTCTCTTTCTTTGCGCATCCCGTATAGTTCAACAAGACGAAAAGAAGAAACAGAATCTTGACTACCGATGTAGTGCTGCCACGTATGCGACATTGTCGAGCTGGCCCTACACACACACGTATGTGTGTGTGCGTGTGTGTGTGTGTGTGAAAGATATCTTGCCACGCTAGTCGCGCTGTTGTGACTTCAGTATATGGCAACAATTCAAGCCCTCACATTAGTGAAAGTAAAATTTTAGGAGGGGGGTTGTCATTACTTGCAAAACTTCATAATTTTATACCTGGAAGCTAATCTGGAACATCTTTCATAATACGCCAAAATATAGTTATATTTTGTAAAGCCACACATAACCAACCTTGCCGAGGATTTGAACTATAGCCCCTTTTTTTTCAAGACGCTTTACCCATGGCAAAGTTGGTCACATTTTTAAAAAGGATTTCTGATCTCATTGTCGTGGCGGACAATACTACAATGGCACCGGATTTATTGGAGAGCTCCCATTTCTCTCGCATCTTCTTTGTGTCCACTCCGCTAAGGTTTTANCTACAATGGCACCGGATTTATTGGAGAGCTCCCATTTCTCTCGCATCTTCTTTGTGTCCACTCCGCTAAGGTTTTACCTGCCCCGTAAATAAATACGGCTAGCCAGAATGATATGTATCTACTTCGGGAAGAAAATCCGCCCCCGTTCAATGCTTTTCTTTACTTCTTCGTGATGGTACTGCGTCATGCGGGCACTCTATGATGTCGAGGAAAACTGTAACGCGTTACTGGACGTGGAGTTTGTTGCAACGGGACGTCAGGTCATCACGATGTTGCTATCGGGAAATCCACATTTGAGCATTACCCCACTTAAAGTCGAGAAGAATCATTACTACTTCACATTCATCGTCTACCTACACCAACGACAGTCTGATTCAGTCAGCAACAAACACGCATTCTGTCTCCGAGCTCGCACCACGGAAACGTATTCAGAGTGGATGGATCACAACAAGATAAGCTCAAATCATAATTTACGTGAAAGAACCGAAAGAGAAGACCGTAGCCTAGTTTTCCGTCTATACATGCCCATTAAAAAAAGCGAAATAGCTAAAAACAAAAAGAACCACCCAGCATTTCATCAACTTTCCCTATAAAACAGCAAGACAATGACCAACACACTTAGCTGCGAACCGTTGGGTAGCTCTGGTTTACAAGTTTCCATATTTAATTCGCGTGTGATACGTGCTTATGTAATTTGTGTAATTTTTTTCTGTAACTGCAGATTATTATAGTACGTAATCCGCCCCTTGTTCAGCCTTTCTGCATAAAAGTGAGGTCGGTAACGGTTGATATAAAATTATATCGCATTAACAGAATGCCAGGAAACGGAATGTCCGGCCTAGTGTTTTGCATCAGTCCTTCGCCTGATGGGCTAGATAATCGCGAAAGTGTCAAGTAAAAACATCCAGTCTTCTTTGGATGTTCGTGATGACAATGAAGGAGAATATGGCACTCAATATTGCATCCACGCTGCTCTAAAAGATACCGGAAATGCAAAACAGGCTGGGATTGAAGAGCCATACTCGATTATTCTACTGTCTTCAGCCATATGTTTTTAAAGTTACCAGTTCAGATTACTGCTTGAATTAAATTTTGCTAAACGAAGTACTTCCATTGCTTGTGCTCAAAAGGGAGACAATTTTACGTCGCCGAAGTCGGCAAGGTGTTACACTCCGACGAAGTGTGCATCTGAGATAGTACCTACCTTAAGCAAAGGACGAGTATGACTTTTTATACGGAAGTTCAGGTTAGTTTTGTACGTAGACAATTTCCTGGAATAAAATCAGCAATGTTAAAAGGAGTAGAGTAATTAAATAATATATAAATACACTCACTGATATAAGAATCTGCGTACCCTAATTAACATGTCATTAACATCGAAATAACGTGGAAAGACTCATAGATCGATGATACGCAAATCATTAAAGTTCCATGTGGTAGAAAAAGTGCAGAGATAGTACGAGAATGATGCCGTCTCTCTTAGCATTGGAACTTATGTCTCAGAACATCTCATAAAGCGTGACGTGCACGATACTTGCCAGACGTGACTAGTGGGAGACAGGCCAGCCTAAAACACGCACGATCCCCAAACTGCCTATTATTTGAACCATCCGGACTTGACAGTCAGATCGTTTTAAAAACAATGGGGTGAACCATTCGATTATCAGACAGACAGAACAGCCAGCGGCTTCATTGCCTGCCATCCTGTGGCATTGGGCAGCTTCAGAAGGACACCGTCTCTACCAGAGACATTTACAAGCGCTCAGCATAGCAAATTTGAGATCATGACGACTGTTACGTGTGTTATGTCATCAACACTTCAACATTGTTGCCTTCGTTTGCAGTTGACAACAGTGAGCAACAACGAGAAGTGTCACTAACTGGTGACATAAATTGTCTTCAGCGACGAATCACTCCTTATTCAGAAAACTTTCCGTTATTGTATGAACTTGTAAACGTGTTTAGTGAAGATGCGGTGCAGTAGTGAAACACTGGGCTCGCTCCCAAGGGCGTGTCTTCAATTCCCTGTCCCGCTTTCTTGATTTCGGTTTTTCGATTTCTCCCGACAATCTATTCATGAAAATGCCGGGGCCTCTTAATACCTTTCAAGAACGATTTCTTCACCGTTATTACTTGTTCAAGCAATTCACACTGTCTCTAATGACCCCGCTGTAGATGGAAAATTTAAAAGTCATACAGATGTTTATCAGAATAATAGAAACGCCACATGACTACATCTTTATGAGGTGGGAACACTGGTCACTTGTGCATCGCGACTGTCGTTTGGTATTGCAGTGAAAGACATTCGTTTGCATTGCGCTAAGCGGTGTAGTAAGTAAGCATATGTGCAATCGGCCAGACGAGGGGGGGGGGGGTTGAATTTGGACACCTCTCTAACTTTAAAGGAGCCAGATTGTTGGAGTGAGGTTAGTTGAAGCAAGCGTAATGAGGAGTATCGAAGACTCTCAGTAGGCCAGGTATCAAAAATGTAAGTAGTTAAAATTTTACTTTTTTTCAATAACGCGAAATATTACAGTGCTGCATTTGATTTCTTGGATACTATACACATATTATCTGCCAAAACTACAATGAATTTAATTGTTATAAAATTCAGTTACCACACAAATGATGGAATCATATTATCTGTGATATGTGGTAAATAAAATATACACTACACCAACAGGAGCGTGTAAATCAAGCTGTTTATTTTGTGTTGTGCGCGGGCTTTATTATTGTAATTATTAAATTTATTTCCGTAACAACAAATGTTTTAAAAAAATGGAGTATCCAGCATTGCTCAGAATCTAACTTTAAGTGAAACGTTATAAGAAAATTCAAATTACAAGCTGCCAGTAGTGGTAGCTTCAATTTGACAGAAGTCGATTCCTGAGAAGGAGAATTCTCCTTCCCCGTGCTCGAAGTTACAACTCCTCCAGCAGTTTATACGTCGAATAAATCCGTTGACCCACTTGGTGGTATGTTTGCAAAGTCACGTTTTGTTGACATGTTTCGCGCTTTCTGGGAAGTAATTTCCGCAATGTGAAACGTCAAACATGCGCACGCTTACATAAGGCCTTACGCAAATGCATCACGATCTGTTGCGTAAATATTATAAACTGGCAAATAAATATCACAGTTGGCATGTGTGCGGGCTGTGAAAAATGAGTATATATCATATTCGCAATGTCTCCAAAGGAAAAAAAATTCTGCAAATTTAGAAATCATCCGTCCAAAATAGGTATTATGTTGCAGAGTATATTAGCATATTTCCTTTTTGGAAATAAACAAATACTATGGTTATTCATTCCTATTAGGCGAAGCAGTCTCAGATGAAGAACTGGTGGTCACAAACACAATAATAAAGGACTTATACGAAAGTCGTGCCTAGTAAACAGGATGGGAGTAAATGTAAATTATGTATTTGTACGTCAAAAAACGATGTAAGTATAAACATGTAAAACACAAAAATTCATGTACATGTTTGTAAAAATTTAATTATATATGTATATATTCACACGAATTCACTTTAACTTGTAGGACACATAGCATTTCGTTAACGAACTTCGACCTTTAAATTATCTGCATCGATATGTCATAAAAACGTATATTTATGTGTTACAAACTCTTTTATCCCCATGTTTTTATTTTACAGTTAATGTAAGCAATGGAGGAAATCAAATAATTTCTAAAATAATTCCTATTAAACCGATGCATTTTAATTTCAAAAATGAAGTATCGTATGTAACAGCGGAATACAGCAAAAAATTAGGCGTTACTACTACTAAAGGAATATATATTTCTATGAAAACAAAGAACTGCAAGAACGAAATTCGAAGACAGGAAATGGAATGCAGAGGAATGACGCCTAATCTCGGTTCCTTGACAGCTTCTTCCTGAAAAACTTGTAACTACAAATAGTGCAACAAAGGAATTTTAGGAATCGAACATCTACACAAACAGAGTGCGAGGCGCAAGAACGGCGGACCGAGGGCAGGCAATTACTTCGCTCGGTTCGTCTCCGTTCGTTTCGGAACGTAGAAGAACAGAGAAAACGGATAGAAATCATTTCATACGGCAGCCTGCGCACCTACAGAGGTTCAAGGCCACTGCGTGACGTCATTCTTTGAGGAGATAATATTCCTGAGAACGCAGTGACATATGTAATAGAGTGCATTGGAAAATGAGAACACATCAGTCTGCAAGTATAAAAATAGTAAGCAAATTTACTATACGAATTATTTTCACAATGTTCTGCTTAAACTCTTTCTCTCTTTCTTTCTCTCTATATCCATATATATATATATATATATATATATATATATATATATATATATATACACACACACACACACANCACATACACGACGTATATATGCGTGGGCACAAATGTTTTACTCTCGCATTTCCGTCTCCGCCTTACTTGGGCGTGGTCAGCCCACGGTCAGACCGCGGTAGCGGTGAGCCAGCGACGGACGAAGGTCGGGCGGGGGGAAGGCCACTCACCAGGTCGTGCTTGGTGGCGCTCTTGGCGCGGGTCCTGAACAGCCTCTTCCTGAAGAGCACGGC
>NQII01001929.1:348956-361773 GCA_002778355.1 Clitarchus hookeri | reverse complement strand
ACATATACTTGATAAAGAGATAAAACTCTGGATAATTCATTCATGTGTAAAAATATTTGCTTGATTCATTAGAGCGATGTGACAATTAAATATTCTTTCAATATCTCAGTAACACATTCTGATCACTTGCTTAATATAGAAAACGAAACATGAGAAAGCGCAGTTTTAGTAACAACATCACTCCGCTCCACACCTTCCTGCTTAGTATTAGTAAAACAAAGTATATATTTCATTCAATTCGATGTTAATCAATCGTGTAAAGTATTTCTATATTATTATTTTTTTATTGAGGAAAAACCTCGAAAAACAATTTTTTTTAAAATCTTTAATTACAATCCGGAGGCAATGAAACTCAATAAAACGTAATAAAATTTTACATATGGATTATCAATACNTAAATCTTTAATTACAATCCGGAGGCAATGAAACTCAATAAAACGTAATAAAATTTTACATATGGATTATCAATACCATTTAGCACCTTTCAATCTCTGTGCCCTTTACAATATCGAGAAATAAGAAAAAATGACCCACCCTAACCTACATGTGCGTCCATAGTCCATCCGGGGTGGTTTCTTCACACTTTATGATTCAAACCTTAAAAAAAAAAAAAAAATCATCCCATGTGTAACGTTTTCGGTTGTTTCTAAAATGTGACATTTATCACCAGTTTTTTACTCTCTTTTTAACATATAAATACCCTATTCAAAGTTACGTTGAACGTTAGCTTACATAACACTTCATTTAAAATTGATATGAAAAAAAAAAACAGGCAGAAAATAGGTGCATTCGTAGTTGCTAGTAAGAAATATTTCTTACGCAAAATATGATTGCATTGATTGCGCGCGAATATGGTGCGTTTTCCCTTCGGCGTAATTTTCTCGACTCGGTTACGATTCGTTAGCATGAGGCGGAGGAATATCCTGTGAGTAGAACTTTAGCCAGGCTTCATAAATGCTGGAAGTTATCATNAGCTTACATAACACTTCATTTAAAATTGATATGAAAAAAAAACAGGCAGAAAATAGGTGCATTCGTAGTTGCTAGTGAGAAATATTTCTTACGCAAAATATGATTGCATTGATTGCGCGCGAATATGGTGAGTTTTCCCTTCGGCGTAATTTTCTCGACTCGGTTACGCTTCGTTAGCATGAGGCGGAGGAATATCCTGTGAGTAGAACTTTAGCCAGGCTTCATAAATGCTGGAAGTTATCATGATTGAACTATAGCGCCGCATCTTCCCTAGCGAGAGACGCTGAAATTGTTTGCGGCGTTTCCGTCGTCGCGTTGTACTTCGCAAATTATATCTGTAACAGTTGGACTACGTTACTCGGGACGAAAGCCCGCAGATTTTTTGATTGTACCTTTTCTAACAAACAGCAGCATATCCTGAAGATTCGTTTACTGAGATACGTGTATACGCGCAAGCAGCAATTTCACAGCAAAAATTTACGTGCATATTAACCTCGTCTTACTGCAGCTATTTACCACAGTTGACGCCGAGAAGCAAGATAGGGACAAGGTCGGAAATGCCACGTGATTCAAGTACGCCATCGCCAACACGCGCAAGGCTACGAGTTGGCTTGCAGTGTTCCTCTTACCGTGTAGAGCTGTGGGACTTTGAGCGGTAACTGTCATTTTATTTATGGAATGCATATAGAACTGATCACGACACGCTTCAATTGCAATTCCGTTCGTGTCCGGNTAACTGTCATTTTATTTATGGAATGCATATAGAACTGATCACGACACGCTTCAATTGCAATTCCGTTCGTGTCCGGATAGTATGTTTTAAAATACACGCAGTCCGAATCAAGCAGATTTTAACGATAATGGAGGCCTCCAAATTATTATTTACGGATAGCGTGATATCTAGAGAGTGCTAATCAACCTACGCCTGGAGTAAGTTTTCTTTACGTAGTTAAATTATTGGGGACCCGTGTAGTAGTTTTCGTCAAAAAAGTTTTTTTTTAACATGCTCAAGCATTTCCAGCGCTAAAATAACACTCCCTTAACCAATGAGGTGAGGCAAGGTTATGAAGGAGAAGCGATGGATTGAAACGGGAATACCCCGAAAAAACCCACTGACCATCGGTCCTCGGAGAACGTAAAGAAGACGAAAATTTTACAGACAAAACTCTCTCTCTCTCTCACTCACTCTCTCTCTCTTTCTCTCTCCCTCTTCTACACTCCCTGAGCTTTTTGTATTATGTCTTAAATATAATTTTTTACAACGACCTCTGTAATAAATGTTACCAAGTCTTCGAATCACGAGGTTATGAGTTCGAATCCAGGTTTAAGCCGCAGATAAACAATAATCAATAATACAAAGGAAGCTTTCAGTGTCGGTCCTCTCTCTTTCTTTCTCTCTCTCTCTCTCTCTCTCTCTCTCTCTCAATATATACTTACGTAATGAGGCGCCGTGAGCTGCTCTGGAACGGTCCGTTAGCCTGATTGGCTGCGAAATACCGCGCACGACGTTCTGGCTTGTTGGATCGCATCGCACCGGGGCGCTTGGCCCACACTGATCCGAGGTCTGAACACACGAGGCGTTCCGATTCTGCATGCGTGGATATTCTGTGCCATGTACGTGTACCGTCTATGATGTACGTTGCAGCTGTGTCGGTATGTAAGGCGTCAATTCATTAGCTTCCTGGTACGAAATGGAAGACGTTAAAAAAACCAAACCTTTTTAAACTTTTAATTATTTTTTTGTGATTAATCTAGGCGACTGTGTGCACGTAGGCGTTCATTGAAAATGCGTGTTTAAAAAAAAATACTTATTGCATCCATATAATGTTAACATTTCTGACACGTATTAGGTCTATGTGTTGCCCCCTCATGTTGACAACTCCCAACGTACATGAAAAGGAGTAATACTGTGAAATAAAAAGAAAGTGAGACCATTTGACAAACAGCGTGCTCATACAACAAATACAGTCACATAGAAATGCATAAACGCAGATAAAAATGTTACTAATGCTAACACTGCCATCTTGATGACATAGAGTTTTAATATTTAATTACATACACAACCTGATCATAAAAGTGCCGATATAAGAATTTTCATTATTAAAAGTATGGTATTGCGTTATTATTTTTTTCTTTGTAGCTATCGTTTTAACTCAGCTTTTGTAATGTAGAATTCCAGAGTTATGCTTTTTCGATCTCTCATGTATCGCTGTCCCAGAAGCAGAGAGAAAAAAAAACGTTTCTATGAAATGGTGGTAAAAAAAACTGTCCCAACAAGCCCTGTGGTGCTATTATGCGAGCGTAACAACCTCACGTCCAGAGAAAATGACTTTCAAGAAATATATGATATCCCCACGCCCTCCGACACAATGCGTGCCCAATACCCGTCAACTGCCAGCTGAAACGGAGAGTCCGATTGGTAGATTCTGTGAAGTTGAGTTGAGAAATTTGGGTGGCTCTTAACCAACGAGGTCTTCAGAGCCGATGGGGGTTTAATGAGGTGAGAATGGAGTAGTGCCTGCGTGCAAGGTCGGGGAAAACGGGAGATCCCCGAGAAAACCCGATGACCACCGGCATCGTCCGGCATGATTCCCAATTGCGAAAATCCGGGAGTGACCCGTCCGGGGATTGAACCCGGTTTGCCTTGGCGGGAGGCGAGCAGTCTTATTGCTAAGCCACCGCAGCCCCAGTGTGTCTGAAGGGCGTGTGCGCTTTGGCAGCCCTTTTACTGAATAGAGTATAAAAAGATTTCCCAAGATTTCTCCACGAAATCTTGAGAGAAGTCATGAGAAAAGTTCGTGACTCCAGTGATCAGTAAGTAAACTGAGAAAGAAATATGATTGTGGGAACCTCATTTATGTACACATAACCAATTTAGACTGTTAGGGATAACTGTTAGATGCTCAGTTGATACTACGTACATATTGTAAATGTGGATAGATAGTCAACACGTGCCCGATATGAAGGCAGGAAGCGCGGCAGACGGCGTCTTTGACGCCGGGACGCTGCGCCATGAAGACGTCAGGAGATGGGGTGTGCCGACCTCTTGTATTACGTCTACAGACATCAGCCTTCGGAGACAGGATTAAGGTAAAGACTCGCTATAGAAATGGCATTAAAATTGTATACACTTCCATGGTTTATTATTGTATTATAATAATATTTTAACATTTTAATATATCTCCAAGCTACCCCGAATTAACTACTATTTTTTTTGTAACGAGATGGAAAAAATACGTAGTTATTAGAACGATCATCAAGCCAAACTAAGTCATTCTAACTCTAAGTGCGAAACCCCTAAATCATGTTTATGTGTAGTTAAAAAAAGAATTACAAAATGGTTGTTTGCTGCTACCATGAAACCCGATGAGAGAACTGTTCTGTTGTCTCTTCTCTCCTAAATATTTTTGTTACTGTATATTTCGTGTGTTTGTCTATTGACCGATTCAGTGGGCAGAAGCCAGATTACTGTTTCGGCCGTTCAACGCGTGGTTCGAACGCCTCGATGCTGTATGGGGTCGCGAACTGTCCATTACTACCCAAGCCCGCCAGAGGAAAAAATCTTGAACTAACGACGAAGCCCTGCCTAGCAGTTTAACTTCGCCACAACATGTTTGAAAACGACTATTTATTTTATTCTTACATATTCATGGGTATTTTTTTTAACGGACAGTACCACTCTCGTGACTTCATAGATTCATAAAAAATAACGATGAAAAGCTGTAATTTCAATGCTTCAGGCTTTCAAAAATAAAATAATAATAACTTTTGTAAAATCCACGTAGTTTTACTCCGTCCGGAGAAAATAATACACGCCAAATTAGTTCCTCGCTCTCAAACGCGACATCGCGTTCGCAAGATTCGCTTTTTCCCTCTAGCATGTTAGACTTGGCATTCCTCTGCGCACTGGAGACTAAGTTCTCTGTTTGTTGGTTTCTACGGCAAGGCGAACTTCTTTTATCTTGGGTGACTCGATTGTACAACATTAAAACCATTCAATTGTTAATTGTTTCCGTTTGGTTACGTCTCCTAAGGAGTATCATATAGGTTTCGATCCAATTAAAACAAGAATACAAAGACTTGACTGTTTAAAACACCGATAGTTTTTTTCCTGCATATAATAACGGGAATTTTTTTTCATTTCCTAGGTATAACGTGCCTTAGACAGCGTCGCACGTGATGTTTAAAGAGGCCAATAACCTCTACTATAGAAAACAAAAGAAGCCTTAATAGGATTTATCCGCTTTTTGAAACTAGTCCTCTGACTAACTCGGAAAACGTCTCCGTTGTCCGTGACGTCATCGTGCTGCAAGCCAAATAAATTAAGCTAGCCACTTTCATACAACTGTTAGACACTTGAAGACGTTAACGTCTAGTTATAATGGTTGACCTTACAATAGCTATCTACTTGGTTTTTCTTTGAAGCACAACACAGTGGAACTGGTAAAGTAGGTACTCATGACAGCGATTTAGAAAAATCTAAACTTTCATTCGAAGTCAGTAAACTTTTTTTCATACCCAATCAGACGTTAGGCAATTTTTCATTTCAGTACGATGTATCAAGATCGGTGTAATTTTACAGTCACGTCAAAAAAAATGTAAAAATGGACTGGGAATATTGTTTTATTTTTAAAACTTATTTGTTTTTGGTAAAGCTGTAGAAGAATATTGTGTATGTGAAACATACCTTTTTTTTTCTACCCAGCGTACTAATATGGTTCGATATTTTTCTCCATTGTGTTTTTTTTTTGCAGACTCGTGTGTATATAGAGTTTGTATCTAGCTGAAGGATGTGTACTGAGTAGCCAAAATGGAGAACATCAGCAGGGCTTCAGAAAACTTGGAAGTCACTCTGAATAGAATATTGCAGCCTAAAGGACTTAAAACAACAAAGGAATTCATGACTTTAAGAAGCAAGAAAATCACATTCTGAAATAATCGCATAAGTGTTTTGGAAACTTATATAGTTCGCAAATAAAAAAAATTAATCATGATACTTGCATAATGTACAAAAAAAAATATCCAATCACAGCGTTTTCTCTTAAAAGAGAATACCTAGAACTACTATTCACACTAAAGGAATAACTGCATAGCATCATAAACTAACGTAAGGATACAACAGCCGTTCAATAATATAACCAACGTAGGTCCAGAGAAATATTCGTTACTTGGTGAAGAATCGAGCTACTAATACCAGATTTTGAGTGAGGTAAGTATAGACAACACAACACGACAAACTGATGGAAGAAAGACCTTAGCTTAATGATGCCATTATTTTAGCCAACACCTCAATAATTCTCAATTATTTATATCCGATGCTGGACTGAGTACACAAAGAGCGCAAAAAAAATGTGAATCGAAAACAAATATTTTCATTTTATTTAAAGAAAAAAATTTAAGAGTCAATTCCGTATTCAACTTGGGATTTGGTTGGCATCAAAGCGACGCGGCTATGTCTCGGGAGCATAGCGTTGCCGCTGCGTACCGGCCCGCATTTCACCGCGCGCGGGGCCCGGAGCTGCGGGGTTCCAGCAACGCTATTCCAGGCACGCGCGCGCATGCGCAGGATACTGATGCCCGCTCCGCCCACAGGCGCACCCGCCGCGCCGCGTGTCCCGGTTACGCTGAATATCGAGTGCCGACCTAACGCCTTCGCCCGACAATACAAGTGACACAACCGCATTGTTTGTTCCCGCCGTTGGAGCAACGATAAAGTAGGAACGTGATTTGAAATTATATTCACCCCCGGGTTTGAATGGGAATGTGACAAAGTCGTCACTCGTAATTTTTGTGGTTTTGCGTGAATATATTTGCGCTAGCAGGCAGCATTTACTTTGAGTCGAGCGGAGAGGTTTGTGCGGCTGTTAGGGTGGCCGGGCTGGTTGAAGGAACTTTGCATGTCTGAGACCTAAAAGCGTGGGAGCGCTAAGGGCGATCGAGATATGCGCGTCAACTCTCTAATCGCCTATACAAGGAAAGCACTAAACTGGCGCGCAGTCTTGTCGATAATGCGCCTCTGTGAGACTTTCAGCGGAGATCCTACCATTTTATGACCTAATAATAAAAGTAAAGTTTTGATGCACATCCTTATTCTTATTTTAATGTTTTCTATATGAATGTTCATCCCTAAAAATAGCCGTGAAAACACCCGTTTGAGCCATTTTCCCTATCACAAAACCAGGCTTTAGAGAGAAATGAAGGGATTGAAAAACGTATACAAACGCGTAGCATTTTTTTAATGCTATTCGTAAGCAGACCTCACTCACACATGTTGGACGGTTTTTTAATAAAACATTTTCTGCTGGAGCTCTGCACACCGTTCGGCGGCTTATCTAGATGGCCACCTTAATATCGGGGTCTTGAGAGACGATGAGGGTAAAGTGAGGTGAGTATGGAGCAGTGCTGGAATGCAAGGGTGGGGAAAACTGGAGATTCCCAAGAAAACCCGCCGACCAGTGGCATCGTCCGGCACGATTCCCACTTGCGAAAATCCGGGAGCCCCGCCGGGAATCGAGCTCGGGTCGCCTTGGTGGGAGACGAGCGTTCTAGCCACTGCGTCACCGCGGCTCCAACACAGCCTAGGGTTTTGCATGTTTACGTCTGCCCTCGGGGTTAATATATTCTTTATGATACGGGAATGAAATAAAATTAACGAAATGGATACTTGGCTTTTACTGCTTAAATCGGCAGATCTAGAAAAGATCTTTTGTTTGGCGCCAGAATCAATGCGCTGGCACATCGTAATCGCGAGGTATCCTTCCTGGAAATGTTCGCCCACGTTCAAAATTGCCGCCAGTAGTCGCGGGTCCCCAACCGCACCTCGCGCTTGCGCGGCGACAAATCAAGGTCGTGCTCGCATCGCAGTCGTATACCCGATCGAAAGAGTTCACATTTATTTCAATCGTATTACTAGTCGAAAAGTTATATAGAAGAAATTGATCACTCTGCAAACATTACGTCGCCGTTTCCGTACTGGCTTACCATTTGTAGACGTGATTTTAGCAGTTATGTTGGCAATACGTTATAAGCAGTTCAGGACATGCGCAAAAGACGCAAATTTGGCAACCTGACATTTAACCTACGGTTAGGTGCGTAAGGGCCTATGCGCACTGACAAGTCAGTTCAATGCTACCATCATTTTACACGGCAAACACGACTAAAAGTAGTAAGAATTTATATTGCTAGCTTATATCATTAAAAAATATATATATATATATTGACTTTTTCTGCATTAAATATGTTAAATAACAATGCTAAAATTCACAAATTAGAAGATGAATAATGCTTAAGAAAACAATGTCATTATCACTGCGATTATCTACTCATTAACGTTATCATGTTCGAGCCCATAGCATATGTTTTCTATAGTGCGATTAGTTGGCGTTAGAGTTCGCATATGTCATTAATACCTTCCGAAACGATGTTGAGATGATACATAATTTGATTGGACGAGCTTCTTGCATAGCAGTTTTTAATAGCGTCAGGTAGAGTAGTTCACACTTTGTTTCACGTAGCAGGACTAGCCATGTCCGAAGTGCCTGTTTGCCTGCTCGTGTCGGTCACCTGGGAGGTGTGTCTTCTGTCTCCAGCAAGAAGAGAGTTTGCATTCCAGTAGCGACGCCGACCCACTTCACTGCCCTCTTGCCGTGGCCGCACACGCCAAGATGTCGTGCTCACGCGGTATGCGGGCAGGTCCAGTCACAGTTCAGCGTCTAACCACAGAATGTGTAAAGGTCTTCCCTAGGAAATATTTTTGAAGGCTCAAGGTCACATACGGCTAAACGAAAGCATGGCGAGAGTGACAGAAATAGCATAAACAAGCTTAGGGTGTGTACTCTTTCCTCATAATTTTAAGCGGTAGTTACAGGGTTTTATTACATCGAAATTCCCAGACAAATATGCATCATAGTGGCTATAGTTTAAAACACTGTGTTGCAGAAGAATAAAGATCATAAACAAAGAGTCACTTAAAGAGATTTTTGCTGATTTGACAGTGTTAAAATACCACATTTGTGTTTCATTAACCAAATGTATAAATTATCAGGAAAATATCCACTTTCATTTCTTTCCGGAAAAAATTTTTTATATTCAAATAATAAATAATATTTATAAAAAAATTTAACTAGACAAAATAATTTTACGAGACCAATATGAAAACTACAAAGGCCCCAATATGAATAGAGAAACGAAACAGCCGCTTGTACTACGAACTGCAGCACTACGCGCCGCANAAACTACAAAGGCCCCAATATGAATAGAGAAACGAAACAGCCGCTTGTACTACGAACTGCAGCACTACGCGCCGCACAAAGGCGCCACTGGCCAGTGACATGTCGGAACGCGTTCGGTAATCCCCGTAACTCATTTTCTCAGACACAATGCCCGTACAGAGCCTAGCGCAACCAATCAGCGAGTGAGTACGTATACATCACTTCACTTATGTGAATTTTTCTAATCTGTGGACAAAACTTCGCGATGAATAATATCGACAGTCAAATGGTTAGCAAGCCATTTAGGCCCTGGCGGCCCGGTCTGTGGAGCCTCTGTATCCACAATTGCGTGACATAAAACCGAAACCCAGACCACTAATTTTATATTTTCTCCGGGACTGCACAAATTTGTAGGTTCGTTGCAACATTGTCTATAGTTCATAGTTCCATAAATATTTCGGCTGAAGACATTGTCTCGTATGAAGTAAGTTGAGCAGNGCAACATTGTCTATAGTTCATAGTTCCATAAATATTTCGGCTGAAGACATTGTCTCGTATGAAGTAAGTTGAGCAGATGCTCAGATGTTGAAAAACGTAAGCAGATACTCGCGTTCCTATGAATAAAATAGGGCATGCCCACTGACTTAACTGAGCACCCGCTCACAGTTAATCGGCTCAGCATTCTCAACTAGCACCTCCTCAAGAGAACCTGCTCAGCTTTATTCATACGACCTATTATCTCACAGACTTTTGTTTTTGTGAACAGCAGTTGAGTTCGTTTGACTCAACTCTTCTGTAGCCGCAGTTGAATACTGATGCGGGATCCACTACGGCATGTCCAGTTAACTATAGCCGGAAAGCATATATGGCAAGAAATTACTGGAGTTTGAAAATTAAGCAGTTACAATATAACTCCACGAAATTTTGCGGGCACTACTTTCTCCTTACTCTCTCCATACTCCACTTAATGTAAAAATGTCTGCTAAAGTCTATTCACGGTTACTTCACATTTTTCTGAAGCCCTGATAAAGTTATACTTCCATGATATTACATGCCTCATGTAAACAAAGCATGACTTAGTCCAGCAAATTACACCAAAATGAAAACGCACCCCATTCGTGCGCACTAAGTGCGATAATAATTCCCATAAAAACTATTTCACACTACGCATAAGCAACGCATCTATTTCCCCACTGTTTTTGTTCATATCAATTATAAATGAAAAATTTTATTCATAGGTAAAATATACATCAAAATTTTATATAACCAAAAATACGGTAGTTTTACGCCAACACAAGTACAAAACGCTTGCNATTTTATATAACCAAAAATACGGTAGTTTTACGCCAACACAAGTACAAAACGCTTGCAATACATGGCATATTTAGGAACAACAAAACACATAATACATGAGGTGGTTTTTCAAAAGTTTGATTCAAAAAGTGTGAAGAAACTGTTAATAGACTAAAGATCTACTGGAAATAACGGACTCTCCCCTACGTTGTGGCCGCGGTTTGCGTATCGGCTACAGCGTTCGCCTCCCACAAAGGCGAGCCGGGTTCGATTCCCGGCGGGGTCGCTCCCGGATTTTCGCACTTGTGAAATGTGTGCCGGACGATGCCTCAGGTCAGTGGGTTTTTCTCGGGGTTCTCCCATTCTCCCCGCCCAGCATTTCGGTGGTACCCCATGCTCGCCTTTTTTCACTTTCGTCAACTCTTAAGACCCCGTTGTTAAGAGCTGACGAATTCTCTTCACTTCGTCTTAGGTGGTTTGCGGCGCCCATCCTTCTGGTTCTCGGGCTTTCTTTTTACGCCCACGGGCGCAATCGCGGTCATCAAGCCAGACGATTGCCACAAGCGACATTTTGATACCAACGAACTGGACCTACGGCGTGTAAATCCCAGCCGTGTACGCCATATTTATAACCAAACTTGTTTTCAAAAAGAAAATGCATCCTGAAAAATTCGATACACTTTTGTTTCGTGCATGGCATGAATAAGGATCAAATATTCGCAATTCGTAAGGATATCGTTTTTTCGAGGAATCGTCTAGAACGACGGTAACATACAATGTCATATGTACACGTCAGCAGGATATATATTCTCGTCGCTGACTGCTTGCCAGAATGCAAGGACACTTGCATTTTTTGACTCATTCAGTTCAGAATCAGATTAAAACGATTCTAAACTAACAGGGCGGAAAATTGTTATCAACATCCATCGCATTTCTACGACAGACTAAAATTTAAACTTTACTTAACCTTTAGACATTTTAAATAAAACGATTTACACCATCATTCGTTTCTAATGACATGAACGTATTTTTCAAGCATGACTTTTTCGCCACAAAAAAATTAGATTTAAAAGTTGCTTAGTTTACTGATCCAAAATACCGGACACCATCAAGAAAAAAATTCCGTGTTTGTATACATTTTTTGCAGTAAAAAATTATGCAAATTAAGGTCATGGGAATAGTTCAATTTTTTTGCTTTTGATTGGTAGTTAACTAAATCCGCATGACATGATTTTCCTTTCCGTAACAGCTGTCAGGTTATATTTCGCTTTAGCCTATTTGACTGTACGTATTTTCTGTTAGTACCGTCAGTACTTAGACTATGTTCGTGGTTCATCGCATGAGGTATCACCACACTCCATAATAAAATAAATTGTATTATACTACCGCACCATTAATAAGTATTGTACAAAACACATTCAAAATTTACGGAATGCGCATTTACATCCTTTTGTCCAAGCATATATATCTGGGCGGCACTTAATATCGAGGTCCAGAGAGTGGTCCTAGCAGCTAGTGTTGTTACACAGGTGACTTTTTGTTTAGTGAAGGAATATTAGTTGACTGTGCATTTACATTTATTTTAATGCAATTAAAGAGAATACATATTTGTGTTAAGCACTATAACAATAATAATTATATTTTGGCCTTCTTTCGAGCGATAAAATAAAAAAATGTATTATTATTTAGCATCTGGTACTTCAGTTTACATTCAATCGTTAATAATTATGTTATCCTCAAAAGACCTAACACCATACAAAAATAAACTCGATTTAAATGTGAAGTATCTAGACCAAATAATATTTACACTCAAGAGCCAAAAAAACTTACCTGCCTAATATCGTGTAGGGCCCCCCGAGCACGCAGAAGTGCCACAAGACGACGTGGCATGGACTCGACTAATGTCTGAAGGTATGCAGGAGGCAATTCACATCATGAATCTTGCAGGGCNAGGAGGCAATTCACACCATGAATCTTGCAGGGCAGTCCACAAATCCAATCTGCGCCAATTTGAGAAAGGGTTGCACGTCTGTCACGTTTAATGATTCGTCAGTCGTCGTTTGTCCCGTTCTTTCACGATATTTTTCCGGCCGCAGCGATGTCGAAGATGTGATGTTTTAAAGTCTTCCCGATATTCACGGTACACTCGTGAAATGGTCGTACGCGAGCATCCAAATGTTATCTCTACCTCGAAGATGCTATGTCCCATCTCTCGTGCGCTGACTATAACACCACGTTCAAATTCCCTTAAATCTTGATAACCTGCCATTGTAGCAGCAGTGATCGATCTAGCTGCCGACCGCATCGCGTTACTCTTATTGGTTCCATACCTCTTTTTTTTT